>CM024754.1:132274121-132642713 GCA_014218235.1 Colocasia esculenta
GAAAAAGGTGCTATGAGGTCAGTGGTGTTGACACAATATTTTCAGAGTGTCGACACAAAGAGCAATACCAGTGAAGAAATTCAAGAAGAAAAGCTAGTTGTGTCGACATAAGTCCCTTATGTGTCAACACATCTTTTGTTCTCAAAAAGCAGACAGAAAAAGGAGTCAATGGTGTCAACACACTTCTATCAGGGTGTCGACACAGGAGGTTTCCCAAAGAGCCATATTTTTATGATTCAGTTAGGTATGTCGACACAAGTCAAGCATTAACTTCCAATGTTAAGAGTACATCAAGCCAGGTTCATGTGTCGACACATAACTTGATTGTGTCAACACGCTTCAAATGATGATCCAGAATCTGAATTTCTTGGACATGTGTTAGGTTATGATTCAGGAATTTTTGAGCGGGAATTATGTGCCCCCACACTCCAAGATACCACGTGGATACATGGGACTATAAATGCCCATGATCTTCACACTTTTGGGGCAACACACACCAGTTCTTCATTCCCTAGAACTAGAAAGTGGCGGCTAGAAAGAGGTTTCATCTGAAGGTTGCTACTCCTACTGCTGTGGTGCCCCTATACCATAGTTTGCTCTTCTTGGATACGGACAATTCCTCGCCATATGCCCCGGCTGATTACAATTGTAACACTGAAATTCTGCGGCCTGTCTTGCCGTGCTTTTCTGAGACTCCTCCATCTCCGGCTTGTAACCACAACCTTGCTGAAATCCCTGCTGCTTGCCACCTCCTCGACCTCTAAACATCTTCTTTAACTTGTTGCTCCATTTGCCAAAGCCTGAAGAAGACGATCCTCCTAAAGGTGCCTTTCCTTTACTAACACCCGCAAACTACTGTGGAAGTGGAAAGCTACCACCACTTGATCCCGACCTGCTAGACTGCCTGACTTGTATGGTTCTTTCAAGTATTGCTGCCCTTTGGGTTGCCTCCTCCACTGTACCACACATTAAGGGAATAACCGCATCTTGCAACTCTGGCCTCAATCCTGGGATGAAGTACTCAACCATCATTGCGTTGCTGGTCACCACATAAGGTGCATACCTACTCAAGGCCATGAACCTCATTTGGTATTCCAACACTAACAAGTTCTCTTGCTGAAGTGTTCTAAATTGCTCCCTCTTTGCTTGCTGAACTTGTACTTGAAAGAAAGTGTTATTAAAGACTTCAAGAAACTCGGGCCAAGTAATGGTATCTTCAGCTCTTCTGGTGAACACGGTCTGCATCTTAAGTCTCTACCATTCTTGTGTAAAACCTCTTAACTGATAAGTTTTCAAGATGACCCTATGACACCTCATTCTAACAAACACCCTTTCAATTTCATGAATCCAATGTTCAGCTGTATCCAGACTTGGACCTCCGAATATGTTGTGGTTGCAAATGCAAGAACCTCTCCACCAACATCGTGGATTCCTCCAGACTTGCTAGCCGCACTGGTACCACTGGAGGTAAAGGTGCTGCAGAAGGTGCCTTGACTCCAAAAGGTGGTACTAGTGGTGCCAGCATTGTCTCCTCTGCCACAGGTGGTGCTACTTCGGCGAGCTGACCCAGTAATTGTTGGTCCAACCTTGTTCGGATTTGCATAATACTCTCCCACATTCTCTTTATCATATGATGAGTGGACTCCTTAGGATCATCACCTCCTCCTCCCTAATCTCTCCTATCAGCCATTTATAAACCTGCACACACACATTCCATCCACACAACACACAGATATATCATTACAAAAACAGAGCCAACTACCAGCAGAAGACCATGGTAAGGAACAACTATGTACATTTCCCATTCTTTCATATTTACACGGACCTTGCTCTGATACCAACTGTGACAGTCCTCGTCGTTCAGACCCATAAACCCAATAACATGCTCAACACGACTCAACCTCCCGCAATCGGGCCAAAGCCTCGCAATGGATATCATCCACATATGTCCGTGAAAATATAAAAGAACACGTTGAACACATATAAGTATCATTGTTCATACATATCCATATGAAATGTACATACTAAGTTTCATACATAGTCATTACATAATGTATAACAGCCCGGTACAAACCCCCAAGGCTCCACAGTAAAAACTTTACTCTGCTGGTGGCGAAGGCCCGACTCCACTACAACGCTGACCGGAACTAAATGAGGGACATGAATCCTCCTACTCTCCCTCATCTAGAAGAAAAAGGGGTGAGCCTCACAAGTCATTGGCTCAGTAAGGTAACTCCCCCAAAGTCGAGAATTACAGTTTATAAATCAAAGATGTAAAGCATGGAACATTTATAACCAACTAAACATAATATTACAGTTGTAAATAAATAGACATCAAAACATGTAAACGTGTACAAGCTAAAGGAGGGTACGCCAAACACGAGTCACGAGAACTAGTTCGCGACACCAGCCACAGACTCGAACAAACCACACAAGTACACCTCTCAGCTTCACAGTCACGGACGAAAGGTCCAGCTGCCGCTCCACCTCAACAAGACAAAAACCGTAGAGACTAACCACACCACACCTACAAGCTACCTCGCTGTAGGTCCAAGCCTGACACCTTTAGGGGCTCCAGCCGAGAACCCTAAAGTGAGGCACTGGAACAAGACTACCTAAGGACCAATACATATACTGGTGTCTGTCCCTCAACCAAGAGCGCGCTACAAATGGCCGCACACCCACAAACACGAGACGTTGTCCCCTGTCGTCTTTCCCTCAGTCGGACGTACAACTCAAACACAGGAGTGAGGGTGTCCAGGAAGACGACACAGACTTTGATGGTACTCCCGCATTGGGACAAGCCCTAAGCACCTGGTGCTAGGGTAACCGACTGGAGAGGCAACTACAGAAGGTGTGACACCCAACTCGCTATGCACACAATTCCACGTAAAACACCTCGTTACCAATGACGGTATGAGTCAACACAACCCATACAAACCCTACATTGCCTTGCTAACACAGCCCAAGCAACGTGGGACAGAAATCGAACAAACTGGCCACAGAACACAAGAGCTCGGGTGGCCTCATATTAAAATGCGTCCAACACAGATGCCGCCATTTGACCCTAAACCGCGTCGGACATAACTGATGCTACCTAAACTAAATCGCGTCGGCCATGGACGATGTGTTCACATAAAACGTGTCAGCTGTATCTGACGCCTTTCAGACACCAAGAACACAACCTGCCCTTCATTTGGGAAAAACACATCATAGGCCATACAAGCATGCTAAACAAGGAAATAACAACACAAATTAGGTCCTAGGCATGCTCTCTATCATGCTTAACCATTCTCCCCATCATGCTTAAGCCATTTCCCACAATTAAACCCTTATTCCTTAATCACACAAACCATTCACAAGAAAAACAGGTAGAAGTCCCCTACCCACGAGGAAGACACAAATCCGACACCACCAGAGGATTCCTTGTGCTCCGAAGCTCGTCATCACACCTGAATTACGCCGTTCGGACTCCAAATGCACCAAAATAACCCAAAACCCCCTTCACAGCCGCAGTAGTGTTTCTCCCTGCTGAGCAGTGCAGTTGCACTGTTTGGCCAAGGGAAGAAGCACAAAACAACACATGTTTAAATCACGTCGTGTCATCTCGACCCGTTTAGAAACGCGTCCGACATTGTTGACGCAACTAAACCCTCGACGTCCTGAATTCGCTACGCGGCACACATGCAACGACACCCACGTATAAGCAGGGCAAGAACGTGTCCACACAGGAGAACGCGTTCAACTCCAAATCACGTCGAAGAACCCGGACGCGTTAACATGAGAGATGCGTCGTCTGTCTGAATATGATGCGTTCTCAATGAACCCAACAGAGGCTTGGTTGGGCTGGGTGTTGCCCAGTTGACGAGCCCAGAGGGGGGGGGGTGAATGGGTCTTTAAAAAATTATTTGATTAGTACCTATACTTAAAACATTCATACAAAGATGTTCTTCGACGAAGGTTAGAGAAGGCTAGTATAAAAGACAAATACACAATAAGCAATCACACAACACAAGGAATTATCCTAGTTCAGACCTCCTCTCCTTAGGAGTCCTACGTCCAGTCCCTGAGCAACAACTCAGGATTCTACTAACTAGGGTACAGTCCCCCTATGGACAATACAACACCCAGCTCAGCTGGTCTTCCTTCACACGAAGGGAACTACAACACCCTGGATCTCTCACCAGGTCTTCCTTCACAACAGAAGGGAACACAACACCCTAGATCCCTCACCAGGTCTTCCTTCACAACAGAAGGGAATACAACACCCTGGCTCCCCACCAGGTCTTGCTTCACAACAGAAGGGAACAACAACATAAAAAGAATAAACATGAATTCAATCCCCTAGATCAAGCTTTAGCAAGTCAAGATCTGAAGCTACTAGCACTGAGAGCAAATAATCTAAACAAGGCACTCTCTCAGAACTATACTGGCTCTCTTAGGATTTCTATTATAGCATAGAGAGAAAAGAGCTAAAGACACACTAGAATTGAATTCTTGGCTCTCGGATTCTTTCAGAAGATCTGCAATGCTTGTAGTATTCAATGGTAAGTTGCTTGAAGAACTTCTGGAGCTGCTATCTTGAATTTATATCTCCAATTTGAAATGTAGTCGTTAATGTAACCGTTGTCTCTTTGTTTGATAGACGTTAGACTGATTGAGACTTAGAGGCTTCTAGTCAACAGACTTTTATCCAGTTGTGTACGCAAAGAGATAGGATCTTCTGGCGTCTATATGGTCCGACGTTGTATAAGAAAATATCTTTAGAACCCTGCACATATTAAATGCTAGAACACTAGACAGCTAGGTTGTCTCTTGTTGTTAGTAAATGTTGATGTGAATATTCACAAGAATAGTAATTCCATTTTTCTATATTAAAAAGATGTTAGCAGCGTATGCACAATAATGGAAAGATCTCATCTGCATGCATGCAGAGATGCGATCTGTCTTCATTAAATGCATAGCAGTCAGACAAATATGAGAAGACTTTGACTATTCAGCGCTTTCAGAAATAAGATAATATCAAGTCGATATAAACCATAAAGTCGTTGCCTATATGACTTATGAAATCGTTATAATCAAGTGTTTACTGAAGAAATCGTTATGAGTACTTAACAAGTCATTATAGAGAGCAAATTGTTGTATTCATTAAAGGAATCGTTATGAATACTGAGGAAATCGTTATATAGAGCAAATCGTTATAAGCGCTAAAGAAATCGTTGTGCGAAGCAAATCGTTATGAGCGCTAAAGAAATCGTTACACGAAGCAAATCGTTATGAGCGCTAAAGAAATCGTTGCGCGAAGCAAATCGTTATGAGCACTAAAGAAATCGTTGCGCGAGGCAAATCGTTATGAACGCTAAAGAAATCGTTACGCAAGGCAAATCGTTATGAGCTCTAAAGAAATCGTTGTGCGAAGCAAAACGTTATGAGCTCTAAAGAAATCGTTGCGATGAGCAAATCGTTACGATGACTAAAGAAATCGTTACAATGAGTAAATCATTACGATGACTAAAGAAATCGTTGCGGTGAGCAAATCGTTACGATGACTGAAGGAATCGTTGCGATGAGCAAATCGTTACGATGACTAAAGAAATCGTTGTGATGAGCAAATCGTTACGATGACTAAAGAAATTGTTGCGATGAGCAAATTGTTACGATGACTTAAGGAATCGTTACGATGAGCAAATCGTTATGATGTCAAATCGTTATAGCTCTATTAAAATTGATATACATGAAGGAAATCGTTGTGACTTTCAACAGAAGTCGATGTGGACTTAGAGAAATATAATCTTGAAATATAACGTTTGCTTCAAAATATGATACTTACCAATATTGGCATGTTTGACCTTGGAGTATTTTCATGTACTTAAGACTTATGGAATATATGTTAGAGAACTTTGATAGAGTTTTGTTAATCACCAAAATAAATATGTAATTAATTAAAATTGTATGGAGACAGATTGATCATCACTGGGATGCCCAGCCCTCCTGCCTCCCACTTGACCCAGAAAATCTGTAAAAACACTCATAGACCTCCATGGTCTAACAATGGGCTACACATTGACCTCCAAACCCAGTAAACTACGATCCGAACGTACCGGTTCTTACACCATATTATGATTAAATGTAGAAAAATCTTACTTCTAGAAACAATTTATTTAGTGCCTATAACCTTGTCCTTTCGTTCTTTTTCTTAGGGGCAATGTTAAGATGAGAACTAGTCTTCTGATCAGATTTTTGCCTTTTTTGGTATTTATAGAATATGGTAGTGTTATTTATATGGTTTCTCCTTTCTTTAGGCTTTTAAAGAAAATATTTTATATTTTTCGTGTTATTAGTTTCTCACTTTAAATCTTTTAATTCTTTATGGAATCAGGCTTTTGGCTAAGCTTGAGAAGGCGGACCAAGCATTTTGCTTCACCTGTTGCACATCTTCTTGAAAACGGTAATTACTAGTTTTTCTTATATTAATATTATTTTGATTTAATACATTTCTTTTGGTTTCATATATTAATAAGTGGCTGCTGACAATGGTGCCCCAAATACAATGTGGAACTGAGAAACTAAGTGAAAACTGACTTTGCATAGGAAATGGTCTATATATACATTTGTTCTTTATCATGTTCAACATGTGCATCTATATTGACCTCTGTTCTTGTAGCTGCATTTGTGTTCCTTTCTCTTTGCATAGGAAATGGCCTATATATACATTTGCTTTTTGTCATGTTCAACATGCACATATGTATTGGCATTTGATACCCACCTCTGTTCCCCAAAGATACCCACCTCCATCAGTCCATGCACTCGAGAATGGATGTATACTTGGAAGTTGGTGTTTTCTTCTCCTTCAAAGATGATGAATCTGATCTGTAGTGAACATTTCCCATCTTTCAGATATATGTGAAACAATGATGCCATCATTGCTGGAGCTTATGGAGATAGCACAACAAGTGTATCTTTCAACAGAGCAGAAGTGAGATCGAGAGTATTCTTGCTGGAGCATTATATTTTATTTAGAATTGCGATAGACATTTGCTTAAAATCTCTACTGCATGAGATGTCCCATTTACTCGTATGGATTGCTATATGATTTGTTTGGATGATGGCTCATGTGTTTATAGGGTGTTTGGGAACAATTTAAAAAATAGAACTATTTCTACTTAAAAAATTATGTTGTATTTATTTTTAATTTTAAATTTAAAATTGAAAAATGTGACGTTATCTGTTTGGTAAAAATATCAAACTTTAAATTAATATTGATGCGTTTGGGGGGCGAAGGACGGGAGGGGGCGGGTGTTTCCCGCGGGGGGGGGGGGGGGGGGGGGGTTGGTGGGGTTCTGGGCGAGGGGCCTGGGGGCGTAGGGCGGAGGCAGGAGGGGGGGGGGGCTGGGGACACAGGGGAGGGCGGGTGGGGGCTGGGCGGAGGGCTGTGGTGAGGGCGGGGGGTTCCGGGGCGGGGGGGTGGGGGGGGGGTGGCTGGGCGGAGGGCGGGAGGGGGGGGGGTGGTTCCCGAGGCGGGGGGGCTGGGCGCAGGGGAGGGCGGGTGGGGCTGGGTAGTACGGCGGGGCGGGAAGGGGGGGGTTCCGAGGCGGGGGGTTCTGAGGCGGGGGGGCGTAGGGTGCAGGGGAGGGGGAGCGTACGGAGGAAGAGGGGGGGAGGGGGGAAATCGCATGGTGGGAGGAAGAGCGGGGGAGGGGGAAGCGCATGGCAGGGAGGAAGAGGGGCGGTGGGGGGGAGGGGGAGAAGAGGGGGCGATGTGGTTGGGGGTGGGGGGAGAGGGTTAGTTTGAGAGAAGAGTTTGTGTTTTTGTTTAAAAATTGGTTCACCCTTGTTTTTATTTGAGAGAGATTTACATTAGATAAACGTTGTTCTCTAAATTTAAAATTGTTTACCAACATGTCATATATTTGTCCTCTTTCTTTTTAAAATTAAGAGAGAAAATTGAGAAAAAAGTGCAACCAACACCCTATTATTTTTTAAAATATATATACGTGAACTTCTGATATTATGTAAGTATTTTTATTTTTCTTGGTCTCAAAAAGATTTTTAAAACATCTTGTGTGATGGAGTACTCAACCCCATAGTTATTCATGGGTCGACCCTGCATAACACTCATTTTGCTCTGGTAAGTGAGGCTGACCTCATATTTCAATTGGGGTCGACCTCAGAAGAAAATAGGTTTTTAGGGTGTAATGGGTCGACCCCATAGTTCTTCTGCATTCCTGTATTTTACTCTAGAAAGTGGGTCAACTTCATGTTTCAACTGAAGTCGATCTCAGAAAAAAATGGGTCTTCAGAATGTAATGGGATCGATCCCATGGTTCTTCATGGTCGACCCTACATTCCTATATTTAGCTCTGCGAAATGGGGTCGACATTATATTTCAACAGAGGTCGACTTCATGTTCTTCATTGATTACCCTTTTTTTGAATCTTTGATGTATAATTTTTTATCCTTTATCCTTTAGATCTCAAAATACTAGTATACTTCTCTGATGAAAAAATGAAACTCATTGAGATATTACAGCAGTGTTGGTAAGTCGTTTCATTCTTCTTTTCTTTATTGGATTTTACATTGAGAACTTTGCCCTTAAACAAAATTAAATCTCAGGTTAGAATTTAATTACATTTTCTGTATGCTTCTTTTAGATTGCATGGGTAAAGTGCCCACGTCATACGTATTTGTGGGTTTATGATGATGGACGTTATGAAGAGGAAGGCCAAAAGAATCAAGGAGAAATCTGGGAAAAGAATCCGTATTACACTCTATCCTTGTCCTCGTTGACACACTAAATCATTCTCTTTTGCAATGATCTATGAAAAACAATTAGTAAAATCTGTGTTCTTTGCTAGTCAAGTAATTACACGGTTCGTTTGTTCCTTATTGTCCTACCGGTACCTCATCCAAGCGCACAGAGATCAAAGGAGGATGCATTTCCCGTCTAAAAGCCTGTCCCTAAATACACTAGTACAAACATGAGCATAGCCGGGCCTGTGGTAACGGTCGGCGCTTATAAGAATGGCCGATTGTTTCAACCGTCGCTCTATTAATCTAAAAAAACGCCCCAACAACGACGGTTTGCATAATAACGGTCGGCGCTCACTTGGGCGCGAACCCAACTAAACCTCGCGCCAAAAAATATCCATCCTTCACATATCTTTTGGTTTTCGTGGGAAAACTTGCACGCCACGAAAGACCTGGATCCCCCCCCGGGAGGAAGGCTGCTGGAACTCCTCGCGTTGTGCCGAAGACGTAGATCTCCCTCCGGACGAAGGCCGCTGGAACTCCTTCGCTCGCGCTGTGCCGAAGACGTGGATCTCCCTCCGGGACGAAGGCCGCTGGAAACCCCTCGCTCGCGTTGTGCCCGAAGGTGTGGATCTCCCTCCAGGACGAAGGCCGCTGGAACCCCCTCGCTCGCGTTGTGCCGGTAAGCCGTGCTTGACCTGTTCCATCCCTGTGTTATATGCTTTCTTCTCCATCCCAACTAGTTCCACCTCCCCTGGGATCGGCGGACGAGTCTTGAGGCAAAGTTTCCACCACGGATAGCTGGCGGAGGGGGGGAGGGACCTGGAGGGGGAGGGTGGGTCGGCGGAGGGGGGGGACTGAAGGGGGGCGTGCGGGGTAGAGGGGTGGGAATAGAGGGAGGCAGAAGGGGGACAGGGGCTGACGGAGGAGGAGGGACCTGGAGGGGGAGGGTGTGGGCTGGCGGATGGGGGGGCAGTCTGAAGGGGGACTTGCGGGTAGAGGGGTGGGCAAAGGGAGGCAGAAGGGGGACAGGGGCTGACGGAGGAGGAGGGACCTGGAGGGGAGGGTGGGGAGGACTGAAGGGGGGGCGTGAGGGGTAGAGGGGTGGGAAATAGAAGGTACACAGCTTCCATCCGCCATCGCCCTGTACACAGCACTCAGCTCACCTCAGCACACACCGCCTGGCACCGTGCGCACGGGAGCTCCAATTGTGCTGCGCAGCAGAGCTCCGCACCACCTCCACAACCCTTCACACGAGCTGCTTCCAGAGCTTCCTATAGCTTCACACCTGCTTGGGAAGAAAAAAAGTTTAAGTAGAGTATAAAAAAATCTTATTTTTTTAATGGAATTAGAAGGGTGGGGAACGGTTACTCCAAAGGGGATGGAGAGGAGGCACATGCTTGGGTTACGAAGCTGAAGGCACTCATTCAGGTGCTCCTCTAAAACCCATTTTTGATGATTAAAAGAGAACACGGGGAGAGCACTCTAAGGGAAAGAAATTGTAGTATTTGATGTCTGTGATCAGTGCTATTTCTTATTATTTTGAAAAAAGATTTATCATATTTTTTCAGGCATTGAGTTGTCAGGCACGGCCCAGCACAACTGTAAGTTTTTTAACTCATGTTTTATTTTTTTTATTAAAACTTAGCTACGATTTGGCCCAACTTGAATAACAGCAACAACCACCTTCACCACTTCCACTGAACCTCTCCCCTTCCTAGCACGCAGCACGCAATTGCCTTGTCATGGACTTTTGGCCAACTTTTCTTTGGTAGTATATGCTGGCATGGATGACAATTTGTGAATATTCTAGTAATTAATAGATGAAACAACTTCCTAATTTTAATAACAACCATTCTTAATTAAATGAATGTATAAGTGTAATATTTTTAATGTAGATGAGTTCAATTTCTTATACTATTACAATTTGTGAACTTGGTCAATGATATGTCAATTTGCTATTTAATTGAAAAGATAAACAAATGCATGAAAGTAAAAAATCTCAAATAAGTTTCTACTTGTTCACTAAAAGTCGAATCTAACAACTGCCTTGTACACCCTCTCTACTTTCATGATTAGAAGATAACTGGGGAGAGCACTCTAAGGGAGTAAGAAATTGTAGTATTTGGTGTCTGTGATCAGTGCTATTTCTTTTTATTGTGAAAAAAGATTTATCATGTTTTTTTTAGGCATTGAGTTGTCAGGCACGGCCCAGCACATCTGTAAGTTTTTTTAACTCATGTTTATTTTTTTTTATTAAAACTTAGCTACGATTTGGCCCAACTTGAATAACAGCAACAACCACCTTCACCACTTCCACTGACCCTCTCCCCTTCCCAGCACAGCAGCACGCAATTGCCTTGTCATGGGACTTTTGGCCAACTTTTCTTTGGTAGTATATGCTGGCATGGATGACAATTTGTGAATATTCTAGTAATAAATGGATGAAACAACTTCTTGATTTTAATAACAACCATTCTTAATTTAAATGAATGTATAAGTATAATATTTTAATGTAGATGAGTTCAATTTCTTATACTATTACAATTTGTGAACTTGGTCAATGATATGTCAATTTGCTATTTAATTGAAAAGATAAACAAATGCATGAAAGTAAAAAATCTCAAATAAGTTTCTACTTGTTCACTAAAAGTTGAATCTAACAACTGCCTTGTACCCCTCTCTACTCGTCTAACCCAAAAAATTAACCTCATATATATGATATCTTCCTTTTATTTTTATGGTATTGGTGAGCATTTATTGCTTTGTTATTTGCATATTAGGATATTAAAATTTTAAATAAAATTTATTGAATATTTTTATTATGTTAACATATTTCTCTTTTTTTTTGAAGATGGAGTTTAATTATCTTGCTGATAAGAGTTGGATGTATGCGTATAAGAACAAACATGATCGAGTGAACCCACATTTTTTGTCTGGAGTTGAATTTTCATGCAGTTTGCATTGAGGGATATGAATGTTACTGAAAGCTTAGAGATGAAATGCCCGTGCATGAAGTGTGAAAATAAATTTTACCATGAAAAGGAAATTGTTCATTACCATATTATTAGAGAGGGATTTACTCGAGGATATACTACATGGCATTTTCATGGAGAGTCTCGTAAGAGGTCTCGAGCGGAGGACAATCCAGTCATTAGCTCAGCAGATGATATGGTTGGACTGTTGAATGATGCTTTTATTATGTCGCCTGTTAATGATGATATACAAAGACAAGAACAAAATGAAGAGGTAAACAAATTCAATCAGCTTATGGAGGAGGCTAGGAAACCTCTTTATACAGGTTGCAGTAGATATTCAAAGCTTTCATTCATAGTGCGTTTGTTTCAGTTGAAATGTTTGCACAAATGGAGCAATAAGTCTTTTTCTGCTCTACTTACATTGCTTAAAGATGCATTACCTGATGGCAATACACTTCCCAATAGTTGGTATGAATCTAAAAAAATGATGTCTGAGTTGGGTTTGAGTTGCAAGAAAATACATGCATGTCCAAATGATTGTGTGTTATTTCGAAATGAGTATAAGAATCTCACCCAATGTCCAAAATGCAATGCTTCAAGATGGAAGGAAAGAGCAAGCAAAATAAGAGGAACAAAGAATGTGCCCGTCAAAGTTCTTCGTCACTTTCCGTTGATACCAAGGCTTCAAAGGTTGTTCATGTCTGATAAAACTGCAGACTTGATGACATGGCATTATACAGCTCCCAGAGATGAAAATGGAAAAATGAGTCATCCTAGAGACTCTATTGCTTGGAAAGACTTTGATCTTAAACACCCAACCTTTAGTAGAGATCCTCGTAATATTAGACTTGGACTTGCTAGTGATGGTTTCAGTCCATTAAAATATCAGCAGGTAGTAGTCGAAGCACATGGCCTGTCATCATAATTGCTTACAACTTACCTCCATGGTTGGCTATGAAACAATCATATTTCATGATGTCTCTTCTCATTGATGGTCCAAGATCCCCTGGTAATGACATTGATATATATCTTCAACCGTTGATTGATGAGTTGAAAATCTTATGGAATATGGAGTAGAGACATATGATGCAAATACAAAAGAACTTTTCTATATGCGTGCAGCTATCTTGTGGACTATTAATGACTTTCCTGCATATGGTATGCTGTCAGGTTGGAGCACCAAAGGATATATGGCGTGTCCTATTTGTCATGTTCATCATGGATCTATACATCTCCCTTTTAGTCGCAAATGTGTTTATATGAAGCATCGACGTTTCTTGCCACTTGACCATCCATGGAGAAATGATATTCGTACATTCAATGGCAAAGTTGAATATGAGTTGGCACCAATTCCTTTATCTGGAGAGGATGTGTTAATGAGTTGGGATGGTTACAGTAATGTCATATTTGGAAAGATTCCTAAGGATACACATCAAGCTAATAAGAGTGAAGCACAAAAATTGCCAACTGGTTGGAAGAAAATGAGTATCTTTTTTGAGCTCCCGTATTGGAAAACTTTATTGGTGAGACACAATTTAGATGTTATGCATGTTGAGAAAAATGTTTGTGACAAGATTTTGCATACAATTCTAGAAAAGGATGGAAAAAGTAAGGACAACATCAAAGCACGTCTTGACATGCAAAAGTTGAAAATAAGAAAGTCTTTACATCCAAAGCCTTCTAAGAAGCATGTTGGAAAATTTATATTGCCTCACGCTTCATATAATATGAGTAATGTAGAGAAGGTGAGATTCTTAGAAGTGCTAAAAAATTTGAAACTACCAGATGGATTTTCCTCAAATATTTCTCAACAAGTGCGGGTTCAAGAACGAAAAATTGTTGGAATGAAGAGTCATGATTGTCATGTTGTAATGCAACAACTCCTTCCATTAGCTATGAGAACCACACTTTCAAAATCAGTTGCTCTTGTTTTGAATGAGTATTGCATTTTTTTAGACAAC
Organism: Colocasia esculenta; assembly: GCA_014218235.1. Lineage (NCBI taxonomy): Eukaryota > Viridiplantae > Streptophyta > Magnoliopsida > Alismatales > Araceae > Colocasia > Colocasia esculenta. The sequence goes on from CM024754.1 coordinate 132,287,809, forward strand.
TGTGTGCTAAAGTTATTGATGTTAGGACATTGGAGAAACTTGAAAACTCAATCCCTGAAATTCTATGTAAGTTGGAGAGGATCTTTCCTCCTACATTCTTCGATGTCATGGTGCATTTGACTATCCATCTTGCAACAGAGGCTAAACTTGCTAGACCGGTTCAATATCGATGGATGTATCCAATAGAGAGATACTTGCTTACACTTAAGAATTACATACGGAATAGAAATCGGCCTGAGGGTTCCATTACTGAAGGATATCTTATGGAGGAAGTGACAACCTTTTATGCATGTTATTTGAATGATGTAGAGACCAAGTTCAACAGGCCTATGCGATTTGAAGAAGGTCCAATTGGAGTTGGTGTCACAGGATTTATAGCTGCTGAGGATGCTTATCAAGCACATCGTTTTCTTTTATTCAATACGGCAGCAATCCAACCATACTTATTGTAAGTGTATCATCCTTTTTTTTTACTTGATTTGAACATTTATCATTCAACAATAGTGGTCAATGGTTATGTTTAGGTTGCATAAAGGCTTCGTGAAGAGTCAACATCCTACTTTGACTGATGACCAAATCCAATTAGAACAACATAATAAATTTGTTGGTTGGTTTAGAGATCACGTAAGTATACTAGCATTCATTTATTTCTTTGTGTTTAAAAGATATGGAGTTAGTACTATTTTAACATTTTCATGTCTTTTATGTTCTTAGATCGATGAATTAAGAGGTCAAATGGATCTATCAGAAGAAATTATTAGCTTGGCTCGAGGTCCACAACATAACATTGTGTCATATCAAGGTTTTTTTATAAATGGGTACAAATTTGAAATTGATTCTGTAGACAATGGACGTATTACTCAGAATAGTGGCATTGCAACAATTGGTGATCATGGGAATGCCTTTTATGGTGTTTTGAAAAATATATTTCAGCTTCACTTCGGGGTTATGCCACCTATAATTTTGTTCAAGTGCAGTTGGTATGATATGAATGAGGGTCTTTTAGTGGATGAGTTCAAACTCACTACTATAGATACCACGGTTTAGTTTTGAAGATGAGCCATTTATTTTTCCATCACAAGCACAACAACTTTATTACTCTAAGGATCCTATGAGAGAAGGATGGAGTGTAGTTTGTCGATGGAAGCCAAGAGATACTTATGAGGTGCCTCTAATTGAAACTCAAGAAGAGGAAAATGAGGATGAGACACTCTTAAGAAATATGGGGCCTACAATTTCAAATGAGAACCTAATATTCGATGACAATGAAGTTTCTTGGGTGAGAAGGGAACTTGGAAGTGGTACACAAATAGATGAAGGAGAATTGGCAAAAGTATGTAAAAACAAATAACAAGAACAACATAGGTAGCGATTTTGTTATTATTTTAACATGCACTTTTGTATGTATTTGCAATACATGTCATTTATTAATTTAACATATAATTTTGTAGAGACATGCCTCCAAAATCCAAGTTCAAGTCCATGACAAATGATAGGCAGAATGAAAGAGTCTCAAATCCTGCTACTATCTCCCAAAATAGGAGTGCTTTATGTCCTCCTCCAGGTAACTTATGTTATGTTTTCATTTATTGTACATTTAAATTTAGTTGATGGCAAAAGATTCCTTCATTTCTTTTAGATATAGTCCCTTACACATAATCTTCTTTATTATAGAAATTTCAAGCAAATATTGCACAGGAATCTCTCCTGAAACCAGATTTAAATCAATGACAAATTTTATTCAAAATGAAAGCATCTCAATTCCAGCTATTATCTCCCAAATAAGAGTGTTGTGGGTCCTCTTCCAGGTAACTTATGTTTATTGTAGATATACAAGTAGATTTGATTTTCTATAAATAGTTATCTTTTTTTAAATGCTTGAACCAAATATTACACAGGAATTCCCCTCAAACCAAGTCAAAGAGAGTAATGACCATCTTGCATAATGATGGGGCCTCAATGCCAATTAATATCTCCCAAAAAGGACATATGCCAAGTCCTCCTATTGGTTAGTTTTTATTTTTTTCTTGTATAAAATATTGTGAAGTTTCTGCAAACACAAATTATGATACTCTTGTTTTCATGTGTTCTAGTGAAGAAAAGATGTTTACCAAATCACCACTCCATGCAAATAGCTGAAATTTCTGTTCACAATGAAGCTGAAAATCTAGAAGCAAATCCTCTTCATAATGGTGCATATGAGCAAGAATTTCATCCATCTGTTGGAGTAGATGAGAGAGATTCTAATGATGTATTGAGAGCAATTCTAGCAATATACAAGCAACTCTAACATCTATTTCTAAATTGAGGAAGACAAGAGGTCCAACTCAAAAGACAGCATTTGAACCCCCAAGCGGAATGAAGTGGACATGCATATTCGTTAGAGGCCAGCCAATTGGAACACCAGCATCAAAACTTGCTGGGACACTTGGATTATATGCAAGAAATGAGAGCTATTTCTCTCCCTATAAAAAGTGGAAGCAACAGTCCATGCAAAGTTTTAATGATGTCATGAAGGAAATAATGGTATGTTAATTGCATTTTTATTTCATGTTTATCTATATCTCTTTACAATTATTGATGATATTTGTGGATGATTTTATTATAATAGGTAAAATTTGAGTTTGTGAATGGAGAGGGGATGCCTGCAAACATAGAAGATGTTAATAAATTTTGCTTCAAGTCAATACAGACTAAATTAAAAGAATGGCGATGTGAGTTGAAGAAAAAAGGATATATGAAGGGCGAGAATGAAGAACTATCTGTAGAACCACCTGAACTTAGGATTACTCAAGCAACTTGGGATTGCCTTGTGCAATATTGGGGAACCGATGAGGTAGTTCATGAAGCTGAAAGAAATAAATAATCGTGCACAGGAACAAGCAACTCATACTCTTGGTGCAAAATCCATTGCACGTCATAATCAAGAACAGGTATGCTATGATTTATTTTGCTTAAAAGTTTCTTTCCATAAATTCTTTGCTAATTTGGATGCAGCGAGAGAGTTTGGGAGACAATTACACGACGGTTGGCGCATACATTAAAGCTCATCAAACAAAACGGAGATTATCCCAATGAGCACACTAAATCTATATGTGTATGTACATATAAACTGAACATGTTCTTGCATGATTGTCATATTACTCTTTCATTTCTGTAGTGAAATTTGTTTTACAATTAATGTTGCAACAATGATGTACATATAAACTTATAAGTGTAGACTATATGTGTTCATTTTTTTTACGTCTGCATTTTTTTTTTCTTGTATTGTAGAAAGTTATAGAAATATGTCAAGAGAAAGATCTCATGAATAGTTCAAACCCAACAGTGCTATCTCCTATACTAGATGCTGTTTGTAATGGGCACCATGGCGGATATGAGAGAGTTTGGATTAGGATGGTCTAGAATGTCACGTTGGGGTGATATTGGAAACCAATCTTCCAATGACAATATCAAACAACTTACTGTAGAGTTACAAAATGCAAAGGCTGAAATAGAAGCCATGCATGCTCGAGAGAAAGAGAGAGAGGAGGCTGCGCAAGCTAGAGAGAGGGAAATGCAAGATAGGATGGAACGCATGGAAGCTATGCTATCCATGCATTTTTCTAACAGTGCAGTGAGTCCATTTAGGTTATGTTAGAGTTTATGTTTCCATGATTTTATTGTTTATTAAAATCTATTTTAATTTTTTATTTTGATAGGTTGGAGATTCTACACGGCACCATGCAATGCCCAACAATCATGCTGATAGAGATGGAACATAATTCTCATGTTGAGCATGACTAACTTTGCAGATATTTCAACTGTGTTGACATTTTCTCTTTTTGTGTGGACTTTTGAAACATTTTCCTTGATATATGTCACTGTAGTTGGATCAAATTTTAGTTTCTAATGTGACAGCTTGGAAGGATACTCTGTTCTCAACTTTTTTCACTTTTGAACATAGAGTTTCTAATGTTGACATTGTCACTTTTTGCTATCTTGGAGAATGAACCAAAATTTGGTTGCTGTATGCACTCTATTCCCAACTTTTTTCTCGCATTCTATACTTGGTACTCATCTATCTTTCAATTTTTTGAAAACATTGAGAAAGATGGCAGCAGTGGGGATATGAACCCCTTCCTACACCAGCTCTAATAAGGTTATCTGTTAACTGAATTTATTCACTGTATGTGACTGATCCAATTAGTCCTTTGTAAACTGGTTCATGAGAGCAAAACAATGGTAAGTAGGGAGGGGGGGCTTTTATCAGATACATTGATGCAAGGCAGAAGTTATTTAGCTCAATATATGTTATAGGTTCTTGCAAGTGGCGTTTAGGGCAATTCTGCAGGTAAATATGAATTAACTTGTGTATTATGAAAGCAATTAACAGGCTTTACTCTGTTTTTGCATGATTATGGAATGATGTTTACAATACAAAATATTCTTAGCCATCCTGTGAAAGTTTTGTCTAAAGAAGTTTTGACATTGCAAATATTCTCAGCCATCCTGTGAAATTTTTTGTCTAAAGAAGTTGTCTTATAAAACTGTAGATGTGTGGATCTCTGGATTGCCTAACAACTGCCTATGGTTACTATTTTCTTTTTTCTTGTATTGATTGTGACAACAAAAGAAAGGGACTGCCTCTACAATTGCAGTGACTCTTTTCTGCAGCACACTTTGTATTAAATATCTCAGTATGGATGAGCATGACACACATGGGATGCCGGCTATGACATCCTCCCTCCCAGGCGTCCCCTGTTGTTCCCACTGCATGGGGCTTTCCTTTTGCTGCAATATTGTTCATGTCATCTGCGCCCTGGAATCTTCCCCCCCACCCCCCCCCCCCACCCCCAAGTCATCTGTCATCTGTGCATATCACCGGCTCCTTATGCTTTGGTGAGAGCTTTACATCCCCCCAAAAGGTTAGTACATATACATGGGCCACGCTCACATAGTATATACTTACCTCCTCACTGGAGGATTCTGCATCATCAACCTGACTTGGTGAGAGCTTTACATCCCCCCACTTGGGATTGCCTTTGCATCGCCAGTCATGTAGACAAAGAAATTTAATGCAATGGGGGTTATTTTGATACATTCTTTTCTTTTTAATCAACATTTACAAATAATGCCCTTTTCCTAATGTTGACATAAAAATAATGGTATTTTCCTGTGTATCCAGGTATATTACAGGTTCAACAATCTTTCACTGCTCAGGGAGCCTTTGATGCTGATCGTTGCCTTTTCCCTCCTTTTTGTTGCCTACATTGTGTACATGCATGTGGATATCACAATCTCCAAATCTTCTGCTTCATATATCACAAAACTTCAGTGGGATGAGGTATGTAATGTTGCATATATTGTCTGAACTTATGGAAAAAACATGGTATGAGTTTCATGGTTCTAGGGGAGGAGACTTGTTTCTTTGTGTTTTTAGGATACATATTATTCTCTGTATGTCCAAAGGAGTTGAAGAGAGTCTCCCTATGAAATGTTTGACCTCACATGTCTATAATAAACTTGATGGACCCCCTGCTTAGTTTATGAAGATGGCAGATTGAAGATAATGAAGCTCTCCCTCTTTACTTGAAGGCTCTATTGGTTTCATGGATTGAGATGGATAGAGTACTAGTAAAAACAAAATCATCCCTTTTGATTATTAAGTGTCCAATGAGTTTTTGAAGCTGGATTGCTTTCTTGTCCTCTTAAGCAAATCTTTTTAAATTATGAAAGGAAGCACTGCTTGTTGCCATTCTATCAGTGAAGCCATGCCTATTCGAGTTCTTTATGAACATGATGGAAACTTCATCAGGTGAATTAGAGGGTGTGAATTGATTGTGCAGCCAAAGAAAGGATGGTTTTGAATTTTTTTTTTTTTTTGGGATCAGCAGAATTATTGGGCAATTAATAAGGTGTTTTTGGTCATTCTAACAATGTAATTAGCATAACTATGAGTTAATAGGAAAGTCTCCAGTACAACACTGCAACTTTAAGCCCATTAGCAGCTTTATTGCAATGTTTTCCTTCTTTGAAGGCAATCAAAAGGTCACTGTTCATTGAAAAAAAAAATGAAAAGTAGTAACAAGTACAGGAAACGGAAACAATAAAGAAAAAGATGAAAATACAAAGTTTATAAAGAAAAGGGCAAAGTAAAGAGAAACCAAAAATGTAATATAGAAGCAGGGAGAGAGAGCTCAGGAAGTGAGATTCCCTCAGCTGCAAAGTCTGCTAGGTAAGACTGCCTCTTTGTGCAAAGATTCAACAGGCTTAAGTCAATCCTCTGACGGTCTGACCATTTGACCACTTTTTTAAGGGATGTCATATGCTGCATTGGAGTCCCCTTTGAATTGTCAATTGTTTCTCAGCCTCCAGATTGCAGCTTTACCTATAAACTTGACCCAATATACAGCTAATATTAGTTAACTTGGAGTGAAGCCACTCACTGGAGAATTAGTTGGATGTTGTGCCTTTGATCATGTGAGTAAAATGACTAAAATCTTGTATTGTGCCCAAATTCTGTTTAGGTGCAGTTCTGCAGAGTTGTTTGCCAACACAAAACTGAATTTGCTGCACTCTTGGCTGCAGTGCCCAAATCCTAATATAACATCTCAGAGGTGATGCTTTGTGACGGATGACATTCCACATAATCTCATCCGACATGGACTTCAGAGAGGAATGGATTGAATCATGGGCCAAAGTGCATTTAACATGACAAGTGGGTTCTTGAACTCCTAGGTGCATATAGCGACCATGCTCCATTTGTGATGAAATGAGAAGGCCTGGGTATGTTTTAGCATGTCCTAGATCTCTCCCCACTTGGTCTCAGAATAGTTGAAAAAATACGGCCCCCTTAACAAGTCAACTTTACATACTTAAGAAAGCCATAAGCACATGTCTCTGTAACTCCTGCTGCACTAGGAGTTGTACTCTGCTCTGGCCACTGCTAACTGGAACTTGCTAATCCTTCCTTTGTAATTGAGACAAACTAGGCAGAACTTGTTGAAGCCATTTTCAGATTGACTCAACAGGATTATGGGTCCTCCAATGTTAGTTGATTCATGTTAGTTGATCCTAGATGTTTCTATATATGCTACTTGTTTATTCACAGTACTATGAACTGCTAGCTTCAATGTGTGTACTCTGCATCCCCTTTTGTACTTTGTGCTTTATCATGTCCATTATATTATTTTCAGGTAAGCAGCGAGAGAAAGAAGTCATTTCTACGAACAATAATCACATATGAACGAGCAATTAATAATGCACCTGCTGCCCAGTAGGTTGCACTTCATAAGTGGCAGCCAAGTACACCTGATGTATGGGATGCCTTTCCTCTTCCAGATGGAAAACCAGCGAGAGGATCCACTGGTGGGGCATTCATGCGCATGTTCAAGGGACCTCCTGCTTCATCTTTTGAAGATTGGCAGTTTCAAGCATTAAGATTTGCAGTATCAAGGATTAGAAGTTTTGCTAATGTTGAATCCGAACCATTATAATGAGAAGGAGAGAGATATATATGCCTTTCTTTTTTTTTTTGTGTAAAAATACATATATGAATGTGTATGTTGCACGGAATGAAAGTGGATGTGCATATTGTAGAAACCAATCTAGTGAAACATGTGAATGTGGTTCTTGTAGGTGACAAACGTGTTTTTGCAAAAATAAATATATGAATGTGTATGTTGCAGGGAATGAAACAAGTGGATGTGCATATTATTAAAACATCAGTGAAACATGTGAATGTTTATTTTGAAGGTGACAAATGTCAATATATTAATATTAGAAAATTAAAAATAATTTCAAAACATGGCAGACGATTTTTCAACTGTCAGGTATTATATTATTGAGAATAAAATATATTAATATTGTTAGAAGATAATAACTGACCGTTTTTAAACCGTCGGAGATTATAGTTGAAAACGGTGGATAGTTGTATTAGAAGACAATAGCCGATGGTTTTATAACCGTCGAGGATTATGATTGAAAATGTAAGAAGGCCGACGGTTTGCATAAGACGACAGTCTGAAAACCGTCGGCTAAATAATTACCGACCCTATATTAGCCGACCGTAAATAGACGACCGATCAACCGTCGTTGAAACTTCTGGCGACGGTAGACGTCGGCCATTCTCAAACCGCCGACGGGTACAACGGTCGGCGATAACCCACTTTCTACTAGTGATACTTGGAGCCAAGGAGAATCCAGAAACTTCTATTACTTGTTCACAAGGAACTGGAACTAGACATGGTTAAATCTTCGTCATATTGTGCTAAAACATGTGTAAATAGACAGAATATATCATGTGTCACTAACTAGTTTTTTCTTAAGAAAAAGTAATTCAAAAGTGTGTTTTGGGAACAAAAAAATTCCAAAATGGTTTGCTTGTGGGTTGGTAATGTATTGCAGTGCATTTATGGGATTCACTAGGCCTCATCTGTGTAAATCTGTTAATGGGTTTTGTGAGGGGGGTTTCCATATTTCCTTGTTGCTCCCTTTTGTTGTATGGATATTGTTAGATTCGCATATGTCGTTTTAGATGATCAAATTTTATATAAATAGTTAATGCTAAGGTAAATCATCATCTTTTTTTTTTCCCTCAAAGCATTCTATGTAACTACTTTAGTTAGGTGGGATTTACCTCAACCTGGAAGCTAGCTAACATTTGTATGGGGAGCCCCCACCGAACCACCTCCGGATATGTTGGCTTCTTCTTTGTATCTTATGCCAAACAGTGCCTTACAATCTGTATCTTTGCTGCAGGTTGCTTGATATTTCCATTCTAAGTCAAATTAATTGAGTACTATAAGAAGAATGGTATGGTTCTATCACTTTTTATTCTCCTCTTAGTTTCATGATACTACAGAGATTTCCATGTCAAATTTAAACTATAGTGTGATTTTCTATGCATAATATGATCCAGAACGCAAGGCGTTTGTTTCTCATATTGGTCTTTGTGCTTTAGATGGGACTTGAGATGTTAGGTTAGTGTGATTGTTTAGTTCCTCATTGGTCTTTTGACTTTCATATTTATGTTCTATTCATTAATTGTAAATTATGCACAATATTTGCTCCTTATTTATTAGTTAATTCTGAGATCCATTTATTTAAAATTGGAATTTGCTACTTACTAATGAGAATCTTTTTGTGATAATCTTTCACCTAGTCATTTCTATTTTAGGTTGCAATAATGAAAAGCCTACGACATCCAAATATTGTTCTTTTCATGGGTGTTCTGTTGGTTTTAGTTTTTTTTTTTAAATCTAAAAATTATTGGGACAGCACTTGTCGCCCCTAATAAATTTATTAGGGACGGCTGCTCCATCGTCTCCTATAAACTTATTGGAGATGGCTTTATAGGTCATCCCTAATAATTTATTGGGGACGGCTGGCAAGCCATCCCTGATAAATTTATTGGGGACGGCTTTTTGTTCGTCTCCAACAAATTTATTGAGGATGAGTGTTCAACCATCTCCAATACACTTATTGGAGATGGCGAAGCAACTGTCCCCAATAAAATTATTGGAGGATTCATCAGCCGTCCCTAATAATTTTATTAGGGATGATTTTTCTTCAGTCGTCGCCATTGTATTGACGATGAATTTATTGGGGATAGTTTTGCGACGTTTGGAAAGTCGTCCCCAATAATTTTTAAGGACGATTTTTGACTTTTGGCGATGGCTCTCAACCATCGCCAATAACTTGTTTTCTACTAGTATTTGAAACTAGAAATTTTCTAACCTAATAATCATAAGAATAATTTTTAAATATACAATATTGCTATTGCTGCTATGCAAAGGCCCATTTAGTTATCTGTACGTAAAACCCCACATACACAAATATATATATATATAGATATATTTATTTATATATTTATATATATACATAAATCGTCCTCTACCGATTGGAGCTTTCTGCGGTGAATTCTAACTTAGTAGTCAATTTTGTGAGGTTTGAATGGGTGGGATCTTGAAGACAACTTGTCAGGGGGAACATGGGAGAAGACGGACACCACGAATGTGAGATGGAATTCTCCGTCCGACGGGTCACGATAAGTTCATTTCAGTGGGTTCCCTAGCTAGTTTGACAGAACTGTGCACCCATCAAATCGAGTAGCATAAGGCACGAGAGAGTAATAACATAACCCAAGGTGATTGTTGTAATAAGATAATAACGTATCAATAGAATTACGATGGGATTCTCCACATATCTGGGCTGTTACAAACAGATTACGCACAGCACGTAGTATTAGGGCCCCGCTTCGATAAACGAATAATTCCAGATAAACATAATTATTTATGCATCCAACCACACCGGAGTGGGGGGCACAGAAAGAGAAACAGATATTAAAACACTTTGACAAGAGAGTTTATAATTTTCAAATAATTGTTGCTAATTTTCAAGCACTTTTTTTTCTTTTAAGTCGCCAAAAATGACAAACTGCTCATTTTGATATGCAACAAGTGTCCAAGTGAAAAGTCATGGAAATAAATTCTAAATGTTGCATTAGGTATCAAAATTGTTAGCCTAACATATCAAATAATAAATTATTTTAATTTCTGGCTATCTTGTGTTGACATGGTTGATAACCTAAATTTAATGTTATAAGAAATTTCACATAAAACCATATGGAATGGCGTTAGAATTGTTAAAATGGACAAAATGGGGAAAGTTTGTACAAAGCAGAAACTTTCAAAAGATTGGTCAGCAAATTACTAACAATTTTCACTAGTATTTCACTGGCTCCTTGCACTATCCATAGCATATATATAGTGAACTGTTGACACCTAAGTGGACTAATAATTTAACCCACATAATTCATATATACATATATATATATATATACATATCAAGAATCACTAAACATAGAATTTGAGATTAAGTAACATAAAAATCAAGTACAAGTTAATATTCAAATTTAAAAAATGACATACTTAATCTCCTATCATTTACTTCAAAAAACTCTAAATGGTTGTTTGATATGGGATTAAATAAAGGATAAGAGATAAATTAATCTCATCTCATGTTTGATGCTTCAAAAAAATGAGGATAACATAGTTTAAGTACTTTAAGAATATCTTTAAAAAAATAGGGGTAAATTAGGGATAGCTTATCCCACCTTTTTGGTGAGATAATTTATCCTCATTTTCTAACCCTAAAAATATCAAACAAGAGACGAATTAGGAATAAAGGTAATGTATCTTCAATTAATTTATCCCTATCCTTATTTATTTTAATCTCATATCAAATAGGCCAATAAATATTTGGTATCGAGATGGACAAAGTGATAAGCGGTATTCTCAGTACCTAAAATGAAAGAGTTTGTTAAGCATTGCCTTCATACTCCCATTTTTCCTAGTACAACTCCGAGAAACTCACCTCCTCTCTCTCTCTCTCTCTCTCTCTCTCTCATCTCTCTCTTCTCTCTCTCTCTCTTCTCTCTCTCTCTCTCTCTCTCTCTCCTCTCTCTCTCTTTGTTAGCTTGCCTTCATACTCCCATTTTTCCTAGACAACTCCGAGAAACTCACCTCTCTCTCTCTCTCTCTCTCTCTCTCTCATATATACATATATATATATATATAGTGGAAGACTATGTTCTGGCGGGGTTTTTTGTGCAACCCCGCCATAACAAAAGTGGAACCATTGGATCCCACAAGCACGCATCCGCGATGCATTTTGCACGAGTTTTTGTTTTTTTATTCTTGAGGAGCTATAGTACGGCGGGGCTACTCACCTGTAACTTTACTTGTAACAACTTGAATTTTTATCCTAAATAAATAAATAAAAAACTAATAATAATAATAACAACAATAATAATATATATTTGTAGTGAGATTTGATTAAAGACACATCAAACGGCAGGGCCATAAATAAAATCGACAGAAATCAATGATTAAGGAGCAATCGATGTTCAAAGGAACAATCGATTGTTAGACATTAATCGATAGGAACAATCGATTAATGGTCAGCCATCGATGTTAATAACAATCAATGTTGGACAACAATTGATGTGTAAGGTAATCGATATGTCAACTCCGGCTGTCAACTCCAACTATCAAGATATAACGTTGTCACTCGAAGTAGACTTCATATATGACGAAGTTGGATTTCAGATATGACAAAGTTAACTTCGTATATGACGAAGTTAAGCTTCGGCTAATCATGACCAAAATAAAGTGGACTTCGGATATGATGAAGTTAACTTCATATATGACGAAGTTAAGCTTTGACTAATCACGACCAAAACGAAGTAGACTTCATATATGAGTAAGTTAGACTATGGATATGAAGAAGTTAACTTCCTATATGAAGAAGTTAAACTTCGATTGATGACGACCAAAATGAAGTGGACTTCGTATATGATGAAGTTGGACTTCGGATATGACGAAGTTAACTTCGTATATAATGAAGTTAAGCTTCGATCGTCACGACCAAAAAAAATGAAGTGAACTTCAGATATGACGAAGTTGGACTTCATATATGACGTAGTTAGTTTCAACTGATCAGGACCAAATCGTATATCACTTCGAATATGACGAAGTGGGACTTCGTATATGACAAGGTTAGCTTCGACTGTCCATGACTAAATCGTGTATGACTTCATATATGACGAAGTTACCGATCATTTTAAAACTATAAAATATGTGTTAATTTTATACTCGATAATTAAAAAAAAAGAGTTAGCTAAGATAACATGGAAGTAGGGACCATAAAATGTGACCGAATCCAATAGTGGATTCCTAACTTGATCTCTAGAACTAAACCAAATAGGAAGATCTGTTACGGAAAATGATTCCTATGGAAGTTCTGGAGCATAATAGGACTCCTACCAAGAGTTAGGAAACTGCGAACCCACCCAGAGATTTAACCATTATTAGACTTCTATATTAATCCAAATTCGTGCCTAGCAAGAGGGGGGGGTTCTCTAAAGGTTTTCCACTCCTAATGAGACAGGAATCCTCCAGATACGAAAGGGATCAAGATAAAATCGCAACTCCACTTCTCTAGTTACAATATGACTCCTAACAATCTTAATCTATAAATACTCGTCATAAGCCCTTGGGGGCGAGTTACTAACTAGCTGGAGGACTTGTGAAAGAGTAGTTAGAGTACCATAGGAGGAGGAGATCACCCAACTAGAGCTTTCTTCCACAACCGCGTTCTGCTCGTTCTGCAGAAATATGTTTTTGGGAGCGTTCGAAGGGAGGCAATGTCTCAGGCAAAAAAAAATCTAAATAATCTCGTCCATAGATAGTCCATGATATTGGTAACCAAAACCCTTGTTTCCAGATTTCATCCATCAAGTTGCAAGATTTTCATGTTCAAAGTTCATTATTTCATGTACCCGTAACCTCTTGTTTGCTCTTGTTACTCCATAGAATCCTTGTGAAAATCCTTGATTTCTTTGAATATATCTTGCTAAGATTCGTGTTAGTTTTCTTTTAAACTAGTTCTATAAACTTTTTATGCTTTTACATCGAGATCTAAGTTTTTTCCTCTAGCCCTAAAACCCAAAATTTGGACCATCATATACTATAATACCATGTTGAGTCTGTCGTAAGTTCTTGTAAATACTATAACACAATATCAAGTGATATTAATGTTAAACCATACTAAATTTTCTATCCAAAAGATATGTGTACGATCTTAATTCGCTCTCTTTTAATTCTCTTTCACATGCACACACCAAACATACCCTTAGGGATCAACATGATCCAACAGCCTTAGATTCCTCTCTCTCTCTCTTGAGAACACACTGGACTTCTGGATTGTGTTCATAGCACTATCAGTGGACAGTTAGTGATTTTACCAGACTACTAGCATCAATCATGTGTGTTGTGCAATCGTTATTATCGCCAGTTTTAATGTCATTTTATGAGCGTTGACCTATAGTTCTCATCTATTCCATATTTACTCATCTATTCACATTCTCACTGTACTCACATTTATTCTTTAATTACTCTCATCTATTCTTGGTACAATATTTGGCTATCTATTGGTTGTCTAAGATAACAAACATAGTCAATACCTGACAATAGATAAAGGGCCCGATCTGGTCCTGAGAGGTGTGCCCAAAAATACTATTTGCCCGTGGGAGTTCAATGATCAGGGTGTTTGACATTACATCTAAGTGCTATACTACCTAAATTAATCTAAGACAATCAACTCAAGTGCTATATTCTCTCGGCTGTCTACGAATAACCAAATTGCTATATTGTCTTATTTTATGAAAATCAATCAAAGTGCTATTTGTCCCAGTGGGTATTTACTCTCCATATGGCCAATCTTTCTCTTTGTTGCTATGTTACTTGCTATATGCTTGACATTGACGTTTTGCTATTGCTCTCTATCAGGACTTGACATATATCATATAGTTAATCATCTTCTTTGTGCTATACTTGATTCATGTGCTATTGAACCGTGTTATTTATGCTATTATTCTCTCAACATTACTTGACTCTCTCTATCGTTAGTTACTCTGTTCTTTAATACATTAATCATTTAAAGCATGTTTGGCTCATGAGATTTAAGTCCTACTGAGTGTTCTCACTCAACCTATATTATTTATCAAGGTGTTTTCAAGTGAGTCGGATGATAACGTTACACATATTATTGGGATAGGACCAGAGTGATGAGCGACCTAGTGTCATATCAATCAAGTTACCCTAGTTTAATAGAGTCTAGTTAGATACTTGTTTAAATTTCCTTTCTAATGAAATGTAGACATTGAGCCCTATGTATTGACTCCGAATTAGTGGTTGTAATAGTCTTGGTGAGTTATCAATAAAAATGAGAAGTTTATTCTAATTATGTCCATTAGTTGCTCTGAATCATTCGACTGTTGTACAAGACACATTGCTATTTACTTGGCTCACGTCTCCCCAATTTATTCCGCCGCTAAATGGGCGGGGCGTGACATTACTATATATATATCATCACTTAGGAACCCCTTTCCATGAGGCTTAACCTTGAGTCCTTGTGATTTTTTTGCTCTTGTGTAGGCGTCACTTACCTGTTGGGTTGCATCGGGTTCTGTCCACGCTCCTCCCTTATCTTGTGTACTTTGCCTAGTTTGAAATGAATGAACATCATATGTTTTTTACTGTCAAGAAAGAAATAAAAAAGAAGAGGAGATGTCACCATTGGAGCGTCTTCCCTCTCTCATCTTGACAATTAAGCCATGTGGTATATATTCATTTTCCCTGAAATCATCATTCCACATGCCTTGCCCGTCTAGTAACCTTGACGAATGATGGTTCATCCCCTTCATCTTCGGCAAAACCACCCTGGTTAATGAACAAACACGTACACAAATGAACTATCCGTTTGTAATTGTATTTCTGTATGTTTTGCCACCCCTTGCATAGAATGACCAGTTCTCATTCCAATAGACTTTTGGCCTGCTTCATGATTTAATTAGAAAAAAATGGCATATATGAACATTATATATGTCTTGAATGAGTCCTAATGGTCCAGTTTTCAGTTTATTTTGGATTTTTTTTATGTAAAGTGACGCCATTAATCCTAAGTAAGTCTCTCTATTAACCCATATGCTTAACTACTTAATGGGCTCAAATTATAATGGGCCTTTCTATGAATTGGAAGGGCTTCTAAAAATTGGGATATAACAATATTTATTAGTGTATATTCCAATTGCTATATATCTAGTTGTGTGGGAACATATCTATTGTTTCATCCTACTTTGCACTTTTACATTTTAAAAATTTATGAGGATTGCTGTAGTTCTCATGTGACAACCCTTTGTTTTCATGTTCATCTCCACCCTGACCGCTTGGATCCTTCGTTCCATGCTTTTATCCCTGTTGTGATATTAATGATAAAGTAATGACTTTGTTCATGTCAAGAACATGCCTTTCTGTTTCAGCTTATATGTTTCGTTAGCTTGCTTTTGCAACAACTGCACATACAGTCTCATTAAATAATTTTATTCTAATAACACTTGTGAACTACATATTGTCGAAGGTCACATAATTTGACCGTAGCTGAAATGGCTGTTTTGAGAAGGTGTTCATTATTGCATTTCAATACTTCTATAATGCATATGTTGCACTCAACAAGACATTCTATTACATTACCTCAAAGAAAAGTACAAACTGTCATAGGATGTTTATGTTTAATGCTACTCGACTAAAGCAGTACATGGAATATACTATTCTCCAGACAATATTAGCCTTACTCTTAAAAGTTTGATTTTTTTTCTAACAAGTCATTTGGCTTAAACAAATAAGCATGTGTTATACATACACACATATATATATATAACATGCACAGTGTGCAACATACATTACTTTTGGTATTGAAGGTCAGTAATTTAAGACACGGGAGCTGATTTTGACCTACTGCTAACAGAAGGGGTCGAACTTAGATTGGTCCAGCCCAACCCAAAACCATTGGCCTTTTAATCTGGCCACCATGATCAGATGTGGTTCGCAAAGGCTCCTACGACGTCCTAGCCATGGCCCATGGAACTAGGTACTATTTTTTGAAAAATATTAATTACATGTACACCTGGGTATAAATTTCACGCTGGAATTACCGGGACACTCTCGATTGGGTCACAAGAAAAGCACTCACGTCAGTAGCCCAACACATGTCTCTATCTGCCTGCGCATCTTCCCGAGGTTCGCCATCATGAAAACCACCTCCATCGCAAACAACGATTATAAAGAGATTTTTAATTAATTCAAAATATACTTTTTGGACCGGAAATCAAAACTTTCCATGGAGTCACGAAATAAGTTTCTTCCGGTGACAAATAGATTTCTTCTGGTAACAAATAGGTTGATTCCGGTGACAAATAGATTTCTTCTGATGACAAATAGATTGATTCAGTGACAAATAGCTGACTTCGTGCCTTAAGTGATTCACATGGAGTCACGAATTGAAGTGACAAATAAGTTGATTCCGGTGACAAATAAATTTCTTCTGATGACAAATAGTTTGATTCCGGTGACAAATAGCTGATTTCGTGCCTTAAGTGATTCACATAGAGTCACGAATTGGAGTGACAAATAAGTTGATTCCGGTGATAAATAGATTTCTTCTGGTAACAAATAGGTTGATTTCGTTGACAAATAGCTGACTTCGTGTCTTAAGTGATTCACATAGAGTCACGAATTGAAGTGACAAATAAGTTGATTCCGATGAGAAATAGGTGACCAGTGATGACAAATAGGTTGATTCCAGTGATAAATAGATCACTCCTGGTAACAAATAAGTTGATTCCGGTGACAAATATCTTAAGTGATTCACATGGAGTCACAAATTAGAGTGACAAATAAATTGATTTCGGTGAGAAATAGGTGACCAGTGATGACAAATAAGTTGATTCTGGTGACAAATAGGTCACTCCTGATTACAAATAAGTTGATTTCGGTGACAAATAGGTCTAATTAATCATCATATTTACCATGTAGTGAATTTAATGATGGCGGGCGGTTTCATGATGGCGGGCCTCGAGAAGACGCACGTGCAAGTAGCGACGTGTGCTGGACTGCGGTTGAAAATTCAAGGACAAAAGGGATATAAAGCAGTGGCTATAATAGACTACTGCGATAAAAATATTTTGTCCACGGTTAATGCAACTCGCTGACAAAAGTTTAGCATACATCAGTGGATGAAATGTAACCGCAGACAAATGTGAAGTTAAGGCCTCGGCTACGTACGACTGTGGACATATAGTCTTCTGCGGCTGTAGGAACCACTGACATACATATAGATTTTATGTCTGTAGTTCTAGGAACCGCTGATATACATTAAATGTCTGCGTCTAAAGGAAGTCGCTGACAGTATTAGTCAGCAATGATATAACTGCAGTAAGGCGCTGACAAATATAAAAATTTAATTTTATTCATTTGTTAAAATAAAAAAAACTACAAATAAGAAATATATAGAACATATAAAATTTTTATTAATAACTTATTTTAGTTTAGTGATTGATATATACATATATTTTTTATATTTGTAATATATATGCATATTCATGCTAGATATATATACTTGTAATCTCAATATAAATATATATGTGTCGCTAACTTATAAATATAAATATACACAAATTTAGTGAACATATATACATATGTGTTATATATATTTCTATGTTTCTAGAGAGTTAATTTACATAAATATTTAATTTAATAAATATATATATATAATAATAATTATTTTATAGTAAATATTTATTAAAAGTTTACTTATTTGTTATTGAACGATGATCAAATTGATCTTACAATATGAGTAGATATATATGGATCGCGTAGGTCATAATGATAATTCAACTATCAATTGAACTTTATCAAACTTAAATCTAACAATTAGAATTTGATAACAGAGTAAATTTATATCTTTGAAAGAATATACCCATGCAGCAAACTGATCAACTGATCTCATATACATATATATATAATATATATATATATATATATATATATTATATATATATATATACTAGAAGAGACACTTTGAATTTTCGTCGGTCCAATTCAATAAACGTAGTTATCTTCCGGTTTAGTGATAACCTTTTAATTCCATACCATTTAATTAGCATTAATGGATGGCGCCAAATCTGCTCTCTATTAGGGGGTTACGACCGTCCAATTTCTATCCGTTTTTCATCTCGTGAACATGCCCATTATTGTCGAGGTCAGTTACATGGGCGTGCCCTATCCTCTTCACCTCTTTTCTCTCTTCTTTTTCCACCCCCCTCTTCTTCCCCGTTTTTCTCTCATCGTCGTACTGCTGCTACTCCAATGCACCTACGTCCCATCATGCCCTGTTGCGGAAACACCAGCAGACTGCCACTCTTCCTCACACAGCAAGCCACACCAGCAATTCCCGAGCATGTCTGCACCCTGCCTGGTCACATCACTGCATCCCCTTGCATCAACGCAGTGTGGCTGCCCCGCGCACCTCACCTTCCCCTGCTGCAGAGCCGGTGGCAACAGACTACGCAATCTTCCATCTCCGGCGCAGGTCCTCCCTCGCCATCACCAGATTCGCCGCAACCCCACCCTCTTGCACTTTTTCTTGCTTCGATTTTTGATTCTGGCCCTTTTTGCAATGTTCCATGCAATTCCTTCTTTAGATCTCTCGGTTAGAAAGCAGGAAAGATGTTTCTGAGGTCCCTTCTCATGGTGTTTTGGAGAAACTGTGTTCTCTGTTTTGGCTCCCATTATTCTCTGGATTTGAAGAATACTTATGTTTACGTGTCTGATTTGTGTTCGCTTCTTGATTTTTGATGGTTCTGTAGCATTGTGTACATTGGTTCCTATGTCTACCATTCATCGCTCACCTACTTCGATAGGGACATTGCTTGCATAGTAAGTCTTGAACGCTAACTAAAAACGGGATTACCCTGTTTTCTTGCCAACATTACTTTAACATGCTCTACTTCTTAGATTTTTCAAGGAATCGAGTGAGGAGGAGCGTGAACATGCTGAAAAGCTTGTGAAATACCAATGCTTGCATATGGATCATCTTCTCTTTCATCTTCTCAGTTTAATTTGTTTATTTAATGGTTTTGGTTCATTTATTAGAAGTCTAAGATTTTTTTAAAAATCTTATGTTTCCAATTTTGTTCAGAACGAATGCGGTAGCAGAGTGAAACTCTTGTCCATTTTGTCGCCCCTCGGTGAATTTGATCATGATGAGAAAGGGGATGCGCTCTATGGTGAGTGTAATATTCCTGCAATGCCCATTTTGATCTGCTTGTTTGTTTGAAAGAACAAATTTTTCTTTGGTGCTCCAACCCATGTATTTGGTAGCGATCTTTACATATGCAGAAGTAACTTAATTTGTCGGTTCTTCTTGTTTTCTTTTCTATTCCTTGTGGATGTTTTTTATGATGGTTTCAGTATGGAGTATGCAATAACTATTTGATATCTAACATGAATCATTTCTCTTGTTCAGCGATGGAGCTCACTCTGTCTCTCGAGAAGTTAGTGAATGAAAAGCTTCTAAATCTACATGTGGTGAGAGGCTTCACATGCTCTTCATATTCATTTTTCTTTTTGAAGGAGTCTGGCACTTTGATCAGATGTTGCTTCATAAATCATAAGGGAGATGCTGCTTGAAAGGACGTAAACAATACTGGTCTCTTTGGCTGAGTAGGCTCTATCAGCGTTCTTCCTTTTCTTTCGTCCTATTTGTTTTCTTTCCTGGTCACCCCACCCTGCCCTTGCTTCAATTGAGGTTGATAAGAACACAACCAAGAGGCAAATTCCTTACCAGATCAAATTCCCCAGTATGATAAATTTAGCTAAGAGACATGTTCTGGGAAAATACTTGACCTGTCCAAGGAGCAATTCTGCAAGAACACAACCATCAGACCATATATCAATTGAGGTTGTATATTGCACCAAAGATAAGCTCTGGGGCACAATCTCCTACTCCGGATCCATCTCTGCCCAACCCACCTTGCTCTTCATGGCCTCGCTGAACCTCGCAGTAGCACCTCCAACTCGAAATCCCAATAGCAGAAAGGCATCAGTGGGATCGAAGAACTTCCCGAACAACATTGGGCTAAATAGAGACCCCCTCCCCCAAACATCACGTGGACGACCTCGCTGCCCTGGGCGAAGAAGCCGTTGAACACGTCCTCCCTCAGTGGTCACTAGGTGGCCCTCCACCACCTGTCTGGTGTGAAACAACAATGTGAGGCTCGAGAACGACAACCGGCGGCGCCTCCACTTTATCTCATGTCTTTCTATCAAACATCTTATATAAGCATTATTAATATGTAACTTTCACGTCCCATTCCTTAATAAAACTGGATTTCTTTTACTTTTTTTTTCTCTTTTAAAAACTTAATTCTATATGTAAAGTAGAGAATCCATAACAATACACATTTAAAGTTTTTTATTCCGTCAAACATGTTGTTACAGCTTTTATTTGAGTTCATTCTTTTATCTTTATCTTGAAGTGTACTTAAAAATCTAATTATTAATATATAATCAATTACATCTTACTCAAAACCAATATATAAGTTTTATTGAATTTTTTTACATTTACCTAATAGTATATATATTTGTTAAAAATATTGGTTTATATGTGTGTGTGTGTGTGTGTGTATGTATATACATGATTTTTTTTAGACAATAGTACAGTGGCTTGGGGCGGGGAAAATTGGGGAGGGGACAGACTGGTCAACAGATCGAAATCGAAAAGAGGTTCATTAGATTTAATAAGCCCAGAAACGGCATGACACTAGCGACCGTAGGAGGAACACCCATGGGCGATCCCTTGCATCCTGTAAGGATCGAATCTTGTCCACTATACCCAAAAATGGCATGACACCATATACATAGACATTTGATTATTGTAAAGCATTGGAGTATAATATGAAAACAACGATAAAATTCAAATGTTTTTACATGATAGAAGAATTACCCATTTTATAAAAATGTAGCATTTCAAGTGTTACATTTATAAGTATATTATATTTTTTTAGGTTATCAAATAACTATAACAAATACAAATAATCATAGATATCTTGTTATCATAAAAGTTATTGACAACTTAAAAGATAAACATATGTTGATCAATCAAAAGATTTGTTTCTTATAAGTAGTATGTCTCAAAATAAATCCTTTACTGTAGTGATCATAATCTTGTTCTAATTAATTAAGATTTACAGTAGAAATTAAGTAATATAGTTGACAATATTAAAAAAAATAGATAACAAAATCAATTACTCTAAGTAGAATAATTAACTTTTAGTCAAGCTACATATTCTCTTTTATTTGAACACATTATTTTTTCTTATTTATATTTTTTTCAAAATACTTTAATAATTATACTACAACCATATATTACACACGCGCGTAGCGCGTTTCTTTGACCAGTATATATAAGAAGTGGGACTTTTTTTTTTGTCCGGTTCAACTTTTGTTAGCCCGGTTCACTCTTTAATTTTTCCTTCAATTTTCTAACGTGGTCGGCTCACTCTTTAAACGTACAAATCTCATTCTTTAATTTTTCTCTCGGTTTTCTTCTATCAGATACCGAACTTGACGTAACATATAAGATTAAAAGATACAAAAGATATAGATCTCACATTTAGTCTTTGGTTTATTTATCACGGTGGAGGAAACGTTTAGCCATTGTTGGCTGGTTTACATTTACTTATTTTACGTTTAGCCTTTGGTCTGGTTTACATTTAGTCTTTGGTTTATCAGGAGGAAACATTACATTAGCCTTTGATTGCCCTACGTGGATTCTTCTTGCTGTGTTTTTGTCCGAATTGGTTTCTGGGCTGCAGCGAGAAGGTGAAGATCCCCGCCGACAAGCCATTCATATTCCTGGAAGGGGAAGGGAGGGAGCATATGGTGATCGAGTGGGGAGCCCACGCCGGCGCCGACGTGGTCGTCCGCCCCACCGCCACCACCACCGACGACAGCGCCACCTTCACGGTGCACGCCAACAACTTCACGGCAAGGTGGATCTCCTTCAAGGTGAGAGGAGGACGAGCTGCCTGCCGGCTTGTTACTTGCAGATTATTAGATTAAACAAGAGCAAGCTAGCGACTCTGCTGAGCAGAGAGGTGATCGATGATAAATATATATGTTCCTGCAGAACACTTTCCAACATGAAGACATCTGGACAACGCAGGCGGTGGCTTCCCTCGAATTTCTAGAGATTTAGATTCTACTGTCAGAACAAAGGAGGTGCACGGGATATACATAGACACAGATGGTGCATAGATGGTGTTACTGCTAGAGTAACGAGATCGGCCTTAGCCGAGTGACTCCCGAGGTGAGGCTGATCTTCCAAGCGATGCCGACTCCTTCCTGCAAGACCACCGAGTCGCCTCGGTGGGGAAACGCTCCGACGATCAAGTTAGAAAGGGGTTTTGCTGGGAAGAGAGTCTTGGAATAGACAAGATTCCTTACCTCCGCCGCGAAGGTTTCCCCCTTATATAAGGTTCTTACCGGAGCAACTTGCTTGGCCACGATCTGCACGTATCGCGCTGATATCGGTCCACGATTGTCGTGGATCCGGAGTTGTGCCCGAGAATCTCGGACCTCGCTCCGCGCTCCCCACGACGCCGGATTCTCCAGGGGCTTTGGCTGGCACTTTCCCTGGTTAGTCATTGCCATTGCCGGATGCTTCACAACCCGTGAGGTATCTCGAGGATCCGAACCCTTCCCCGAAAACCCTCCGAATGACTCGGGAGGTGTGAGTCAGCATTCGCTTACCGGACTCGGGTCCGAGCGCTTGAGTACTCGGCCGAGTTCCTCGCACAACGTGGCCCTAAGGGGGAAGCGAGTCCCTTCAGGTTTTCCTTCGGATCAGAAGGGGGGACTCGGAGCCGAGCGCGGGACCTCGGAGATCCCCACGCATCATTGGCCCCCTGCCTTCTGCTTGGCGTGCTTCGGGCGCACCGAGTAGAAGGCGTTACCATTGATCTTCTTGCCGAGGTCTCACCGCGGGTCGACAGACGCTTCCTGTTCGTCTCCTGAGCTGAGTGGGCGCCATAACCGCCGGTGGATGCGCGATCTCCCACGTCCCTGACAGCCGCCGAAACGTCGCGTCGCTGCGCCTCCCGCTTCTTTAATCATGGCGAGTGAAGGGACAGGCACTCATGACGACGCCTCGACTCCCGTCAGGCGTTACTTGGATCGCGATCCGCGCTCGAAGCTTCTCGCTGCATCGGATGGTGCACGTGGCGTCATATTAGCGCTTCGATCCGCTCGGGGTCCTTCGTCCGCTGGATCAAGGCTGCCGCTGGGAGGGTATAAATAGCCCTGGAGACTCGAAGGAGAGGTTTCTCGCGTGCGCCTGGCTTCTTCGCTGGTCTTGCTCTCTCGGGAAGCGAGGGGGAGTTGGGTTGTCTGAGCCGAGCTTCGAGTCGTCCGTCTTTTCAATCGTCTTCGCGGAGGTAAGCCATGGGCTCGTCCTCTGTGCTTTCCTCTTCTTCCTCGGCCCCTTCTTCTTCTTCTACCCCTTCAGTGGGATACTCCCCCCAGGGGAGTCCCTCTCAACATCCTCCCCCGGCTCCTCCTGCTACGGCCTCCGGGCCATCAGGCGAACTCCCAGCTTCCGAAGACCTTGTGCTGGCCGTAACTCCCGGGGACTATGTACCTAAGGTTTCCTCAGCCCCTCTTTCTGGCGTGCGCCGAGCAGCTGACTCGGTAGCAGATGCCGTCACCGAGATAGATCGCGCTACCCTCAACTGGATCACCAAACACCCGGGCCTTCGCTTCCCCGCAGACTTTTCCGTTCATTCCGATTCTGGCCTCCGAGCCCATTACTCGATGGAGAATGGTTTATGCTTATATTCGGAGTCTGTCCGAGCCGGCTTCCGACTTCCGCTTCATTCTTTCACCGCTCATCTTCTCTTGTACCTGGGGGTTGCCCCTTCGCAGTTGGCCCCCAATTCCTGGAGGTCGGTCATTGGCTTTTTGGCCGCTTGTGCTTTGGCGAAGGTCATGCCGAGCATTCGCCTCTTTTTCTATTGCTTTTCCCTCAAGATCTTGGGGGATTGGTTGTTCTTTTCCGCTCGCTCAGGTCGCCAATTCCTTGGCCGCTCTCCGTCTTCAATTCACGGGTGGAAGAGATCATACTGCTTCATTCATAGCTCCGAGGGCTGGAGTTTCCCGACTTCTTGGGCGGCCATCAGTCCTAATGACGAGGCCTTTCGATCCCCCGTTAATATGAGTGACGCCGAGCTGGCCGATTTTGAGGCATTGCGGGAGGTGACTTTGCCTGACTTGATAAACCCTTCGCCCGAGCTGTTTGCCCTAATCCGAGAGGATAGTCGAGGTCCGGCGTTCTTCCATCGCTTTGACATTTCGCCGCCTTCCCTTTTCTAGGCACGATCTGATTTTCTTCGGTCCTTGCAGGAATGGCCGAACCAAGTGCGTCTCGGAGGCAAGGGTCGCCGAGGAACGAGACACTGAAGACTATGCGGCGCTGGCCGCACAGCGATTTGATGCCGGCGGAAGTCGCCGTAAAAAGAAGACTATCCAAGAGCCGAGGCCATCTGACGAGGCCGACGTCGAGATAGTAGAACCTTCCACCGTGGTTCAGCCTTCAGCCAGCCCCTCGGTGCCTGCAGCTGCCTTTCCGCCCCCTGCCCGAGCGCCTCTTCCAAGACCAGGAAAGCGGGCCCGTCCGTTTGACTCAGTCTCGGTCGAGGGTGGATCTTCGAGCGTCGCCCTGCCGACCGGCCACTCCATTCCTGCTTCATCTGTTGTAGCCGAGCCATCCCCCCGAGAGTGGGGTCGACGTTCAGTTCCGAAGAATGTTACTTCTCGGATGTCGTCGGTGACAACCTCGGATCTAATTGACGAGGTGTTCAGGGGGCTTCAGCTCAGCTTAGGTTCGTTTGCGAGCCTCGTCCATCGAACCGATCACACCCTGGAAGCGACCGAGGGGAAGCTGCGGGCGGCCGAAGAGAAAGTGGCCGCTCTTAAGTTGAAGAATGCGGAGCTGGAGACTTCGGTTGCTGCGGAGGCCGCGCAGGCGAGTCAATCCAACGACCTAGCCGCCAAGCTTGCAAAAGGGGTCGACAAGCTTAAGACTTCATTGAAAGAGGAGCGGGAGGCTCTAGCAACCGAGAAAGCGGCTCGAGAAGACGAAGAACGGGCTCATGAGCAGACGAAGGCCAAGTTCTCGGAGCTCGTCGCCGAGGAGCGTCGAAAGGCGGTAATGGAATACAAGAGGTCGGACGCCCACATCGACCAGATAACTGGTCTCTTCAAGGATGGTTACAACCATTGCTTGAAGGCGTTGTCCAAGACCTATCCTGATCTGGATCTTTCTCCCGTGCGTCCTCCGTCCGACGACTCGGATGTGGATGATGTGGGGGCTGAGGTGCCCGTGCGTGCGGGGACTGATGATCCGGTTCGTGACTCCACCGATCCTCCAGCTGATGCCCCTACTGCCTCTTAAAGTTGTATTTTCCTTTTTTGTTGGTCGACTTGCCCTTTGCCATTGTAAGCACTTTTGAGGCCTTCGGGCCGTTCGACAACCGAAAGGCTGGAGTTATGGTGTTATGACTAGGCAACTTCTGGTGTTGAGTACTTCATTAGATTGGTTAAAAGTGCCCCCGAAACGACCTCGTTTGCCGAAGCGACCTCGTTACACCCTAAAGTTCCGAAGCGACCTCGTTACATCATAGAGTGCCGAAGCGACCTCGTTACATCATAGAGTGCCGAAGCGACCTCGTTATAACTCAATAGTAAAAAGGCCGGAGGTGCTC
Source organism: Colocasia esculenta (assembly GCA_014218235.1). Lineage (NCBI taxonomy): Eukaryota > Viridiplantae > Streptophyta > Magnoliopsida > Alismatales > Araceae > Colocasia > Colocasia esculenta. The sequence goes on from CM024754.1 coordinate 132,314,012, forward strand.
GGCGTTCCACGTCCTCGGGACCACTGAGCCGTCCAACCCTTCGAGCCGATAGGCCCCCTGGCCTAGGTTTTCAATTACTCGATAGGGGCCTTCCCAAGTAGCCGACAGCTTTCCCATCGTCGATTTGGGGTCTGCAACGGCGAGTTTCCAAAGAACAAAGCTTCCCGCATTGAAGTGCCTCAGCCTGACCCCCGCGTCGAACTTCCTCTTCATTCGGCGCTGATAAACTTCAATTCTGGATGCCGCTTTGTCGCGTCGCTCCTCGATGAGGTCCAATTCGGCGTGCAGCGATTGATTGTTCGCCTCTTGATCGAAGCCTCGAACTCTCTCAGAGGGCACCAACAGCTCGACTGGGGTGACGGCTTCCACGCCGAAGGCGAGGGCGAAGGGAGACTCCTGAGTGGCTTCACGCGGTGTGCTCGGTACGCCCACAGTACGTGGGGTAGTTCGTCTACCCATCGTCCCTTGTGCTCGGTGAGGCGCCTCTTCAGTCCTTCGAGCAGCGTCCGATTGGTGACCTCGGCCTGCCCGTTGGTCTGAGGGTGAGCCACCGAGGTGAATCGGTGATTGATCCGAGCTCCGTACACTGGCGGCGGAAACGGGCGTTGTCGAACTGTTTGCCGTTGTCCGTGACGAGTACTCGAGGCAGTCCGAACCTGCAGATAATGTTCTTCCATATGAATCCCCATGCGTTAACATCGGTTATCTTTGCGAGTGGCTCGGCCTCGACCCATTTGGTAAAGTAGTCGACGCCCACGATGAGGAACTTCCTTTGTCCCGATGCTGGTGGAAATGGGCCGAGGATGTCCATTCCCCACTGCGCGAAGGGCCAAGGTGCTTGAAGTGGGGTAAGGTTGCACGAAGGCTGCCGGTCCACCTTGCTAAAAAGTTGGCATTGTTGACACTTTCGAACAAACTCTTCGGCGTCGGCGAGCATGGTAGACCACCAATAGCCTTGCCGAGATATTCTTCTGACCAGGGATCGAGGACCCGTGTGGCTTCCGCACACGCCCTCGTGTACCTCGGCGACGATGCCTTCTGCCTGCCTCGGGCTCACACAGCGCAAGTGGGGGAAGCTAAATCCTTTCCTGTAAAGGTCGTCACCAAGCAAAAAGAATCGCGGGGCTCGTCTTTTTACCTTCAATGCTTCTTCCTTGTCAACCGGGAGTTGGCCGTCCTTGATGTATTGGACGAGAGGGGTCATCCAAGTTGGCTCGACGTCCAGGCACATGACTTCTTCCATCCCTGTGGAAGGCTCGCTGAGTTCTTCGACGAGGACGGGGGGCTGCTGCCGACACTCCGAGGCGGTGGCGTATTTGGATAACGCGTCAGCTTGGGAATTATCAGCTCGGGGGATCTTTAGCAGCTCGGCACCCTCGAATTCGGCCATGAGAGCTCGAACCTTGGCCACGTAAGGGGTGCACTTTTCTTCTCTGGCTTCGAACTCCCCTGAGACCTGGCTGACAACGAGCTGCGAGTCACTGTGAACTCGAATCTTCCTGGCCCCTAATGTCTTCGCCATCTTCAACCCTGAGATCACGGCTTCGTACTTGGCCACATTATTAGAAGCAGAGAAGCCGAATCGAATTGCGTACCTCAGAGTAAGACCTTCTGGTGAGTTCAAGATGACGCCAGCTCCGCTTCGTGAGACCCGGACGCACCGTCCACGTACGCCATCCATTGCTCCTCCGTTCCTTCTGGCTCGGATGGTCTCGCGGTACCTTCGGATATAAAGTCGGCCAGGGCCTGAGCTTTGATGGCGACCCGAGGCCTGAAGGACACATCGAACTCCCGAGTTCCACTGCCCACTTGGCCATCCTTCCCGAGGCCTCGGGTCGGCTAAACACTTGCTTAATGGGGGCATCGGTGAGGACCACGATCTTGTGCGCTTGGAAATATGGTCGGAGTCGCCGAGCCGCCATCACTAGTGCATAACCGGCCTTTTCAATGTCGGAATAGCGTTGTTCTGCCCTCCGCAAGGCTTTGCTGGTGTAGTAGACCGGGAGGTGACTTCGGTCTTCTTCCCTCACGAGCACCGAGCTAATTGAGTAGTCGGTGGCCAAGATATAGAGGAGTAGCTCTTCTCCTGCAAGAGGTTTACTAAAGTGGGGACATTAGCTAAATGTTCTTTGAACTCATCGAATGCCTTCTGGCACTCGCTATTCCATTCGAACCAACCCTTCCTTAACACGTTGAAGAATGGTCGGCACCTCTCGGCAGACTTTGACATGAACCTGCTCAGGGCAGTGATTCGGCCGTGAAGCCTTTGTACCTCTTTGATGGTCCTCGGGGCCATCATGTCGAGGATGGCTTGCACCTTATCAGGGTTGACGTCGATGCCTCGGCTGGAGACGAGATAGCCGAGGAACTTCCCCCGCGAACGCCGAAGACGCACATCTCGGGGTTGAGCTTCATCCCGTATTGCCGTAGGATGTCGAACGCCTCAGACAGATCCCGAATGTGGTCCTCGGTCCTTCGGCTCTTTACCAGCATATCGTCGATGTAAATCTCCATGGTCCTTCCGATTTGCTTTTCAAACATCATGTTGACGAGCCTTTGATACGTAGCGCCTGCATTCTTCAATCCGAATGGCATTCTAGTGAAGCAATACAAACCTTTCTCGGTGGTGAATGAGTCTTCTCCTCGTCCTCTGGCGCCATCCGGATTTGGTGATACCCCGAGTAGGCGTCGAGGAAGCTGAGAAGCTCATGCCCCGCTGTTGAGTCAACGAGCTGATCTATGCGAGGAAGGGGGAAGCTGTCCTTTGGGCAGGCTTTGTTGAGGTCGGTGAAATCCACGCACATGCGCCACTTTCCATTGGCCTTCTTGACAAGGATGACGTTTGCTACCAACTCGGGATAGAAAGCGTCCCGGACGGTGCCCGCTCGGAGGTACTTCGACAGGTTCTCGTCTACGGCGCCCCGGCGATCTGCTGAAAGGGGGCGCTTCTTCTGACGAATGGGTCGAGCTCGGGGATCTACCTTTAGATGATGTTGGATTACCCCGGGTCGATCCCTGGGAGATCGCTCTCGGCCCACGCAAAGACGTCGCCGCTCTCTGCGAGATAACGAATCAGCTCCGCCTCCAACTCATGGAGCTCGATGCCGATTTCTAGGGATCTCCCGCTTGCTATTTCGATGTGCTTTGTCTGTTCAGCAGGCTTATGCCTCTCACCATCAATGTCAAACTCAGGCCTGTACTCGGGAATAGAGGGTTCTTTTGCTTTAATGGAGTTTACATAGCACCTGCGCGCTTCGGTTTGGTCCCCCGAGACCTCCCCTACCCCGCATGGCGTCGGGAACTTTAATTTTTGGTGATAGGTAGATGGAACCCCTCCCAACTTCCCTAACAGCCCCCGGCCAAAGATGGCGTTGTAGGACGACTTCACTTTGACAACCAGGAAGTCGACCTCAACAGTTACAGAGCATGGGCTGGACCCGAGCGTGACCTTCAGCTTGATTGAGCCTTCAGCGCTGACCGGGGATCCGCTGAAGCTGAAGAGCGGGGTCGTTATTGGCTTTAACTCGGTGCTCAAATTTGTCATCTTCAAGAAACAATCGTAGAAGAGGAGTCTGGGGCGCTCCGCCATCGACGAAGATTCGGTGGACGCTGTATCCGTCGATGTCGGCGCTGATGACGAGCGCATCGTCGTGAGGGAAACTGAGGCCGACGGAGTCGTCCTCAGAGAATGTGATCACCAAGTTGGACTTCGGCCTGAGTTTCCTGAAGTCGAGCCCACGACCGAGGCGTACGCCTTCCGCTTCCTGGAGCTGTCGCCTCCGCCTGCTGCGCCTCCGGCGAGGACGAGGACCGCTCCTTTCTCTCCGCGAGGACCGCGCTCTCTTTCCGGCGTTTGCTCTTTCCGCCGACCATCCACGACGTCGCGGCCGATCAGACCTCGGCGCAGCATCTCGGCGATCTCCAGCTTCAGACTGCGGCACTGGTCGGTAGTGTGGCGAAGCCTTTATGGTAGTCGCAGTACAGGTCGGCGCCGCGCCGGAAGGTGGTTGGCTAACGGCTCGGGCCGTCGGAACTCGGGTAACTTCTTGATCACAGACAGTATCTCGGAGGGAAGTCGGCCGAAGCGTGGCAGATCACGCGATCTACGGTACTCGTCCGAGTGGCGGTCGCTGGATCGACGGTTCGAGTCTGACCTCCGATCTCCACGAGCCGAGCTATCTTCCTTCTTTGCCCTCTTGCTATTGATGTTTTGCTTGATTCAGCAGGACGGCTCAGCTTCCGGCGGCGCCGAGAGTAGATTCCATCCTCGAGTACTTCTGCATGCGAGATAAAAGGTCGGAGAGACTCACAGGTGGCTTTTTGGCGATGGAGGCCACGAAGGGAGCGTTGGAGCACACTCGGTGAGAATGTTGACCGCCGTCCGCAGGTCGAGGTCAACAACTTTCATCACTTCGAGTTGGAACCTTTTGGCGTAGTCCGGAAGAGCTCCCCGCTCTTCTGAGTCACGAGCCACAGGTCATCCGTGCAAAGGGAGTGCTGAACCGTGCTGTAGAAGTGGTCCAGGAACCACTGCGCGAACTCGGGGAAGGAGCTGATCGACCTCGGCGGGAGAGCCTTGAACCATTGTAGCGCGGCGTCGTCTAAATGACATGAACGCCCTACACCGCAGGGCATCCGTGAGGTTGACCATCTCGGTTTGCCCCTGAAAATTATCAGATGATGCACAGGGTTAGGGTCCCGTTGTACCGCCTGAACTTGGGGAGCTGCATCTTTGCGGGGACCGGAGCCGAGGTGATTTCTTCGGAGAAGGGCGAGGTAGTCAACAAGGTCGCCACTGAAGGTGCCCGAGTTCCTCGCTGTAGAGCCTCGATTTTCCGGTTCATCTCCTGGAGGTCGCTCTTCCATCGAGGTTCCGGTAGGGGAGCGCTGAAGGGGGCTGGAGTTGATTCGGCCGTGTAACGATCCACGTCCGTCGCCCGAGGGGCCCCCTGCTCCCATGCCGAGGCCACGACGCCCTGCGTCGCCACTGGAGGTGGCGGCGGCAGTTGAGCAGAAGGGGCACAGGCGGCCCCCCGGCCATCTGCCAGACTGGTGGAAATTGCCGGAGGAGCCGGCTGCGTCCCGGTGACGTCGTTGCCGTCGGACCATCTGGGGCAGGGATCGCCGGCCGTTGGCTGCTTCCACCTGGGTCGTCATCTGCTGCTGCTTCTGCTCCATGCGTGCTAGGATCTCATGGAGCCCAGCCACAAGGCTTTCGACGCGATCGAGTCGAGAGGAGTGTTTGAGCCTTGTTTCTCCCGTGCCAGATCCTCCCCCGGCGGTTCCCTCCTCGATGACGGTGAGTGGTACTTCATCCTCAGACGCGCGAGTGGTCGCCTTACCTTTAGGAGCCATAGAGCTTGCTTTTTGTCACGAGATTCCCACAGACGGCGCCAAATGTTACTGCTAGAGTAACAAGATCGGCCTTAGCCGAGTGACTCCCGAGGGAGAGGCTGATCTTCCAAGCGATGCCGACTCCTTCCTGCAAGACCACCGAGTCGCCTCGGTGGGGAAACGCTCCGACGATCAAGTTAGAAAGGGGTTTTGCTGGGAAGAGAGTCTTGGAATAGACAAGATCCTTACCTCCGCCGCGGAGGTTTCCCCCTTATATAAGGTTCTTACCGGAGCAACTTGCTTGGCCACGATCTGCACGTATTGCGCTGATATCGGTCCACGATTGTCGTGGATCCGGAGTTGTGCCCGAGAATCTCGGACCTCGCTCCGCGCTCCCCACGACGCCGGATTCTCCGGGGCTTTGGTTGGCGCTTTCCCTGGTTAGTCACTTGCCATTGCCGGATGCATCGCGACCCGTGAGGTATCTCGAGGATCCGAAACCTTCCCGAAAACCCTCCGAATGACTCGGGAGGTGTGAGTCAGCATTCGCTTACCGGACTCGGGTCCGAGCGCTTGAACTCGGCCGAGTTCCTCGCACAACGTGGCCCTAAGGGGGAAGCGAGTCCCTTCAGGTTTTCCTTCGGATCAGAAGGGGGGACTCGGAGCCGAGCGCGGACCTCGGAGATCCCCACACATCAGATGGTATGAATACTTGTTTAGTATATCTGCTAATTAATGCTTCTAATGGTAGACATGGAGAAAGCGATCTGAATCCCCAATCAGTATATCTGGCCAATCAAGACTTGTGATGGGGGTGAAGTAGATGGTTGGAAGAGAGGGATCAGGTGGGAGCGGAAGATCTCGGATGACGTCTACCGCTCATGGAGGACGCGGCCGAGCCGCTGCTCGTGTCCGGAAGTGATCAGGGCTGTGGGGGGAGGAAGAAGGCCCCGGCCGGCGCTGTGTTCACCAGAGAGGAAGGAGACATCGATCGAGCCCATCGGCGGGGTGGGGAACTTCTTGAGGGAGTTCGCCGCCGAGTTCAGGAAGCTGCGGTATTTCACCGGCCCTGCCATCTTCACCTCCATCTACCAGTACTCCCTCGGCGCCATCACCCAGATGGTCGCTGGCCAAGTGGTCACGCTCGAGCTCGCTGTCGTCTCCGTCGAGAACTCCGTCATCGCCGGCTTCTCCTTCGGCGTCATGGTATATACATATACACCGTAATCCATATATACCTGTTTCCCATGATGTATGTTACAGCAAACTAGGGTTTTCACGAGTTTGTGCTGTGCATGCAGCTGGGGATGGGGAACGCGCTGGAGACACTGTGCGGGCAAGCGTACGGAGCGGGGCAGCTGGACATGCAGGGCGTCTTCATGCAAGCGGGGTGTTTTTTTAAGAATAGCATAGTTTAAAATTTTTATTAGGTGAATAGCACCCTAAAAATTTTAATTCGTAATATAACATAATTTTGACCGGTCAACATGCGTTTTTTTTAAATAATATATATATAAAAATAAAAGTCGGTCCTGGCATGACCGACTTGCAAGTCGGTTATGCCATGACCGACTTACTTTTTTGCTGGTAAATAATCTTGGGCCCTTTGTTTAGAGTTATTTTAATTTTTTTTTGTATATCTAAACGATGTCTAATTAATGTGAAATTTTAAACACAAGTTAATTAAAATATGTTGAATTTTATAGTGATTTTGGTTTATTTTTTTACAATAAAATTTTATCGAGTAAAAATTACTCTAAAAATTAATAAATTAAATTAATCTCAATATCCATGCACCAATAATAATTCTTGAAATTATCATATCTAGAACCAACACATTTTTCTAAAAATTGTGGTGGTTTTATATCTTAATTCTGTTACTCAAATTTACTGACGTCTTATTGAGGTGCGTACTTCTGAAGACAATTAATGTAAGATTTTTTATTTCTTATTGTGTATTTTATGTTTAATATTTTCTATTTTGTATAGATTTAAGGATCCATGTTTTGCTATCTTTCTGGTTTCTAATTAGATGATATTGGCGACAATATCCAGTGCACCATTAATTCTCGATATTATCATACCTAAAGTTAGCACATTTTTCTAAAAACTATGATGGTTTTATATCTCAATTTTGTTACTCAAGTTTGTTGACTTCTTATTGAGGTGCATACGTTAGAAGATAATATGAGAGTTATGGTAATAGTGTAAGAATATCTCTAAATAAAAAATAGATAATTTTTATGTAAATAGTCATATCCCACATAAGAATCATTGTCATTTTTAGCTTTTCAAGATAATATTATTATTTTAATATTATGTTTTGGGATGTGACATCTCGCCTACATATATTGATCAACTCAATGGTCACCTACATCTCGGAGTTGAACCGTAGGAGATAAGAAGGAATATTGTTGGACCTTGCCTAATGTAATTTTCATAACCCAAAATAGGATCCCGTCTGCATATATTGATAAACTCTGAGTTGTAGGTGACCGTCGAGGAGATCAATGTATGTAGGCAGGATGTAATATATTGGCGATAGTGAAGGATGCCGTCAAGTTCATCAGACCAGCAACAAAAATCAAAACTAGATATTCAAAATAAGATCATGGATCTAAACCGTCAAAACACAAATTGACAGCACTTGATACCTCCGTCAAGAACATATTGGCGGCACTTGATATTGCCGCCAATATCATCTGATTAGAAACCAGAAAGATAGCAAAACATGGATCCTTAAATCTATACAAAATAGAAAATATTAAACATAATATTACTGCTGGAGTAACGGGGTCGGCCTCAGCTGAGCAGCTCCCAAGGGAAGACGACCAGTCGCGCGCCTAGTGACGAGCTCGCACCTGCAAGACCACCGAGTGACCTCGGTGGGGAAGGACTCCGACGCTCAAGTCAGTTCGGGAGGTCAGGGTAACTGAGTCTCTAGGCTAGAAGTTGCATACCTTCGGTGCGGAGGATGTCTCTCCCTTTTATAGAGGTTCCATGAGCACAATGGTAAGTGGGTCGAAGACGTGCTCCGAATTCTACTCGGAATTCTTGTTGACTAAATTAGTGGACGATAATTGCGGATGGCTCACAGTTATGACACATAGGGCGTCTTGCTGATAATGGAATTTTCCATTATCAACGTGCCGTGGTCCGTGATCTTCGGGCCCTTCCGTGAACTGACCTTCCCATGAAGATCATCCGAGTTCAAGATTAAGAAAGTCTGGGTTGGCGCGTCCTTGCCAAAGACTGAAGCGGGACTCAGCCTGCTTAGTAGCTTGGTGTGTCAGGGAACTCGGTTTTGCGAGTTCTCGTCATACAGCTTGGGGATAGCTTGGCTGACAGCGCTCCTCGGGCCGAGCTCCCGGGAGCTGGCACAACACCGAAGTGCCTCTGCTCGGAGTAGGTTGGCTCGCTCAGCTTGGTTCTACATTCGGCGGATGAAGACTCGTCGTCACGCCGAATCGCCGAGTAACGATCCGTATCACATAACATGCACAATTAGAAATAAAAAATGTCGGGTCTTACAAATGTCTTTAAAAGTACGCACCTCAACGGGACGTCAGCAAATTTGAGTAACAGAATTAAGATATAAAACTACCATAATTTATAGAAAAAATTGATGTTTCTAGATATGATAATTTCATAAATTATTGGTGCATGAATATTGAGATTAATTTGATTTATTAATTTTTAGAGTAATTTTTACTCGATAAAGTTTTATTCCAAAAAAATAAACTAAAATCACTATAAAATCCAAAATATTTTAGTTAACTTGTGTTTAAATTTTCACATTGATTAGACATCGTTTAGATATACAAATAAAATTTAAAAAAACTCTAAACAAAGGGCCCAAGATTATTTCCCAGCAAACAAGTAAGTCGGTCATGCTTTTATTTTTTTATAATTTTTTTTAAAAAGGACATGTTGACCGGTCAAAACTTTGCTATATTGCGAATTAAAATTTTTAGGGTGTTATTCACCTAATAAAAATTTTAAACTATACTATTCTTAAATAAAACCCAAGCGCCTGGGGTCGTCATGCTGGCCGTAGCCCTGTTGCTCGCGCCATTCTACATGTTTGCGACGCGCTGCTGCAATTGATCGGGCAGACGTCGGAGATATCGCGACTGGCGGGGCGGTTCGCTCTATTGTTGCTGCCGCAGCTATTCGCGTACGCCGTCAACTTCCCCATCGCCAAGTTCCTGCAGGCGCAGAGCTGGCTGATGGTGATGGCGGGGGTGGCGGCGGGGGCGGTGCTGCTGCACACGGTGCTCAGCTGGGCGCTGGTGATCAAGCTGGGTTGGGGGCTTCCGGCCGCAGCGGTGGTGCTGAACGCGTCGTGGTGGGTGATCGTGCTAGCCCAGTAGGTTACATCCTCAGCGGGGCGTGCGGCTGCTCTTGGACGGGCTTCACCTGGGGAACTTCCACCATCTCTATGGTTTCTTCCGCCTCTCTCTCGCCTTTGCCCTGATGCTCTGGTAATCTCTCTCTCTTCTCTCTCTCTCTCTCTCTCCTCCTCTCTCTCTCTCTCTTCTCTCTCTCTCTCTCTCTCAAATACGCAGAGGTCTTGTAGATGCACTCTGATATGGTAAGCATCCAATATATATATATACCCATCAACTTAGAATATGGAATGTAATTAATTTGCTATTCTTTTGATGCCAGCACTTATTATCATGTCTACAACCTTTTGTAATCACGGGATTGTGTTCCCTTTGAAAAAATTATGAATATGGAAAATTAAGGAAAACGTACTGTGATCACCACCAAGTAGTCGCCCTATGATGTGGATGATGGGATGGCTGACTACATTGGAAAAGGAAAGGGAAGATGAAGGCGTACCAGAGAACGCGACGGATAGGGCGTCGCTGTGCGTGTACCTGATCGTGACGGAGGGAACGGCGCCTTCTTGGTCGCAACGGCGGGTACATCGCTTCTCTTCAGTGGACGAAATTGGGGTTCTGGTCTTCCTGCTCCTCAGCCGGGCCGAGGGGCAAGAGCCTCACGTTGCTCTAGTCTTTAAACACTGCCAAGATCACGAAGACAAAGGAAACCCATTAGAACTCGTGCATAGAAGGTCTATTCAATGAAGAACATGTAAACATGAACTATTTTGGAGGGAACTCACGAGATTGGGGTTTTAACCTGTGGGTGTTAAAGATGGGTGTGTGTGCTGTGTTCTAATGAAAATCTACGAAGAAAAATGAACTATGCATGCATGAATTGAAAGAATAATGCAAAGAAGGGGAGAGGGATTGTATAGCGGTGAAAAAAACACCATGGAGGGCTCTTCCTGGTCGTCTGGAGGGGAAGCTCTTTTCTCGGAAGATGAATCTCTCTGCACAAGAAGAAGAAGACTCCGCCTTGCCCAAAAAGATGGAGTATTGAGGTAGTTATAGGCGATTATTCCTGGAAGGGCTGTGAGAGGAATAACGGGCAAGAGTCCAAGTTTGGGTATGTATGGCCATGCGTGGGCGATTGGAACTCGGAAAGGATGATGTTAGGAAGGTTTCCCCAAAGTTTGGAAGGATTTGGACGCGATTTGGACGATCAAAAGAGGGAATATCCATGTATGGCATGAGTCCAAGTTAGGCTCGGAAAGGATCTTCTGCATGAGGTCCAGAACGCGGCGGGCTTATGGTTGCCTTCAAGAATGCGACGCATCGATACGTCGCCTTCCTTATATGGAAGGGGACTTTAAGTCTTTTTTGGCGATTTTTTAGGGAATTAAAATGCCTTTTTTATGAACGCGCCGTATCGAGTGGTCGTCTTCTTGAACGCGACAGTGACGTTGTCGCCTTCAGGGCCTTATCAGCATGCAGCCATGCAAAGTGTCCAATCTCCATGCGCAGCCTTCAGATTGACGTGTGATTTGACACACCGGACTCTTGACTCATAGAGCTATGGTGAAGAGATTTGATTTTGACCAGGAAGATGCCCCATCAGGGTGATGAACTGATGAAAAGGATGTCATGATCGGAGAAAGCCAGCTTGACGATGACGAGCCAATGTGGGGCATCGATGATATGACAAGAAATTTGCTCGACTTATGGGTCAGAAATGGGTGTCTACACCTTTCTTCTAACCACAAGGAACAAGTTTAAGCCACCAAGCTTATTCTCTGGAATGAGATGGTACATGACTCAGTTTGATCTGTTCAAAAGTGAATCAAACGTTGGCGTATAGTCTTAGGTGGATAAAATAAAAAAAAGTTGTTGAAGAACCTCAAGATTACTTTTGCTTCAAAAGTAGTATTATTTGATGGAACAAACCTACAGTTTCTGAGCAAAATAATTTGTCACATTTTGAGTTGAATGCAATGTTATGCATCAACAGTTAAAAGTCTCTTGAAGCAGAACAGTTTTAGAAATGAAATTTAATGCCATCAATTCTGTCAGGACATGCGAAGTGTATCTGATGAATTCCTCCCAAGTATTTTCTTATTCCATTTTTAATTGAAAATATAATGAGATTAAAAAAGCTGAATTTCAGGTGTTTCTCCGAATTAATGTAAAGCACTAAAATCCATGGATCTTGTAATCATCTATTTGAAGAAACAGTAGAAACAAGATCGGTAATTCTGATTCACAGTCTTAAATGATAATATCTTACGTTCCTAAATAATAATAATAATAATAATAATAATATCTTACATTGATCCATACAGAAAGAAAGATCCAGATATTCATTATTTTACAACAATCCAAAACAAAGTTCCCTTACTTTCAGTAGGTTTTAGTGTTTCATGTCAAACCAAATTAGAGGGAGATCACACTTACCAGCCACCATCGCCCAAAATATTGCAAAATAGGAGAATCCAATGGCCCTTCTGCTTGTTTATTTTTCACCAAGCCAAGAACCCACAATATATTCATCATAAACACCTTTGTTTTTCCTTATCTTGATACATGAAACACAGAAAAGAAAGATTTTTAACTCACAGATATGAATCATACTTTAGAAACCAGCCCACCCAACAGGTTGGTTCCTCTCTACCTTACCTCACTGCTAAATGTCTTGAGAAGTGCTCCCTTGATCTATAGTCCTCGATATCTGGGGATTCGTTGGGAAAGCTACAAAGCTATCCTGTCAAAGCCCCAGGAATCATTTGTTGGTTTGTATTTAGCTGCTTACTGCTCAGATGGCCATTGACAGTGCGGACTGATTTAGGATGGCTGGTTCTTCCCGCAGGCTGTGATTTCGACTCCTCAGAAAAGGCCTTCCATGGCTTGTGTTGGATCTTGTGCGGGGTGTTTACCTCGTGCGTTGCGGAATCTCGTAGGATCTGGAAGAAGTCTACAAGAGTCTTCTTCGTAGTTTACTCACTCCAAACATCTTCGGGATCCGGTGGTGATGTCTCGTGAGAGAAGTCTCGTACAAGAGTGTGTGTGTGTGAGAGAGAGAGGAGAGAGAAGGAGACTTGCGCTCGTTTCTATCTAGAAAGATAAAATCCTTCTCATGCATGCGCATGGGAGAGTCCCTACATCATGGTTTCTCCCCTGCACACAGGAGAAAACCGCCACAGCGGTTTTGCTTTTTCCAAAGGTTGCTTTGGCACCTTTGGTGCCCGCGGTGGGCAACCACCGCCAATTGTTAACATCTCCCACTTAACCACTGAGGGCACAGTAAAATGTCAGTTGCTCACAAAGAGCAATTCATCTCTCGACACTTGCTTCTCAATCATACATATGACGAATGGATTGTGAGCAACCTACGAGAGTCAGCACACAAATGAGTAGTGATCTATTAAGTTATCACCAAAACTAACAGATCACAATACTCCAAGGAATCCCATAGTACCCTAGATATCTTCAATATTCACCAGTTTTGACATCCTGGATCTCTTAAAAAACTAGCGACGTCAAAACTCGAACGTTTTGTGCTCACGACTTTATCGCCACTAAGTCGACATAGTCCCTCGAGGTATGAGCCACAAAACAGGTGCATATTTAGATTTCTTTCTTAAGTTCTCATGTCAATTCAATTAGTCTTAACTGCTTTCTAGTCATGTCCCGCTAGACTATATCAGCCATAGCCCTAAGGAGCATGCTAAAGTAGCGACATCAAGCTTCCTTTTCATGACATAGATCTTAAGTCCTAAGGGTAATATGGATCAACAAATTATGATCCAGAGCTCACACAATGATGAAATAGAGATCTCATTCATCATTCTCTTCAACGGTTCATTTTACGCACATGTGGTATGTACACATGCTACGGGTTTTCACCATTATGGGCGTGTCACATACCATAATAAAAAACACCAAAGGTTCTTAGTCTAGGCCACTCCCACTGCGGCTAACCCGAGTCTCATGACGTCTATCATAAAACTCACAACCGGCTTAATGAAGGATTCACGGATTTGATTCTCATATCCTGTGATCGATCCAGAGGGATCATCTTAATTCAGTTTAAGGCGACATAAAAAAAGAAAATATGTTGCTCGCTCTCATAGCGCCATAGATATACTTTTTCTTGCTCGATCTCATAGCGCCATAGATAAAAATTGTCTCATCTTGCTCGCTTTCTTAGCGCCAAGGTGATGACCCGTGTGAGGGGGTCCATTCAGAGCCTAGTGACACTTTTCTTGATGTGTAAAGTATTCCAACCATAGACACACATAAGGAAGGAAAACCTAATTATTTTTATTAATGTCAATACATTGTGCACATTACAATTTACCAATCCCATATTTCTATATGGGTTACAAATGCCTCCCTCGGGATTTGTTTAGTTAGTGGATTGGCCAACATATGCCTGTTGAAATGTGTCGGAGAACCACCAACTCCTTCGCAACTAAATCTCGAATGTAGTGATAACGAATGTCAATGTGTTTGGTTCATCCATGGTATTTAGGGTCCTTAGCATAGGCCAAGGCCAATGTGCTATCAACATTAGCACCACCGCCTCCTTTGACAAATTGTGTCATGGCCATCGCTGTCGGAAACTCTGAACCAAACAGCCTCTTGACATGCAGCAGAACAAGCCCATATTCCATTCCATGGTGGATAAAGCGATGCACGTTTGTTTCTTGCTACACAAGAAATGGTCCCTCCACCTAACATAACACATAGCTTGAGGTGGATTTGCGCTTATCTTTATCACCGGCCCAATCAGCATCGCTGTAACCTCTCAATCTTAAGTCACCTCCTTTGTAACATAAGATAAGGTCTGAAGTACCACGGAGATATCGAAAAATCCTCTTAACTTCTTTCTAGTGAATGAGACCGAGATTACTTTGATAACGACTAACAAGGCCCACCGCAAAGCTAATGTCAGGCCATGTACATAACATGGCATACATTAGGCTTCCAATTGCAGCAGCATATGGCACTTTAGACATTTCATTCTTTTCCTTATCAGTTTGTGGACATTGACTGATACTTAAAACACACTCTTATCAATTGGAGTATCGATGGGTTTGGAATAATACATCCAGAATCGCTCAAGAATCTTATTATATAAGTCCTGAGACAAACATAGAAGTTTATTCGAGCGATCTCTGGTGATTTTTATTCCCAGCACATAATTTGCTTCACCATGTCTTTTATCTCAAAGACAGAAGACAACCATTTTCGAGTGGCTTCAATAGATTCCATGTCATTTCCAGCCAATAAAAAGTCATCAACATATAATGACAAAATAAGAATCTTTTCCGCCATACGTTTAACATACACACAGTGGTCTTCTTAAATCATCTCAAAACAAAATGAGATAATAATTATGAAATCTAAAATACCACTGTCTAGACGATTGTTTGAGGCCATAAATGGAACGTTTGAGACAACAAACTTTGCGCTCTTGTCCCTTTGCCTCAAAACCTTCTAGTTGCACCATATAAATTTCTTCATCTAGTTCTCCATTGAGAAATGTTGTTTTAACGTCCATCTGAAAAAGTTCTAAGTCTAAATGTGCAACAATGGCTAGAATAAGGCGAACCGATGTGAATCTCACCACTGGGGAGAATGTCTCATCGAAATCTATACCCTCCTTTTGAGTATATCCCTTCGCTACAAGTCATGCTTTATATTTGTCGATTGATCCATCCACCTTGCATTTGACTTTGAAAATCCATTTATTTTCAATAGCCTTACGCCCTGGAGGGAGGTCGACAAGTTCCCAAACTTGATTCTTACTCATAGAGTCCATCTCATCTTGCATTGCTTCCTTCCACTCTTTACTAGCAGATGAAGTTAATACTTCTTTAACAGAAGTAGTGGCTCATCATCATCAGCCAGCTGGCACACAAGAGCTTCCTCTTCAATCTCAATCGATGACGAGGCATGTGTTCCACGTTTGCTATGGCGTATCTGATCGTCTTGTTCTTCTATAGGGGTGCTCCCACTGGGCACAGAGCTCCCACTATCATGATCATCTCTACTATCTCCGACAACTTCCTGGTTAGGAACTAATTCCGTCCCTTCGCTAGAAGATGGTAGAATATCATTAGGGTCATCCAACTCATGGAGATCAAGACTCTTTCCAGCTTCTCCGATACTAGGAAATTCTGTTTCTAAGAAAACAACATCTCGGACGTCTTTTTCTATCATTCCTCCATTTGGATGTTGTCCGTACATGACATAACCCTTAGAGCCTCAGGATATCTTATAAAGATAAACTTTCTAGCTTTAGGGGCCAGTTTTCCAAACTTGTGAGAGGTGTCATGGACATATCCCGCTGAACCCCATGGGAGTAGATTATCTAAATTGGTTTTTTCACTATGCCATAATTCATAAGGGGTAGAAGGAACTGATTGTGAAGGTACGCGGTAACAGTCTTCACAGCGGTGAGCGATCAAATAGACATATCCATATCGTGAATAATCATCTATAAATGTGAGGAAATAGGAGCCCCTTGATGGGTCTTCACACTCATGGGTTCACAAATGTCGGAGTGGATCATTGTAAGAGTTCAGTGGCTCTCTTAGCCTTTCTGAAAGGCTTGCGACATGCCTTACCGGCTAAACACGATTCACACATAGGAAGATTGACTTTAGCAAGTGAGCTAGTAAGTCTTCTCGAGCTAATCTTGTCATTCTATCTTGTCCTATGGGCCTAGCCGAGCATGCCAAATTTTGAATCAAGTTATTATCAGTATTCACCACATAAGACACAGGAAAAATTATGATAATCCAAATCTAATTTCAAAAACAAACAAACCATCCATGAATAAAGATGACCATATATAATATTGTCAAATAATGTCAAACTTGTGCTAGCAAAGAAAAAGAGAAGTCTAATGCTAATAATGATGAGACTGAAGGAGATTATGCTGAACTCTAGGCGCATAGAGTACTTCATGGAGAGTTAAGACTCGTCCAGTCTTTAACTTGAGTTGATACACACCAACTCCAAGTACTTCCTCTCTGGAACCATTTCCCATGTATACTCTTTGCGATCCTGCTGAGATTCGGCGATAATCCACGAACCCTACTCGATCCCTTGTTATGTGCTTGGTCGCTCCTAAATCCACAATCCATTCAGGATTTGTTCGAGCAACTAAGATATGCGAACAAACATGCACAGTTGGAGAGCAAAGAAATTGGAATACCTTTTTCGGCTCAGTGCATTCACGAGTGAAATGTCCCAATTGTCTGTAATTATAGCATTTGGCTTTCGACTTGTCTCTCTTTCCATCGCGCTTACCTCTTTGGTGCTTCGGTGTCTGCCCTGCCTTAGAAGTGGATGCAACATTTTGCCTCTTCCTTTTGAAGTTCTTCATTGGACCCTTCTTGCCCTGTTGTCTGCCTCCCTGGGCGACAAGGGTTGTAGCACGCATAGCTTCCTCGCGCTCAGCCTCTAACTCCACATGGCGAGATGTCAGAAAAATTCTTAATGCTCTCATTGTGAGTGAGGATTTGTTTCATGTGAGTCCAAGAGTCTGGCAAAGATCTTATTACAGCCTGCACCTGCTGCTCATCTGTGAGATCGTGACCTGCAGACTTCAAGTTGCGGATCATGCTTGACATCATCCTTAGATGCTCAGTCATGTTCTGACGGGGATCTTTTCAGAGGGTCTCAAATTTCAAAACAAGAGCCCTTAACCTCGAGGTAGAGGTTCCTCCAAAAGCAATCTTCAAGTTATCCCACATATCCTTGGCAGTCTTACATTTTTCAAACTCGCCAATCAGATCATTTTGCATGCTGCTTAACAGTGTAAAGCGCGTGCTGCGATCTTCGTTGAACCATGAGTTGTAAGCCTCTTGATCTCTTCGGTGTTGAGCAGTGTTGCCTTCTGCAGGCGGGGTCATGGACGTAGTAATGTGATCAAGCAACTCTTGCTCGTTCAAGAGATATTGGATTTTTCGATGCCATATGTCATAGTTAGTGCCATCTAATTTATCTCCTTTCGTTAAGTCAGCAATAACATTCTTCGAGGCCATTGGTGAATCACTATATTTAAGATAATAATGAGAAGGCTAAATTGACAATTCTACACATCAGTCTATTTGATCCAAAAATCTATACTATAATATTAAATATTCTCCATATAATAAGATCGAAAGTAGACTTAGAGTACTACAGTCATCTCCCATTTATATAAGAATATTCAATATTATTAAGGTAATTTCGATCAAATAATGTAAATGGAGAGGAACTAACATCTCTCAATTACTAAGCATGTATGTACTAAACATGAATAGTC
This sequence comes from Colocasia esculenta, assembly GCA_014218235.1. Classification (NCBI taxonomy): domain Eukaryota; kingdom Viridiplantae; phylum Streptophyta; class Magnoliopsida; order Alismatales; family Araceae; genus Colocasia; species Colocasia esculenta. The sequence goes on from CM024754.1 coordinate 132,331,997, forward strand.
AAAAGAATTAACGACAACTAATCATGTTCAAAACATATTCTAATAATTTGAACAATAATTATCATGCATGTTCAAATAACAATTATTCATGGTGTTTCAAACAACAATTAATCATGCATCTTTAAATTTCTCCTAAATAAAGGTTCAACACATGATTTTAAATCATCGGATCATACATAGTTTGCTTGAAATAAAGTGCATGAATAAATTTATTGCATGACTAATACAATTTATTCCATCGGATCATACAATATATCAAGATCAAACTGACTAATACAATTTATTGCATGGACTTAAATAAGACAATCTCATAATTATGAAGCTAATAATGATCCGAAGTACTAATAAAATCATGTCTAAAATTGTGATAACATCATAATAGCTAAAGCAATCGTCTGGAGACGGGCCAGAGTCATAGCACGGCGCCGGGGAACATGCCATATGTGACGCCGGACTCGTCGTACCGCCAATTTTCATTATGGTGGTGACGAGAGATCGGGTCAGCATTCCCTGCCGGTCCACGTCCAATAATGCGACTAAGTCGAGCTCGACCACGAGGTCCGCTAGGCAAAATCACATTAGTGCGACATCTTGCAAGCTGACCGAGTTCACGTTGCTGACGAGCCGACGCTCGCATACGGGCCTGTTCCACCAGAAAAGTGCGCCTGGGCATGGGTGGACCAGTACCCATGCGCTCAGCCAAGCCAACGTGTCTACGTAGCACCACGCCTGCACCCTTGCGAACCGTCACGCCTGCATGCATAGGACCACCCATGCGCACTCCAAACCGGCCTGCATGGCCACGAGGACCCACGTGCACACTTCCTCGCGCACCTGGGCCGCGGTCACCACTCTCGCCTGCATGGCGGCTAGTGTTGCTGACCGCACATCCGCACCAGCCCGTGTGGCCATGGGTCGCGCGTCTGCACCATCGGTGCCAACCCGCATGGTCAGGGTCGCAGCACCCACCCGCAATGGTCTACGAGTCACGTCCCGAGAATTACGCAGCGGATATTAGTTCGAAGAATTCGAGTCGATATCCCGAGACGTGGACAGTCGGAAAATAAGCCTCTAGCTAGCACGCACTAATGTGTATCAACACAATATCATAATAGGGCCCAAATGTTGAACTAAAAATAAATTGTAATCAGATCTCAACTTATTGTATTCCAAATGGAACTGTAACAACTCTTAGACTATGGGATAACAGAACTAGACTCAATAAAAAGGAAGTACATTTACCCCACACTTCCTACTATATGTTATAACTCTCAAATAAAACTACTATAACTAACTCATAATTGAATGGCTCATCACTCGGATGCATTCCCATCCTCGACTTGCTCTTCCTCTTGACCTTCATAGTCACCTAGATTTGGAAAAGGTAGGGATGAGCAAACTAGCCCAGTAGGATTTATATCTCAATGTGCGGGCAATAGTATAAGTGATTAACATTTTAGAACTAGGCAAGTACGATGAATGATATGCAAGTACGAATAAAACATTAAACTGATATATAAAACAAGCTGGATAGAGTGAACAAGATAGAATGATTTTTGAACAAGATGACAAGAAAGAACTAGCAATAGATCACTTTGTACAAGCACGCAAGATTTCACTTGATGTCAATAGTTTTCAAGAAAACAAGATATCACTAGTTGCAATAAATACAGATGGCCATATTCGCAAGCAAGCAAGCAAGATTGCACAAGCACGATCAAGTATACTAATCAGGCACGTAGACACTAATGTACACCAAGGAAAGATCCACCAAGAATGCACACAGGTCACGTGTATGTGGTTATGTATCTATCATTCAACAAGCAAGAAAGTACTCCCAACGCAGATGCAACGCCAGTAATCATTATACCCCATGGTTAACAGTATATTTATGACTCGCCGTCATTGGGGCTAGACTAGCGCTTGGACACACGCCGTGCCTGTCAGCCATCTCATGTAAAATTTTAAATGTAGATACCCACAGTCATAAATAATGGCCAATGAGAGTTTCAAAATGTAGCGTGTGTAATGTCATGTTCACGATGATGATGAGAAGAAATAAATAATTAAATTGAACATGATTCCATGAGGACAATGGTCAAGAGATAAATTCGGCAGCTGAACGGTATGATTTATAATTTAGTTCAATCTTTACATTAATGGCTTTAGTCTAGATTGTAATTCATGCTCACGAGAACAAGAGAGAGGAAGTGCACGCCGTAGATGTATAGTGTGTAGTGATGCACGCGTGTCAATTCACAATCCGTCGGTCTCAAACTCTGAAAAAACACTTAACATGATGGCATGCAATGAACAATGCATTTAACTACATATGGTTTACAAGATTTTAAGATAAAATTTATCATTTAAAGCAAGCTAGAATGGTAACAAGAGTAAATCACAAGTTTCATGTATGATCATATCATTAAAAGCAATTAGAATAATATTCATGTAATTAAGGATTTTTCATGGGTTAAACACTTTTAAGCCATTAAATAGACATTATGTAATGAACAGACCCAAGACATGCAATATTTTGCAAAGGTAGTGTCGACACAACCCATACTGGTGTCGACACCATGCTTCGAACACAAAGCAAAAACTGAAGAACTGGTCAAGTAGTGTCGACACTAGTTCAAGTAGTGTCGACACTAGAGACAGGTTCTAGAAAACCTTCTGGCCAACATGGGACATGTGGTCGACACTAGATCAGCTCCCAGAACTTTGTGGGTCAAACTGGGACAGTGTGTCGACACTAGATCCGTAGTGTTGACACTAGAGACCTTCCCAGAACACCTTCTGGGCTGTTTTGGGACAGTGTGTCGACACTAGATCAGGTAGTGTCGACACTAGTACCCTTCCAGAAAAAAAACTTACAGGTCAAGGGTAACCCGAAAACATGTCTCATGCAGGATTTACTTACACCTCTTATAACTCTCTAACGAATGACATTTAGACAAAATGTTCAACACAAAAGATGACGAGGACAACTAGTAGAAGAACTTTTATGTTGGGGGTTTGATCTAATTCGGTCTCGAATCCCAATAAAACATGTGAAGAACAAAAGTTAAGTGTAGCCCGAAATCACAGTATCATGCAGTGACTCTCTTTCCACTGCCTGTAACTCTCTAACCAAAGACTTTTGGACAAAACATCCAACAAAAGATGATCGTACTTCAAGTAGAAAAACTTTCATGAAGGAGTTTAGTCAAATTCGGTCTCGAATCACGTGCATAATAAGAAGAACGGGAAAAGCCCTAACAGTGCGCGACTTTGAAGAACACTTATAACTCAAAATATACTCTTAGAATTTGATGAAACTAGTGGGAAACGAAAGTTAACGTGATGCTCTACACATTGGTATAGGATATATTAAGGTTTGTCCAAGAAACCTACCTTATGGTTGAAAAAGTCTCGTTTTTCTAGAAAACCCTTGTTCAGACCACTTGGAGGAGAACACTTACTGCTCCGTGTATACTGCATGGAATTTGGCATTCCACTTGGGTTAGAACGTAGACTTGACCCTCTTTCCAGGGGTATAATCTTGCAAGGTTTGGTTTAGGTTTGACTCACCTTTGGTCGACTTCAAGATGATGGTCTGTGCAGGTCGTAGCAGACACAACGGGAAAAGAACGGCTTGGTGTGGATGATCTCCTGCTCCCTAGCCACCAAGAACTTCTCCACACGACCCCAGCAAGTTCTAAAACTCGTTCCTAGGTTTGGTGTAGAGTATTTAAGAAACCATGGTGTTTTAGGAGTCCTACTATGACTAGAAAGCTAAGTTGCGGTTTTGACAGGGTAGTTTCCTATCTTTTGAGGATTTCTTCCTCCCTTAGAGTATGTGAGGCTTTAGGAAACCTCCCACCATAGTTAGGCACGACTTTGGGTTGCCAAGAATGCATGATTGCATCTCAATTCAACTCAAATTGCCTCTTTCTAATTTCAGCCTATTTAGAGTTACGAATTTCCCCTGCATTTTCTAGCTTTATTTGATTATTGGGCCAAATGATGTCCATTGACCCAAATTATGATATTGGTCATTTATATAATGTTGGAAGTCCCTCCAACACTTTTATTTAAATTTTTGATTGCGTCGTATTTCCGTGTTTACGTTTTTCCGACTTGTTATAGCACGTACGATAATGATGCGTATGTTTTACATACTTGGAAATTATTTATTTCCTTTTATTTGAATTCTTTATATAACTAAAATTTCCGGGGTGCTACACCCTCCCCCACTTAAGAGAATTTGGTCCCCAAATTCATGTATAGCAAGTTATTGTACAAGTGAGGTGTACTTACTTGTGAATAGCTCCGGGATCTTTTGCGCATTGCTTCCTCGGTTTCCCACGTGTCGTCCTCATCCATGCGTTGATTCCATCTAACCCTTACTAGTGGGATAACCTTGTTCCTTAGTTGCGCAGTTCCCGGTCCACGATCTTAATTGGCTTCTCTTGATATGTTCCGTCTTTGTTGAACTCCAGAAGCTCGTATTCTATGACATGGTAGGGATCACGTACATACTTCTTCAGCATAGATACGTGGAATACATCGTGTACTCCTTCCAGCTGGGGTGGTAGTGCCAGACGGTATGCAACTTCGCCTACTCTCTCGAGGATTTTGAAAGGCCCGACGAACCTTGGTGATAGCTTGCCTTTAATTCCAAACCTTCTAATTCCACGGCCTGGAGATACTTTTAAGATACAATACATGATCACCCACCTGAAACTCTAGGTCTCTTCTTCTCTTGTCTGCATATGACTTCTGCCTTTGTTGTGCTACTGCCATTCTTTCCCTGATAAGCTTCACCTTCTCTGTGGTTTCCCTTATCATCTCTGGTCCTAGCACTTGCCTTTCTCCAACTTCATACCAGCAAACTGGAGATCGGCAACTCCTGCCGTAAAGTGCTTCAAATGGTGCCATTTGAATGCTTGCCTGATAGCTATTGTTGTAGGCGAATTCTACAAGAGGTAAGTGTTCATGCCAGCTACCTCCAAAATATAGGACCGCTCTAAGCATATCCTCAATCACCTGATTGGTTCTCTCCGTCTGACCATCAGTATGTGGATGGACCGTGCTGAAGTTAAGTTTAGTCCCCACGAATAATGCAGTTCTTTCCAAAAGTGGGATGTGAACCGAGGGTCTCTATTCGACACGATAGACACCGGTACTCCATGTAGTTTGACTATTTCCTTCACATATATTGCAGCTAAGACATCACTGACCACTTATTCTTTATTGGTAAAAGTGAGCAAACTTGGTTAGGCGATCGACTATTACCCATATGCCATCGAATCCACCTCTAGATTTAGGTAGTCCGAAAATAAAGTCCATCCCTATTCCTTCCCATTTCCATGTCGGGATTTCTAAGGGTTTAAGTTTACCTGCAGGTCGCAAGTGTTCTGCCTTGATCTTTTGACAGGTTAGGCATTTGGCGACATATTCAGCCACCTCCCCTTTCATATTAGGCCACCAAAAGCTTCTTTTCAAGTCTTGATACATTTTGGTAGTTCCAGGATGAATGGTATACCTGGTCTTGTGAGCCTCCTCCATGATCATTTTCTTTGTCTCTGCATGGTCGGGTACACAGACTCGATCCGGAACAATAGTCTTCCATCTTCAGTTATGAGAAATCTGGCCTCTGGTCTAGATTAGCCTTAATCTCCACAAGTACAGGGTCATTATTTTGGAGTGCTATAATGTCTTCATGTAGGTTAGGTTGTACTCTAACACTTGCAATCAGGCATCCCTTCTTCTTAGTGTCAGCATCAATATCCAACTTGGCAAAGTCTTCCAACAATCTCCATTCACCCACCATGACTAGACAAGGTAGCCATCGGCTTCCTGCTAAGAGCATCTGCCACGGCATTTGCTTTTCCTGGATGATATTGAATAGAGAAGTCGAAGTCCTTGAGATACTCCAACCACCTCCGCTGTCTCATGTTCAAATCCTGCTGAGAAAACAGATACTTCAGGCTTTTGTGGTCAGAAAAACACATGAATTTCTCACCATAAAGATAATGACGCCATATCTTCAAAGCGAAGACCACCGCAGCTAGCTCCAGATCATGTACGAGATAATTGTCCTCGTGCTTCTTTAATTCTCTGGATGCGTAGCATATAACCTTCCTTCATGCATCAGCACGCAGCCTAAGCTGATCCCGGATGCATCGGTGTACACTTCAAAACTACCCCGTGACTGGTAGTGCGAGCAAGGTGCTGAGGTGAGGTGCTCTTTCAATGCCCGAAAACTCTCTTCACATTCCTCAGTCCATGCATATGGATTTTCCTTCCTAGTAAGCCTGGTAAATGGTACAGCTATCTTTGAGAAATCTTTAATGAAGCGATGATAATAACCGGCTACCCCAAAAGCTTCTAATCTCCGACACAGTTGTCGGCCTTTCCAGTTCTTTACTGCCTCCACCTTATATGGATCCACAGAGATTCCCTCCTTGGATATGATGTGACCAAGGAAAGATACTTCCTCCATCCAGAATCACACTTACTAAGTTTAGCATAGAGTTGATTATCTCTGAGCACTTGCAGAGCAACCTTCAAGTGTTCCTCATGTTCTTCTTTGGATTTGGAGTAAATAAGGATGTCATCAATGAACACCACTATGAACTGGTCCAAGTATGGTCGATAAATATTGTTCATAAGTTGCATGAAAGCCGCTGGAGCATTGGTTAATCCGAACGGCATGACCACAACTCATAGTGACCATATCTACTCCGGAATGCAGACTTGTGAATATCCTCTTCCTTTATTCTCAGTTGGTGGTAGCCCGACCATAGATCTATCTTGGAGAAATATTGTGCGCCAGAGATTTGATCAAACAGTTCATCGATGCGGGGCAGTGGATACTTGTTCTTTATTGTCAACTGGTTCAACTGACGGTAGTCAATGCAAAGCCTCATTGATCTGTCCTTCTTCCTGACGAATAATATAGGTGCTCCCCAGGGGATGTGCTAGGCCTGATGAACCCTTGATCTAACAATTCTTGGATCTGCCTTTTTAACTCCTGCAATTCAATGGGGGACATGCGGTATGGAGCTTTGGAAACAGGGGCTGCCCCAGGGAGTAGCTCGATGGTGAAGTTTACTACCCGTTTAGGTGGTATTACGGGTAATCTTCTGGAAAGACATCTGGTAGTCTCTAGCTATGGGATGTCTTCTAGATTTGGTTTCTTCTTTTCAGTCACCATGACCGAAACTAGGAAGCATCACAACCTTGGTTGATTAGCTTAGAAGCTTTTAGGGATGATATCATGATGGGGTGTTTATGATAGCGATTCCCAAGTAGGGAAAAGGTTGGAAGATTTGGACTTCTAAAAGTGACCATCCTATGACGACAATTTACATCAGCATCATATTCGATCAGCCAATCGACACCTAATATGGCATCATAGCCCTTCATGTCTAGACATAAAATCAGCAGGAGATTGTGTCCTCCTACTATAGTTTCACATTTTGGAGAGTAGTGGGTAAGTTTAGATTCTGAGCTAAGTGGAGAGGCTACAGTGATCTTCGATTTCAAGGTACAGGTTGGACAGGTAGAGTTGCAGCAAATGTGGTGGAAATAAATGAATATGCAGCCCCCGTATCAATAAGCACAAAAGCAGGTTGAGAGTGTATGGAAATGGTACCTTCCACCATACCCCTTCCTCGGGTAGGTCAGCTTCTATGACAGCATTAAGGCGTCCCTGACGCCGTGGTACATTCTGGCTCTACCTGGTTGGTCCTTCATCATTGGGCAGTCAGGAATACGGTGAGCACGACCACCGCATCTCAAGCATGCCCGAGCTTCTTCCAGCACTCCTCAGCTCGGTGTCCTGGTTTATCGCAGAATTTGCAGTTCTCAGACAACTGCCTACCTTCCATTTTGACTCTTTTGTCTCCCGCAGCATCTCTTCTAGCATTTGGCCTCTTGTTGTTGCTGTTAAGTTGTTATTGTTGCTACGAAATGTTGGAGCAGTATTAGGTGCTCCCTTCTTGACAAAGACCGGCTTAGAGTTGTCCTTGCCCCTCATGCCCTCTACTTTGGCCATGGTGTCTTCTACCAGCTGAGCTTATTGGACCATCTCAGTGTAAGTTTGAATGTTGTGTGGTCCGAGCCTTTCAATGAACATGGGCCTGAGTCCATCCATGAAACGGTTGGCCTTCAAGCTTTCTGTGCCCACAAGATGTGGGGCATACACTGCCAGGCGAGCGAACTAAGCTTCATACTCAGCCACAGACATGCTCTTTTGTTTTAGTGCAGCAAACTCTGCTGCCTTCTTCTCCTTCACTCTCTCAGAGAAATACTTTCCCGGAATATCTCCAGGAATCCGGCCCCCACTCTAGTTCAGCTACATTTGGCAGGTGGGCCGAGGTGGCCTTCCACCATGCTCGAGCATCTTTAGTAAGTTGGAAAGTGGCCAATACCACTTTCTCTCTATTGGTGCATTGCATTACTTGGAAAATCCTTTCTATTCCTCTTGCCAATTCTCTGCCTCATCTGGGTCAGGGGACCCAGAGAAACGAGGAGGTTCAAACTCCTAAAATTCGGTGCAGATCATCGGCTCCGTTCCTTGCAGTTGCAGCCTGATTTCCAGCCTGAACTACATTTTGCAGGGCCGGAGTAAGTCCAACCACAGTGTCATGCATAGCTTGCCATTGGTTGCGAGCCATTGCAGTTGAGTGAGAGTGTTATGAGGGTTCCTGAGAAAAGGATGGAAACCAATTAATGTCCCTAGATACATTATAAGAGTCTGGGTAGGAGGGTTTAATGCTTCTAACATATTCCCAGTCTCTACCCATTCTCACCAGGACTATTTTAATTTTCATGACCTAGGTTCCATAGGTATCTCCTATTCCTGAGACATATCTATTTGGTATCCTAGGCTCTGATACCACTAAATTGTCACGTCCCGAGAATTACGCAGCAGATATTAGTTCGAAGAATTCGAGTCGATATCCTGAGACGTGGACAGTCGCAAATAAGCTCTAGTTAGCACGCACAAATGTGTATCAACACAACATCATAATAGGCCCAAATGTTGAACTAAAAATAAATTGTAATTAGATCTCAACTTATTGTATTCCAATGGAACTGTTACAACTCTTAGACTATGGTATAACACTAGACTCAATAAAAGGAAAGTACATTTACACCTCACTTCCTACTACATGTTCTAACTATCAAATAAACTACTATAACTAGTCTCATAATTGAATCGCTCATCACTCGGATGCATTCCCATCCTCGACTTGCTCTTCCTCTTGACCTTCATAGTCACCTAGACTGGGAAAAGGTAGGGGATGAGCAAACTAGCCTAGTAGGATTTATATCTCAATGTGCGGGCAATAGTATAAGTGATTAACATTTAGAACTAGGCAAGTACGATGAATGATATGCAAGTACAATAAAATTCATTAAAACATGATATATAAAACAAGCTGGATAGAGTGAACAAGATAGAATAAGATTTTTGAACAAATGACAAGAAAGAACTAGCAATAGATCACTTTGTACAAGCACGCAAGATTCACTTGATGTCAATAGTTTTCAAGAAAACAAGATATCACTAGTTGCAATAAATGCAGGATGGCCATATCACGCAAGCAAGCAAGCAAGATTGCACAAGCACGATCAAGTAATACTAATCAGGCACGTAGACACTAATATACACCAAGGAAAGATCCACCAAGAATGCACATAGGTCACGTGTATGTGGTTATGTATCTATCATTCAACAGCAAGAAAGTACTCCCAGCGCAGATGCAACGCCAGTAATCATTATACCCCATGGTTAACAGTATATTTATGACTCGCCGTCATTGGGGCTAGACTGGCCCCTTGGACACACGTCGTGCCCTGTCAGCCATCTCATGTAAATTTTAAATGTAGATACCCACAGTCATAAATAATGGCCAATGAGAGTTTCAAAATGTAGCGTGTGTAATGTCATGTTCACGATGATGATGAGAAAAAGAAATAAATAAATAAAATGAACATGATTCCATGAGGACAATGGTCAAGAGATAAATTCGGCAGCTGAACGGTATGATATAATTTAGTTCAATCTTTACATTAATGGCTTTAGTCTAGATTGTAATTCATGCTCACAGAACAAGAAGAGAAGGAAGTGCACGCCCTAGATGTGTAAGTGTGTAGTGATGCACGCGTGTCAATTCACAATCCGTCGGTCTCAAACTCTCGAAAAAAACACTTAACATGATGGCATGCAATGAACAATGCATTTAACTACATATGGGTTTTCAAGATTTTAAGATAAAATTTATCATTTAAAGCAAGTTAGAATGGTAACAAGAGTAAATCACAAGTTTCATGTATGATCATATCATTAAGAAAGTAATTAGAATAATATTCATGTAATTAAGGATTTTTCCATGGGTTTAACACTTTTAAGCCATTAAATAGACATTATGTAATGAACAGACCAAGACATGCAATATTTTGCAAAGGTAGTGTCGACACAACCATACTGGTGTCGACACCATGCTTCGAACACAAAGCAAAACATGAAGAACTGGTCAAGTAGTGTCGACACTAGTTCAAATAGTGTCGACACTAGAGACAGGTTCTAGAAAACCTTCTGGCCAACATGGGACGTGTGTCGACACTAGATCAACTAGTGTCGACACTAGATCATCTCCTAGAAACTTTCTGGGTCAAACTGGGACAGTGTGTCGACACTAGATCAGGTAGTGTCGACACTAGAGACCTTCCAGAACACCTTCTGGGCTGTTTTGGGACAGTGTGTCGACACTAGATCAGGTAGTGTCGACACTAGTGCCCTTCCCGAAAAAAAAACTTATAGGTCAAGGGTACCCGAAAACACGTCTCATGCAGGATTTACTTACACCTCTTATAACTCTCTAACAATGACATTTAGACAAAATGTTCAACACAAAAGATGACGAGGACACTAGTAAAAGAATTTTGATGTTGGGGATTTGTTCTAATTCGGTCTCTAATCCCGATAAAACATGTGAAGACAAAAAAGTCAAGTGTAGCCCGAAATCATAGTATCATGTAGTGACTCTCTTCCCATGCCTTTAACTCTCTAACCAAAGAATTTTGGACAAAATGTCCAACATAAAAGATGATCGTGACTTCAGGTAGAAAAACTTTATTGAAGGAAGTTTAATCAAATTCGGTCTCAAATCACATGCATATAAGAAGAACGGGAAAAGCCCTAACAGTGCGCGTATTGGAAGAACACTTATAACTCAAAATATACTCATTAGAATTTGATGAAACTAGTGGGAAACGAAAGTTAACTTGATGCTCTACACATTGGTATAGGATATATTAAGGTTTGGCCCGATAAAACCTACCTTATGGGTTGAAAAAGTCTCATTTTCCAGAAAACCCGTGTTCAGACCACTTGGAGGAGAACACTTACTGCTCCGTGTATACTGCATGGAATTAGGCATTCCACTTGGGTTAGAACGTAGCTTGACCCTCTTTCCAGGGGTATAAGTCTTGCAAGGTTTGGTTTAGGTTTGACTCACCTTTGGTCAACATCAAGATGAATCTGTGCAAGTCACACATCAGAAACAACGGAGAAAAGAACACTTGGTGTGGATGATCTCCTGCTCCCCAGCCACCAAGAACTTCTCCACACGACCCCAGCAAGTTCTAAACTCATTCCTAGGGTTGGTGAAGAGTATTTAAGCAACCATGTGTTTTAGGAGTCCTACTATGACTAGGAAAGCTAAGTTGCGGTTTTGACAGGGTAGTTTCCTATCTTTTGGGATTTCTTCCTCCCTTAGACTGTGTGAGGCTTTAGGAAACCTCCCACCATAGTTAGGCACGAATTTGGGTTGCCAAGAATGCATGATTGATCCCAATTCAACTCAAATTACCTCTTTCTAATTTCAACCTATTTAGAGTTACGAATTTCCCCTGCATTTTCTAGCTTTATTTGATTATTGGGCCAAATGATGTCCATTGACCCAAATTATGATATTGGGTCATTAATATATAATGTTGGAAATCCCTCCAACCCTTTTATTTAAATTTTTGATTGCGTCGTATTTCCGTGTTAACAGTTTTCTGACTTGTTATAGCACGTACGATAATGATGCGTATGTTTTACATACTTGGAAATTATTTATTTCCTTTTATTTGAATTCATTATATAACTAAATTTCTGGGGTGCTACCTACGCCATGCGCCCGCCTGGGCCTTGGTCGCGGGGCCCGCTCACGCCCGCGTGGCCCGGCCACCGAGCTGGCCTGCGAGGCTGGCGTCAGTGCTGCCCCCGCGCTGACATGCCTGGCCACGGCGCCGCCTTCGTGCGGGTGTGCCTGGTCGTGGGCGTGGCCACGCTGGCCTGCCTGGCCGCGGGCCACGCGGCCTTCCGCGAGGCCACGGTCAGCGCCGCCTCCGCGCGGTGCGCCTAGCCGCGGGCGTGGGTGCGCTGGCCCACCTGACTACGGGCCACGCGGCTTGCCGCGAGGCCGCTGTCAGCGCCGCCTCCGCTTTGGCCCGCGAGGTCTGCGTCAGCACGGCCTCCGCGCTGTTCTGTAATGTCGGTGTCTGCATCGTCTGCACGAACCGTGTCTCTATCTCATTCACGTGAAGTGGCTCCGTCATGCGCGTGATCATCGACCGAGCGCGACGAGGGAGAAGCACACAGTGCTACAATGTAATCCCGTATAGTCATCAGTCGTCGAAATCTAATTGGCGCCAGGGACTCCTGCGTGGGCGTCGGGTCGTTGCCAACCACGCTATCCCCATCGTCATCCATGGAGATCTCCGTTGGTTCGAAATCATCTTCTTCCATTGCGGAAAGCTCTTGCGCATGGAGATCATCCGACGACATCATGGAGAGAGGAACGTGTTTGCTCTGATAGCAATGTTGGATCTTGTGCGGGGTGTTTACCTCGTGCGTTGCAGAATCTCGTAGGATCGGGAAGAAGTCTACAAGAGTCTTCTTTGTAGTTTCCTCACTCCAAACGTCCTCGGGATCTGGTGGTGATGTCCCGTGAGAGAAGTCTCGTACAAGAGTGTGTGTGTGAGAGAGAGAGGGAGAGAGAAGGAGACTTGCGCTCGTTTCTATTCCAGAGAGAGAAAAACCTTCTCATGCATGCGCATGGGAGAGTCCCTACATTCGTTGGTTTCTCCCCTGCACACAGGAAAAAACTGCACAGTGGTTTTGCTTTTTCCAAAGGTTGCTTTGGTGCCCGCGGTGGGCAACCACCGCCAACTGTGCTTCTCCCTTTGCTAGGACATCATGAAAAACTACATCAGGTCACCAAAAAATAGCATCTTGTTTCTTCTTTTTTCCCATTTTCTTTCGTTTTGGAAATAAAAGGAGGATAAGACAAAGTTGAGAAGAGTAAAACATGGAACACAACCATCGTCAATGGAAAATGATGTCTCATGAGAGAAGCAAGAAATTACAGGAGTGGAAGATTGCCAACTTCCGGAGGATCTCTGGTCTCTCAAGATATCTTTCTCATGACGTGACGGGGTCGCAGCAGCAATAGCATGCTTCAGTTCCTGAATCTCCTGTCGCTGAGAACGACAGATGGCTGAAAGCTTTTCATACTTTGTGACGGTGCAGGGCAGAGCAGCACCAGGTGATCTTGGTGGGGTGCAAATAACAATCTTTATTTAGATCTTTATCTGTAAGATATCAAGTTCAATAATTAAAAATATTTGGTTTTATAAAATTCGAAGAGATAATAAAATATCAATAAACATAATAATATATATAATTGTCAAAATATTAAAATATTTTTAAAAATAATATATTTAATTTTAATTTTAAATTTTCAACTATATAATAATATATTTATAATATATAATTTTTTAATATTATACTTACAAATATATTACACGCGTGTAATGAGTTTTTTTAACTAGTATTATATATGTGTGTTGGTGTGTGTGTGAGAGAGAGAGAGATCATGAAATGGTCAGATTTTAAATATGAATCAAATTCAACGATTGATTTTAATGATGAATCAATTTAATAGAGTAATTCTAATTTACTTATAATAATAGATATCTGATGAGATGTAATTTGTGATCCAACGATCATATATATAATATATATATATATATATATATATATATATATATCTATATATATATATATATAATATATATATATATATATAGATATATATAATATTATATATATATATATATATTGATCAAACTATATGTTAGACTAAGAATTAAGATCCAAAGATATTCTAACATATGGTAGAAGTATTGATGATGAAGTTTAAACTAATTTATTTCTTTGTTTATTCTTTGTTTAGTGATCGACATAGTTGACTTAGGCTTAGAAGTCAATATCAGTTTTGCTCGTCAATTGAAAGTTCAGATTTTCTTATACCAATTGACCTAAGCATTAAAAGCCAATACCAGTTCTTTCTCATTACGATTAAATTTGATCATATTAATTTGCCTTAACTGTTCGTTCCCTGAAATTCTCGTCTGATCCTCTTTTAGTGCCGACACATGCTCTTTAGGTGTCGATACACAATTACTTGGTATCATCAAAAGATAATACATTAATAGATATAGTAATATTTATAAGGGCAAATTAATTAGGAGTCTCTAACTATAATAGGGAGGTCCTTAGTGTAACAAAACTTAACGTATAATGTAACATGAGATAACACTTACTGCATGAGTTACAACATTGTCATGAACTAAAAAACAAGTCAAATATCTGATAGGGATTCCTAATTAATTTACCCTATTTATAATTATAAAAAAAATAAATATATTGATGCAAGTAGTAAATATATTTATTTCTCTGAAATTTATGTGTTAAAATTAATACATATGGCAGCGGTTATTATTCGTCGCCATACAATTATATGGTAGCGGCGCTGCCATATTTTTGCCCTGGCCTGCCATAAAACGCCCCTTCCCCCTTCCCTGCGTGCTCTCTCTCTCTCTCTCTCTCTCCATCCATCCAAAGGAGTATTCCAGAATCTCTATGTGTAAGTCTACCAAGGAGATGTGGGATAAATTAGAATTGCTTTATGAGGGCACATCTCAGGTCAGGGAGACTAAGGCTAACATGTTAGTTCTGATTATGAGTTGTTTATCATGAAATCTAATGAAACTATATCTGAGATGTTTGCTAGGTTCATGGTTATTATAAATGGACTTCGAGCCTTGGGTAAGGAATACTCAAATGAAGAATTGGTAAGAAAAATCTTGCGCTCATTATCTCCTGTATGGCACACTAAAGCAACTGTCATTGAAGATTCAAAGGATTTATCCAAAATCACATTGGATGAACTCATTGGATCATTAATGACATATGAGTTAAACCTTAAGAGATCAGAAGAACACATGCTAAAAACAAAAACATTGCTCTTAAAGCTTCATCAGTAATAAAGGAAAATCTAAAGAAAATTCTGAGTCTGAGAAATCTGAATCTGATAATGATAATCTTGCTTTCATCACTAGACAATTTAAGGCATTTCTAAAATCAAACAAGAAGAATTTTGGTAATAAGCAAAATGCCATGTCTAGTAAAAAGAAACATTTCTCTCATGTTGATCATAAGAAAATGATGAAATTCCTGTGTTTATAGGTGTAACAAATCTGGGCATATGAAGGCTGATTGTCCTAGAAGGTAAGAAAGAAAAGCACATAAACCACAAGAAGGAGTTCACAAAAAGAAGAACAAGGCCATGGTGGCTACATGGTCAGATGATGAAAGCTCAGACTGCAATGAAGGATCCTCAACTTCAGATGAAAATGAAGTTGCTTCATGGCTGGAAGCAGCGAAGAATAGGTAGATATATCCTTTGAACTATTTACCATTGAAGATTGGCAAGAAGCATATGGTAATTTAGTTGAAAATCTTTCTGATGTTAGAAAAGAAAATAAATATTTGAAAAGAAAAATGAAAGCATTCTTCATGATACTTCATCATCTGTAAAGATTTCTGAATTGGAAGCTCAAATTTCAGACCAAATCAAAGAAAATGATGAACTGTTGATTTTTGTTGATGATCTGAAATTGAAAATTCAAAATTGAACAAAGAACTCATCAATTCTATCAAGAAATTTGAAGAAAAAGAAAAGGAAAATCAAGAAAATTTGAATCAAATTGAAAAACTCAATCTTTGCATTAAAGAAAAGAAGATATCATCAAGAACTTCACTCAAGGGAAAGACAATCCGAATGCTCTACTTGGAGTTAAGATGAATTCAAACAAGTTTGGTTTAGGTTTTGAACCACAAAATTTAAAGAAAACTGAATCATCTTCAAAGCAAACAAAATTTCAAAACTCCTTTAAAAATTTTCAAGGCAAGCTCATCTGAAAACAAAGGAAAATACAAAAATAAAAAGAACCTGAGAGGTCACACATACCCTACCTAGGTCGACACACACTATGCACAGGTCGACCTATCCCAGTCAGAGGTCGACCTACCCTTCTTATAAAAATCACAAAAACTTCAAACCAATCAATAATCATCTTTCTCATGGCAATTGGAATGTTTTCTCTCTTACAATTCAAGATGGATAAGTCTTGGAACCAAAGGTACAGTGGTAACCAATGGTTCAATCCTTTTTCTATCATTCATCTTTTCCTGCATATCAACAGCAATACATGCCAAGTTTTTCACAGTGAAACAAATCAACTAAGAGGTATAATGTTCAGAAAATTGAAAAACAAAAGTTGAATCTTCTGTTTCAAAAAACACTGTGAAGAAAAATACACAAATTTGGGTTAGAAAGATTATTATCTCTTCTCACTCAGGATGTTGGTACCAATCTCATGTGGGTACCAAAAACTTTTCTTGTCTAATTTGTTATGTGCAGGAAAGTCGTGCATCCAATTCCAACAACATCTGGATTCTTGACAGTGGATGCTCACGGCACATGACAGGAGACAGAAATAATTTTCATGCTTGATTGAAAAGGAAGGTGGATCAGTCACCTTTAGAGGTAAGAATAAAGGAAAAATAATTGGCAAAGAAAAATTGATAAGTCTTGCATTACCTTAAGTGATGATGTTTGTTTAGTTGAGGGTTTGAATTACAACTTGCTTAGCATTAGTCAATTGTGTGACAATGGTCACAAGATTCTTTTTGAACATGATTCGTGCAAAATAATTGACTCCTCTTCTGAGAAAATTAAATTGATTGGAAAAAGAGAAAATAATGTCTACATGATTGATTTGTGTGATAATTCTTCTTCAAATGTTTGCTTGATTGCAAATAAAAATACACTGCTTGGTTGTGGCACAAAAGGTTTGGTCATACAAGTTTCACAACCGTTAGTAAACTCATAAGAATGAATCTTGTAAAAGGTTTCCCTGAATCTTTCCCAGTCATTGACAATCCTGTTTGTGGGATATGTGCTTAAGGAAAACAAACAAGAAAATCTTTTAAAGTGTTCAATGAAGTACTTTCATCTAAACCACTTGAGTTGCTTCATATGGATCTTTTTGGTCCAACCAGAACTCAAAGTCTCAGTGGTAATAGATATGGCTTTATGATCATTGATGACTTTACAAGATATACTTGGGTCTTATTCTTATCCCATAAAAGTGATGCATGTTCAGAATTCAGGAGATTTTACAATTCTGCCTTAGTGGGTTTATCTTTCAAACTAAATTCCATTTTGACAGATCATGGGGTGAATTTGAAAATAAATCATTTTTTGATCTCTGTACTGAACTGAAATTCTCCATAAGTTTTCTTCCCCTAGAACTCTAGAACAAATGGAGTTGTAGAAAGAAAAATAGAACTCTTGTGGAAATGGCCAGAACTATGCTCATTGAAAGTAAACTGTCTAAATCCTTTTGGGCAGAAGCTATAAATACAGCTAACTTCATTTTGAATAGAGCATTAGTAAGACCAAAGATCAGAAAAACCCCTTATGAGTTGTTCAAGAATAAAAAGCCAAGTGTGTCATATTTCAAAATTTTTGGTTGCAAATATTTTGTTCACAATAACAACAAAGAAAATCTTGATAAATTTGTTGCAAAAAGTTTTGAATCAATCTTCTTAGGTTATTCTGAAACTCAAGAGCTTACAGAGTTTATATTTTGAAAAATAAGACTGTGGAAGAATCTCCACATGTCATTTTTGATGAAACTTCTAAAAGATTGACATTCCTACTTCATGCAGAACTCCATTATGTGATGATGAGGATGATATTTGAACATCTATCTACAAATCTTGAAGAGCAAGAAGTACCAAATGCACATGAGGTTCTTGAATTGCCAACTTCAAGTGATTCAGGTAATCATGTTCCTGAAAATCATCCAAACCCTGAGGTAATTTCTGAACCCAGATTTTTAAGAGATCATCCACTTGAAAGCATTGTTGGTAATTTGCAAGATGGAATAAGAACCAGATCATCTTTTCATTCTGTCATAGTTGAAGATTCTTTGGCACTACTTTCCCAAATTGAACCCAAAAATGTTGATGAAGCTTTATCTTGTGAAAACTGGATAAATGCTATGCATGAAGAGCTTCATCAATTTGAAAGAAATCAAGTTTAGGATTTAGTACCAAAACCTTCAGATTTAACTTCTGTCATTGGAACTAGATATTTTCAGAAATAAATTGAATGAATTTGGTCAAATTGTTAGAAATAAAGCTAGACTTGTTGCTCAAGGGTATAACCAAGAACTTGGTATTGATTTTGAAGAGTCTTATGCCCCTGTAGCAAGACTTGAAGCTGTTCGAATATTCCTTGCATTTGCTGCTTCTTTGAAATTCAAAGTATTTCAAATGGATGTCAAGAGTGCATTTTTAAATGGATACATAAAAGAAAATATTTTTTTCAAAAACCTCCTGGTTTTGAAAATGAAAATTTTCACAATCATGTTTTTAAACTTAATAAGGCTCTTTATGGTCTTAAACAAGCTCCAAGAGCTTGGTATGACCGGTTGAGCTCCTTTCTTGTAAATAAAGGTTACATAAGAGGAAAATTGATCAAACTTTGTTTACAAAAACTGCAAAAAATCATTTATAGTTGTTCAGGTTTATGTTGATGATATCATTTTTAGCTCCACAGATAATAATTTGTGCAATGAGTTTGCCCATCTTATGCAATCTGAATTTGAAATGAGTATAATGGGCGAACTTACATTCTTTATAGGTCTGCAAATACATCAAACTGCTGAAAGAATTTTTCTAAGTCAAACAAAATATGTCAAGGAAGTGCTAAAGAGGTTTGACTTCCAAAACATCAAGCCATCCAACACACCAATGGCCACAAGTGTAAGACTTGAGAGTGATAATTCTGGTAAGCCTGTTAATGCTACACTTTATAGAGGTATGATTTGATCTCTTCTTTATTTAACTACCTCTAGGCCAGATATTCAATTCAGTGTCTACATGTGCGCAAGATTTCAAGCAAATCCTAAAGACAGTCATATGTCTACTGTTAAAAGAATTTTCAAATATCTTCTTTCTTCATGTGATTTGGGTCTTTGGTATCCTGCTGGATGTAAATTAGACTTGATTGCATATAGTGATGCTGATTATGCCGGGTGTAAACTTGATAGAAAAAGCACAAGTGGGTTATGTTTATATCTAGGAGGGTGTCTTATTTCTTGGGCTTCCAAAAAGCAACATTCTGTAGCTCTTTCAACTGCAGAAGCTGAGTATGTTGCCGCTGGTAGCTGTGGTACCCAAGTCCTTTGGGTCAAACATCAACTTCTAGATTATAATCACACATTAGGTTGCATTCCCATTCTTTGTGACAACACAAGTGCTATAAATCTGTCCAAAAATCTTATTCAGCATTCCCGAACAAAACACATTGACATTCGGCATCATTTCCTTCGAGATGAAGTCTCAAAGAATTCTTTTGAACTCCACTTCATTGACACAGAAAAACAAATTGCAGACATTTTCACTAAGCCTCTTGCAGAACCTAGATTCACTTCTCTTAGAAGGGAACTTTGTTTATGCAAGTTTTCACATGCCTGATATCTTCATCTCATTTCTTTGTGCAAATAAAGGCCATTCTCTCTTGCAAATAAATTCCTACTTCTCAGTTGCATTTAAATTCTTAGTATATCAAATAGTGATTTGAAGAAAGGCAAGTTAGGCTTGTCTGGACACTTTCACTATGCGTGAGTATGTCTCCGCTAAGTATCAAGATTCCTTTATGCAATTGTTGAGGGGGAGTATTTGTTGAGGGGGAGTCATTGTCTATTCTCACTCATTTTTTTTCTTGACATTTGTTGTCTATATTGAGCCCCAATCATCAGAATTTTTGGGTCATTGTGCTACTTTCTTATGAGAGAATTAAGACATTGAAACTAAACTCATTGTGCATTTAGTTTAATTTCAAAGGTTCATTATCAATTCAAGGTTAAGCAATTTTAACACTGAATGTTTTTAAAATAATTTGCAAAACACTATTATAGGCACATGAGTGGCTTTAATATTTCACATGTGTATGTTTAAGCTTTATTTTTACCACATGTTAAGAATAATTTTTCTAAATTCGTAGTCATGACTTGTCTGGTCAAAGCATACATATTCATGCAAAACATCAAAAGAAAATGATCAATAATCTAAAAAGATACAAGCAGAGCAATGTAAAATTTTGAACCACTGAGTAACCGGGCCATTTCACCTAAAAAGTGATTTGTTTTGTGTCAAAAAGTGGAAATCAAAATTTTCAACTCTGTATAAGATAATGAAAGTTAAACCACTGAGTAATCAGGAGATCTTGCATCTAATCAATGTGATCTCTTGCACTGAAAAGTGAGATTTAACTAATTTATTCTTGTATTCCTTCCCAGTTAAAAATGAAAAAAAAATCAAATTGACATGATGGAGAAGCTTAAGACCTTCATAAAGTTCATGTATACTGAGTTTAGACATATTATTTTACATTGTGTTAAACTTAAAGCTCCTAACATTCTTGTTAAATATTTCTGCTCATTCATATAGGTCACTTTTCTTCACATTTGCATCATTATTTTAACTATATTCAGATCATTATATTTTGCTATACCTTGTGTTGAGTGTGTCTTTGTGATTAAACTTTGTTGCACAATAACAAAAACACAATAATTTCTCTCATATGTAAATATCATTTTGCCTCATTTTTTTTGATCATTTCCTACATTTCATTTCTTGATCTCTTACAATCTTTGGTTCTCTCTCTTATCTATCTTTTTGATGCTGTCAAAAAGGGGGAGAAGAAAAGTTTCTAGGGGGAGAAAGTTCTTTATAAGGGAGAAAGTTCAAAGGGTGTATATGGTCAAGGGGAGTTATTGCAGTCAAGGGAGTCAAGCTATTGGGAAATTGTGCATATGTTTTGTCATCATCAAAAAGGGGGAGATTGTTGGGTTGAGTGTGTTTTGGAATTTCCTAAAGTTGTATTTTAATGATGACCAATCAACATCACTCATACTTTGATTTTAATGATGACATATTGTGATTTTGATGATGACATGTTGAACATGTTATACATTTTTTACATATCACAATAATGCTTAAACAACATATTTTTTATGTTTAATATCTCATATTTTAATGATAATATCTTGTACTAATGAATTATGTGTTAAATTTGCAGGTGTATACAGATTTTGTCATGGTAGTGTCGACACACCCATTGATGGTGTCGACACTAGGTCAGAATCTCTGAAGCTTTTTCATGAAAACAGGGTCAAGTGTGTCAACACAGTCCATGGTCGTGTCGACACTAGACCCAGATTCTAGAAGACCCAGTTGCCTGACTGGGACAGTGTGTCGACATAGCCAGTGGCAGTGTCGACACTAGTCTCAGCTCCCAAAAGACCAGTTTTGCGCAAATGGGACAGTGTGTCGACACACTCCCTGGTGGTGTCGACACACTGCGGCTGAAACTCAAAAACATGAATTTATCTGGACACGTGGCCGCTTGGGGTTCAAGGGAATCTGCCAAGGTTTTTGTGCCCACGTAGCGTAAGGATCTTTATGGACATATGGGGCTATAAATACCCATGCTTTTGGTACTCCAAAGCATCCCACGGAAGAAGGGAAGAAGAGCGGGAAAAAGGCATCTACATCCAGAGGAGCAGAGCAGCGCCGCCAAGGGAAGAAGATAGAGAAGAAGAGAAGGAGCTCGTGATTGCAGCAGTGCTGGTCAAGAAGGAGATCTAGCCAAGTCTATACTTGGTTAGAGTGTCAATTTCTCTGGGGAATCTGTGTATGTGTTCTACACAGATCTCCCAACTCTATTTGTGTCTACCATTTCTATTGTACTGAGATAGATCGTGCTAGAGGATCTATACTCTAAGTGTGCTTGTTCTAGCAGAACTTGGATCTATTGTGATCCAGAGGTTTGAGTACTTTGTACTCTGTTTTGGAGCCCTAGTGCTCTGGGTTGGAGCTGTTGTGCTCTGGTGCTTGAGCCGTAGTGCTCAAGGGCTTGTGAATTTGCTGAATTCACAAGTGGTCTTTGGAGTAGGTCGATGTGCCTATCTCCTGGGTTTCTTTGGGTCGTTGCACTCAAAGAGGTTGGAGTCGTTGTACTCAGATTGTACTGCACTTGTGCTATTGGTTCCTCCGTTGTGAGGAGGTGGACGTAGGAGACACAAGTTGTGTTCTCCAAACCACCTTAAAATCGTTAGTGCACTGTGGTTTGATGTGTGGTTTGCTGTTCTTATTCACTATACTCACACACCACACTTGGATCTGATCGAATTGTGTGTTTTACTTATTTTAATTCCGCTTCCATACACATAATTTCTTAGTTCTTTTATCAAAGTCACCTATCTGATCCCCAACACCTCGGCGTCTGGATTCTGGTCAGAAACCCGAACTCCTGCGCGCCGTCACGACGCCTGACAAGAAGAGTCAGTGCACCCAACCCTTGTTGTTGGAGTGCTTCTTCGACAGGTTAATCTGTATCCTGTCTGCACGATGCTTGGTGTACACACGTTGGCCCCCGTGGGCGAGGCCGTAAGGCTGAACTGAGCCCGGAAGACCTCCGCCGAGCCACGAACTTGCCGAAGCCTACAGACGATGCAGAAGATGCATATCATCCTCCACGAGTTAGGCATCAGCTGGATGGGTGCGATGCCCCATCTGTTCAGCAACGCCTTCGCCACTTCCGGCAACGGTAGCCGAAATCCTACTTCCATGTGGTCGACGGAGAGGGCGAAGCAACCTGGTTTGTTCACCAGGTGCGACTCCTCCTCCTTGGCCATGACGATTTTGTAATCGTCCCCAATCCGAAAGCATTCCCTGAGGCCTTCGTAGTGGCGATACCTTGGCCCTCGAGCTCCCTCCGGCGTCACTCCACTTACTTCGGCGACCGCAGCAGCTTTCCCTTTGTGCTCCATAGCCGGATGCGACGAGAGCGGCGAACGGAGAAGAAGGCAAGTGATCGCAAGGAAGAAGACGATGGAAAATGTGGAGGGCAAGAATGCTTTCTAAGATTGAAGGCATGGACTCCCGCCTTCACCCCTCCTCTTCCTTATAAGAAAGGGGAGGCTCGAAATTCGAAAAGGCCAAAATGGTGTTTCCCCCGCTCCAAGCGACCGTTCGGGCATACTGCCGAAGTCCGTTCGAATGTGCTGTGGGGGGTCCCTGCCTCGACACGTCATCTCAGCATCATGAAATTTCCTCCGCCTTCGAGGAGAAGCATCAAGCGGCGTTGCCCAAGTGACCGTTCGTGACGCCAAAATCAACATCGCATTTAATGCGAGTGACAACCGAGCAGACCTCCTCTCTCAAGGTACTCTGCCCAAGCACGCCTAAGAGAGTGGGGGGCAAGTGTGGTGGCTATTTCTAGCCACCTAGGCCCATCATGGCCCATTATGAACCAGCAAGCAGGTGCGGCCCTTCAGCGGGGCACCTCGTGTTCTCGGGAGCTGCTCGAAGATCCCGAACACAATCTCCACGCCTGAGCACCTTTAGGGTTCCGAGGGCGGTCTCCGGAGACCCCTCACCCTATTCGGTCTAGGCACTACCTACCGAACAGGAGCAGTCACTGAGCACCAGTTCTAGCCTACCGAGCAGGCTACCTGCTCAGTATCCTCCGCCCAGGAGCCTCTAAGCAGCCCTTCGTCTCCGTGCGACGGTTACAATGGCTCCAACACATGCACCCCACGATCAAGTGGTGCGTTAACTACCGAGCCCCTCAACGGGTACCGTAACGCGTAATTCCCTGCCAAGGGTGCCAACGGGCATGCCCTTTCCGGCGTCATTAGGGGACGTTTCGTCCCACTCCCTCTGCACCTTCGCCTATAAAAGGCTCAGGTAAACTCCATGCAAAGGTAACGCAACCTTGAACACTCACGCACCTTCGCGCACAACACAACATACTACTGAATCCTTCTCTTTGAAGCCTTCCCACAGTCAACTGACTTAGGCATCGGAGGGTTCTCCCCGGTTCTTCAATCGGACCCCCCTGATCCCGTTATGGTTTTGCAGGCTTCTGTCCGCACTGGCGATCGTCTTCCCATCTTCTTCAGTGGAGGCCCGTTTGGCTCAGGCCCAAACAGGAAAACACCACCACAGTCACTTCATGTTTCAGAAAGAACTTTTAGGTGTAGAAGGCAGTTAGATTGTTTTGCTTATGTAATTTCTGTAGATTGTCATTGTTATAATACGTAACTCATCAATCTTCTTTTAGCTAGACACTGAATTTATAAATGTTTTTTATATGTAAAATACTCATAACCATACTTTACATGGCTTGTGTACATTATGCATGCTATATCTAATGTACACCATAGCACTGTAAGGATGTGTATCTCATATGTAATCTTAGAATGTTTGCTCTTTCTTTTGGATGAAACTAGGTAATTTTTCCTTTTTCTTGTCTTTTTTCAACTAGGCAAAAACTTCGCACTCCCCCTAAATAATCCTTTCAATGATGTTGAATCCCAAGTTCTCACAACTTTGTTGTTGGTTTGCACCTGCTATGATACTTTGCATCTATTCTGGATATTGCTTTTCCCAATGCATTCCCTTTGTGATCTATTTCTGAATATATTGTTCTTCAACATTACAACGATTTGTCTGACCTGAACTTATGTAAAGAAGATTTTAGACAAAGGGAGTGGTTAATTCAGTAGAATATCCTATGATAGCTAAACAAGGGTCCATGGCATGATATATGGACATATATGATATTCTTGAATTTTGTTAAATCACATTTATCTTTGACACAGTACAAAGCTTATCCTTGAAAGGTGGAAATAGACATTTTTATGCAAAAAAGTGTCTCCTATTTGAGATATATTTACATTAATCTTGTTCAATGCAGGTATTTATTTGTAAAAATTGTTTAGGTTTTGGTGTTCTTTTCTGCTCAGATAATCCTTCCATTTCCTCTATATATATTTGTTGAACCAGCGAGCCCGGGTGGTGCCTCATGTTTATTTAATCCAGCAAGCCTGGGTGGTGGCTCATATTTTTTGCAGGATGTGATTTTATATGTGAATGTGAATGTACACTAACTGCTTTACAGGATGTATGAATAAGAAGACAGAGAAAGCATGAATGTCAATGAGTGAGATGAGTGGACCTTCTTTTAATTTTTGCCCGTTCAAGACTTGTGTTAGGATATATGTTTTTACTGTCTTTTGATAGTAATGTCATATATCGAGCATAAAGCCTTGAATTGTCCAAGTTGGATACTCTATGGATATTTGATTCATCTATTCTTCTTAATTTATTATATGTGTATTGGGATTGTCTTCAAATTTTGGTAGCGTCTCTTCGCTCTTCTCCGATATACCGACTAATTTTAACTACACTTCTTGTCACTTGTATTTCATACAAGTGACTTTTTGAGCATAGTTAAAATTAGTAAATATTTGGGGTATATTGGAGAAGTGTGGGGAGATGCTGCCAAAATTTTAAGACAATCTCAATACACATATAATAAATTAAGAAGAACAGATGAATCAAATATCCATAGATGGGCACAAATTTTTTTAGGCACCCCCTTTTTTTGCAAGAATCTATACAGACATGTATGTGTGTGGAATGTATATGTGAAAATGCTCCCAGTATAGGGGAGGTGCTGTCAAAATTTTGTTTGAATTGTCGATTAATTCATATTTATTAGATACAACTTAGAGATCATTTGGATACAACTTAGACTGATGGGTTATTGTCAATGTAGAACTATTGCATCCTAAAATGACGAGACTTGATCGGAGTTGGATACAACATAGAGATCATTTGGATCCTAGATATGAGAAAGGAGTGGATGATTTTTTTGTATTTTGCTTTTGATGAACAAAGACAATCTTTTAGGCATGGACGAAATCATGAGTTCATACAATGTCTGTGTCGTAACTTTGTTAACGGATTGAAGTTGTCCCGGATGGATGTTGAAATTCATCTTAAAGTAGATGGATTTTGAACACAGTATACCAATTGGGTATGTAATGGAGAGGCACCATTAGTTGATGTTTAGCAAGTTAGCTCGTCTGCTAATGAAGAACAAATAGAAGATCAGATTGATACGACAATTGAAATGTTGTATGAGTTACAAGAGGCTGAAAAAGAGAGGACAGAAGAGGAACATGAACCAAATGAGAAAGCAAGAGATTTTTATCAATTATTAGAAGATGTTGAAACACCATTATATCCTGGTTGTGTCAAATTTTCAAAATTGACATTTCTGTTGAAACTATTGCATATTAAGACCATGAACAAAGTGACAGCTTCTTGTATGGGAATGTTTCTTGAGTTGCTTAAAGAAGTATTACCAGAAGGAGCTAATTTACCTTGAACATGGTATGAAGTGAAAAAGACTATGAAAGATTTGGGGTTAGGTCATGAGAAGATAGATGCTTGTCAGAATGACTGTGTCTTGTTTCGAAATGAACATGAACATAGGGATCGATGTCCAGCATGTAATGCACCTAGGTACAAAGAAAATACACAACAAGGTAGCCTGAAGAAGAGACGTCGCAAACAGGTGCCATACAAAATATTGCGTTATTTTCCAATGAAAGATAGATTGCAAAGAATGTTCATGTCTTCTAAGATAGCCCAGTGGATGACATGGCACAAAGATGGCCGAAGGCTCTCGAAAAATGGAACTATGTGACATCCTGCTGACTCTGAAGCATGGAGACATTTCGATGATCAATATCTAGATTTTGCTGCAAAGGTACGCAACGTGAGACTCGGCTTAGCGACTGATGGTTCAATCCATTTGGGATGATGAGTAGCAGATACAGTGTATGGCCTGTGATGATAGTAGTTTATAATTTGCCGCCATGGATGTGCATGAAGCAGACGTTTATGATGATGTCATTACTTATTCCAGGTCCTAAAAGTCCTGAAAATGATGTCGATGTCTATTTACAGCCGTTGATAGAAGAATTGAAAGATTTGTGGGACAACGGTGTTGAAACATATGATGCTTCA
Source organism: Colocasia esculenta (assembly GCA_014218235.1). Taxonomy (NCBI): domain Eukaryota; kingdom Viridiplantae; phylum Streptophyta; class Magnoliopsida; order Alismatales; family Araceae; genus Colocasia; species Colocasia esculenta. Next base: position 132,359,355 of record CM024754.1, read on the forward strand.
AAGAAACAGAATTTTCAAATGAGAGGTGCCCTTCTGTGGACGATCAATGATTTTCTACATATGCCATTTATCATGATGGAGTACCAAAGGAAAACTTGCATGTCCATCCTATCATTATGATACAAATTAAAAATGTATGCACAATTGTCAAAAATTCTGTTATCTAGGGCACCGATGATTATTGCCAATCAGTCATAGATGGAGAAGGCGTGAGTATCAACACAAATTTGATGGTGTGGCTGAACGTCGTAAGCTTCTAGAAGTGTTAACAGGTGCTGCAGTGTGGAATCAACAACTTCAACTTCCTCATATCAGATTTGGAAAGAACTTTAAGAAGGATATCAAGAATTTAAAAGGATAGAAGAAACAAAGTATTTTTTTTAGAGAGCTGCCGTATTGGTCAAATCTACTCATTCGGCACAACCTGGATGTAATGCACATTGAGAAGAATGTATGTGACAATTTGTTAGGAACTTTGAATCTTCTTGGTGGGGAAAAGAGCAAAGACAGCCTGAATGCATGGTTAGATATGGAACAGTGGGGAATAAGACCAGAATTCCATCCACAAATAGACAGTCATAATAAGACCAGGTTACCAGCGGTAGAATATACATTGAACAGATTGCAGACAACAGTTGTGTGCAACTTTCTGTGTAATATAAAAGTTCCAGATAGATATTCCTCCAATTTGATGAAATGTGTAGATATTGCAAGTTGAAAATTGGTAGGGCTAAAGAGTCATGATTGCCATATATATATGCAAGTATTATTACCTTTGGCAATTCGTGGTATTGTCAATCAAGATTTGATAACCCGATTATAGAGTTAAGTATATATTTTAGAGATGTCTGTTCCAAAGTTCTTCAATCTGATCATTTGCTTACATTGGAAGGTGATATTGCAGTAACATTATGTAAGTTGAAACAAATTTTTCCACCATCTTTTTTTGATGTCATGGTTCATTTGATTGTACATCTTGCATATAACGTGAGAATTGCTGAACCAGTTCAATACCGGTGGATGTATCCTATAAAGAGATTTTTGAAGAAATTGAAAGACTATATTTTAAATAGGGCACATCCAGAAGGTTTAATTGTTGAAGGCTATCTTAAGGAGGAAACAATCTCATTTTGTTCAATGTATATGGATGGTATTGTCACTCACTTTAACCGAAGGGAAAGAAACTATGATGGCCCCTCTGAAGACAATAATGAAGGAGGTTGTTCGATATTCAAATCTTCAAGACGTTTCTTAGCAGGAAATGGTAATAGTCATATATTATCTGAAGAAGAAGTTGAGAAGGCACATCTGTACATTCTTAAACAGATTGAAGATATCGATGAATATTTTTTTGAACACAGGAGATGTGTTGAGAGTTCAAGCCATACAGAAATGAATTTCTTAAAGTGGTTCCAAAGTTATGTTAAAGATTTGAACGATTCAAATGATCCTCGGTGTACTCCTGATATATATTGTCTGGCACGAACACCTTCAAGGTTCGCATGTTCACACTCGGGCTATATTGTCAATGGATTTAGGTTTTGTACATCATCTATTGATGTAGCAAAGGTCACTCAGTTGTCTAGAGTTATTGTGAATGCAGAACTTGAATCCAGATGTGATGGATATTATGGACGTCTAAATGATGTATTGGAAATATGTTTCGAGAATCAAAGACATGTTGTTTTATTTGAGTGGGATTGGTGGGATGTTTATAGAAAAGATAGAGGATTCAAAATAGATAAATATGGAACTATCAGTCTGAACACTCGTCAAAGGCTCAACACAGATGAACCATTTGCCCTAGCAAGTGGAACAGGTGTTCTATGTAAATGATAACACGACACAAGGATGGATCATTCCTGTCAAAGCACGTCCGCGTGATTACTATGACTTGCAAGATAAGTGTCCTAAGAATGATATAAAACCAAGTGATGAAGCGTTTCAGGACAATCTGATTGATGTTCCGATTAGAGGAGAAATTCAAGATGTGGATCTATGTCAAGAAAATAGCGTAAGAGTGGACGATTATATTGATATTTAGGTGATTTATTTACGTTAATATTTATATTTCATTTTTAACACAAATTTACATAGATGTTCAAGATTGAAATTGTTAACTTGTTATGTTTACATATTTACTAACAATTTTTTTAACAGATGATTTCTGGTACTGAGCGCTGAACGCGCGGCATAGTTGACTGTGCATTTTCGTTGTCCAAAGTTCCTCGCACAAGTCAATATGCTCACTTCTTCTAAACTGTCTCACAAAATTAAAATAACAAAGATGAACTAGCATGGTGGTGAGAACAGGCCATTTCCACATGGAGGTTGAATAGAACTTGATTTAAACTACTTTAACTTGAAATCATTCTAACGACAATGCATTAAAAGTGAATGTGTAAACAACACCGATCAAATCTCGCACAATCTTGACAGATCAAATTTAATGGAAGAACCAGCTGAATTGAAATGAAAAGAGAAATGATATCAATGTACCCTCTCCATTGAGGGATGAAGATGGTAGACAAAAATCTTTCAAAGAAAACTTTCAAATTAATGTACCCCTCTAGCTCAGGGGATGAACAATCAACAATTGTATTTCTCCACAAACACCAAACCAATATCTTCATAGCTCACAGATTGGATAGAAAATAAAAATAGAAATTAATTGTCAAATCAGATTTCTATTGCTATTCCTGAGGAACATGGATCCAAATGAGACAGGAAAGAAATTACAGAACTCAATTAAAGAATTGCACAGAGAATAACGAACTAAGATCTTAGATCACTGTACCCTGCAACACACTGGATCGATCTCACTACTTCTCACAACCAACCTCCCAGTAGCCCAACAATCTGCAATCAGAACTCTCCTAACCCCCTAAGAATACCGAAATCATCTAAATGCTGAACAAATGAACTAATTCCCTACGGAAGAGGGGAACACCTGATCTTTCACGCAGTAGACAGAACTGAAGAAAGTGCAGAAGAAATGGAAAATTCGATTCTCTGAATATAGAAGAAATGAACTAGCAAATTGCCCAGGATCGATCTAACTCAGAAAATTACACAGAAAAGAGAAAAATAACCCAAAAATCCGAACTCCCAACATCAAGAAAACTCCACTGCTCTGCTAAAAGGAAGAATACCGAAATAAAATTGACAGAAAAGAAATCCCCAAAAGCTTAACTAGCCAACCCAAACATCTGAGTAGAAGAATTCCCCACAAATCTCCCACAGGAACGGATCCACACAGCACAGAGAACAGAAGAAATGGGAGAATAAAAATACCCTAAAAATTCGAACTCCCTCACAGCAGCAACAATGAGAAGAAGAATATAGAACAAAATTATAATAGATCTCCAGATGAACACAGAAGAAGATGCCAGCCATCGTCCTCATCACAGCAGCCATCACAGAAAAAGAAAATTCAAATGCCTACCTCTGCTCACAGCAAGAAGGAAGTCCCGAAAATAGTGAACTGAAAACTCCAAAAAAAAATATAGAACTCCTCCAATCGAATCAAAGAACAGATGCTGACAAGAAATTACAGAAGAGAAATGGCACAAGAAAATTCTCAAAAATCTGAATGGCGAAGCTCTGAAACACTGGAAGAACAGTAAAGAACAACTGGAATCCTCTTATAGCAAAGAAGTAAACCAAAATCGAACTCCAACCCTCCCCTGCTTACAGAAAGAAGTACAGGAAAGAAATTTGCAAAATAACTTTCTCTAAAATCTGAACTAGAGAACCCCTGCTCTGTTGAAAGGGAAAGCACAAAAATAGATTGCTCTAAAATCTCACTGGCGAAGAAAGGAAATGGCAAAGCTAAAAAAAACTAAAACTCCAACTAATGCTTCCCCTTAAACACAGAAATAATATAATCAAAATTAAATGCAACAAACACCATTAAATCGAACCATGTAAACACAGAAGAAAGAACTCGTCTCCCTCCCTATTCTACTAAAAGAAAAATTTACAGGAGAAAGAAATGGCAAGAAATCCTAAAATCCAAACTCTCGAACTGGCTAATCCCTTCTACAATATTGAAAGAACAGAAAATACAGGAAAATGGAAACTAAAATTCCTAAGAAATTCCGAACCCCCCTGTGAAGAGGACCTTGGGGTCCTTTTATAGACCACAGGGCCTCTGCTTCCCGCCTCTTGGATCGGGAGGTCTGCAGCTCTGCATCGCCCTAGATCGCCACCTTAGCAGCTCCTGGATCGCCACCTTAGCAGCTCCTCACGCCTGCGCAGCACACACACTAGATCCTCCATAGCCCAACTTGAGCCAGGATCACATGCCCAGCAGACAGCCAGATCTGGCCAGCGCCCTTCTCACCTGGCCTCACCAGTCGCCTTGGCCAGCATGCACTCCACACCCAGCAGATCTGGGTCCTCTACCAGCCCCCTGCACCAGTGCACCAGCTTTGCACACACCCGTCTGCGCCATCCGCTTCAGATCTGCCCAAATCACCAGCCTGCACATAGGACCGCCTCCATCCAGCAGTGTGCCAGATTCTGTCAAATCCGGCCTCCGCAGCGGCCCCTCTGAGCGCCAGCCTCACGAACCTCCTGAGCGCCGGATGTGCACCTCATGCACAGCATAGCCGGGCACCAGCTTCAGACGCCCAGCAGATCTGGTCTCTGCTAGCAGCCACCGCGCCATGTCTGCTCAGATCTGCACTCGGCGGCTCTGCTGCTTCCAGCGCACCTTGCCTCCACACCCGAGAGCTCCCATCACAGCTCTGCACGGCCTCCACACTAGCCGCCTTGCAACTTTTTGCCCCAACTCGCTTCCAGCAGCTTCTGTTGGACCTGCGGGTTAAGAAAACAAAGAAAAAGGTAAGTGGAGTGTGTGAGTATTAAAATGTGGTAAAATGTTTATTTATTTAATGGGTTTGGGTGGGGGTGTGTGGCATGATGGTGTTTAGGTAAATGATATTTATTTAACTAAGATTTATTTAAATTTTGAATTATAAACTAATTTCTACAAGAATTATAAGACCAAAAAAATTATTTATTTACATTGTACCTACTTTTATTAGCTAAACTATTAAAAGGCATTGTCTTTAAATGAAAATTTAACTATGTGTTCTACCAACACTAATATGTTCAAAAACTTATTTAGGGATGAAATGAAAATTAAACTCAAAATGTGCATTAACTACAGACAAAAGACATTTAAAATTAACTGCATGTATGAAATTTAGCACTAAAAATTTAGTAATTATCAAGCGCTCTTCTCGTGATGGCTCACGCCTACGAAGGCATCGGACTCTGTCGGTCCCTCTCCCTCCCACCTTTCAGTCGATCCCTCCCCTCTCACATCTCAGGTGCTCCCTCCCGCTCCCACCTCTCAAGAGCTTCCTCTCTGTCCCACTTTTCAGCAGATAGCTCCCTCTTCCAGCCCTCAGGGCTCTTCGATGGCATCTGCATCTTCTATAGTAGGTTCATATTTTAATTTGATGTCTTTTTAATATAATATTTTAATAGCAATCCTCTGATGATGTTTAATGTTTATATTTCAACAGGTCCATCTGCACTGTCTACACCATCTTGGGGGAGGGGCATTGCCTGTCGAGGGCCGACTAGGGGAGTTATAGAGAGGAGGCTGCCTGATGGACAACAATGGAATGTCTCCCTCGTCTGAGGATATGGCGTGGGCCCTACTGTAGATATTTTTATGAGTCACATGGGTGTTGTATCAAAATTGTATTGTAAGATTTGGAAAAAAGATTTTACGAAGCTTCCTGTTGCGACCAAGGAGTTGATATTCAGAGATCTTCAGGTAATTATTATTTAAATTGAATAGTATATATGTGTAGATTTCTTATAATTGAGTGAATATGTTGTGCAGTTGACGTACCAGTGGGAGCGAACAGACAAAACAGATAGGGAGATGCTTGCTCATATGAGCCCATGCATCGCAGTTGGCGTAGCAAGCAAACAAAAAGAGTAAGCTAATATACTATTTCATTTTCATATGTACTTTATTTTTTTATCTTGTTTATATATTGACAAAAATTTTGTATTTCATGTCAGCATTTTAATGGGAAGTCCTTAGATGATGCGATTGCCTCCGTCCCAGTAAGTGTTGACTCGTCTGATTGGCAAACAATGTGCGAGATGTGGATTAATGGGGACGAGCAGGTAATATTTAAAATGCTTAGAATATAATTGTTTATGATTATTTTTTTTATATAAATGGAACAATAACTGTCTATTATTGTCTTTTTATAGGGTTGCTGAGCGGAATAAGCAGAACCATTCCACTCAGTCTATGACATATAGACGGGGCAGAACTAGTCATTATCAATTGATGAATGATTTTGTGATTTATGTTTCATGAATAATATTATCACTTTCATTTAGTTACTTACATGTCTTTCTTATTTTGTCTCAATTTAAATAGTTTAATATGCATTGAGTAATCCGCATCGACTTGAGCTTTTCAAGATGGGTCGATGCAAAGACTTAGCAGACGGCAGTGAGAGCTGGGTAGATGAGAAGAGCAGGAGATGATATGTAAGTAACTTTATTTCCTTTTCTTTTATGTGACTATGTTTTCATTACAATAGTTGTATCATTAATATTTTCTTCTCTACCTTTTGTTGTAGGAGACTATGACTCAGTTGATGGCTCCTCCTCAGATGTCGATGCCGAGAGCCACACCCTAGTGACTCCCGAGGAGGCCTTCATTTCGGTCATGGGAAAAGACCGACCTGGCCGTGTTCATTGTCGGGTAGTGGAGAGACCCTGAGCACATGGTATAAATCTATAGGAATGTCTGGCAATTCAGAGCGAGAAAGGATAATGCAAGAACAATTAAAATCACAAGAAGAAAAGTTGAAAGCACAGGCAGAGGAGATGAGTCAAATGTGAGAAAAGATTACTCGATTGGAGAATATAGCTACAAAGGTGGACGAGATGAGCACACTTCTCTCCTAGATACAGGTGTCACAGACACGTACCCAGCATGTACCTCCTGCAGTTCAGAGCGAGAGCGAGAGCGAGACAGATGAGGAGGCGGATGATTATTCTAATCATGATGATCATGTCTCTTGATTTCCCTCTTATTCTATTACACTTTGACATTTTCTACTTTTCTGCATATTTGTATAACAATATTTATGCATTACTTTCTATGTGTGTGATTGAATGATCCAGCGAGCCTAGGTGGTGGCTCATATGTGTGTGATTGAATGATCCAGTGAGCTTGGGTGGTGGCTCAATAATGTGTGTGATTGAATGATCCAGTGAGCCAGGGTGGTGGCTCAATAATATGTGTGATTGAATGATCCAGGTGGCTCATATACGAACAGAGTGGGGTAATAAATAAAAAAGTTTTTTGTTTCTGACAACATGTCAGCGGCTGACCAGCCGTTGTCAAAAGAACATATGTTAGTGGCTACCAGAAGCTGACAAAAATAAAAAATATGGTTGCGGTGCTTAGGTCTGCTGACAAAAATGGTTTAAGGCAGCAGTTTCAGCCGCTGATAAAAGAACCATATGTCCGCGGCTAACACCCGCGGCCATAATATCCTAATGGCTGCGGCTCATAGCCATTGCTGCATAGTATATGGTCGCGGCCTTTGTGACCACTGGCAATACTTTATGTCAGCGGCTATAAAAGTCGCGGACAAATCCTATATATGTCAGCGGCTTTAGTGAACTGCTAACATAAGATCTGTCCACGGACTTTTTGGCAACGGTTGTGGCAACGCTTTCTTAATCGTGGACATAATATTATGTCAGCGGTCTTTCAAGATTTGTCAGCGGCTTCCAACCGCTGACAAATACCTTAAGTGATTCACATGGAGTCACGAATTGGAGTGACAAATAAGTTGATTCCGGTGAGAAATAGGTGACCAGTGATGACAAATAAGTTGATTCTGATGACAAATAGGTCACTCCTGGTGACAAATAAGTTGATTTTAATGACAAATAGGTCTAATCGATCATCATATTACCCTGCAGTGAATTTAATGATGGCGGGCGATTTCATGATAGTGGGTCTCGGAAAGACACGCGTCCAGGTGGCGACGTGTGCTGGGCTACTGACGTGAGCACTTTCCATGCAGCCCAATCGAGCACTCCTCGGCGATTCCAACGTGAAATTTATACCCGGGTGTGCGTGCAGCTAGCATTACTCCTATTTTTTTATGGAGAGAATGTAGCACAATACCATTCAAGTTAAGTGTCAGAGATTTGAATTCAAATTTCACATTTTACTCATGATATTCTTTTGGGAGAATTACCAATTAATTCTTATTTTTGAAGATTAAAAAATTAAGTCTTCAAAAAATAGAGACTGATTGTCCCTTTTTTCTTATGAGATAATTCAGCACCCATTGCACATCCCACATTTTATGTTTCATCCTCAAGTAAATATAGATTTTTATTTTTTATTCTATGACTGAAAAGGTTAATTAACTCAATATTATTCAAGTTTACACGGTGTGAAAGATCTAAGTTCATACACATCGTAGTTATCATATGAAATACCAAAATCCTATTAACATGTCAAACATTTTCCACATAAAAAAGGGCTGTAAGATACTGCATTTTATCTCATTTGACAGACTCGTTCTGATGTAAAATCTCACGAAGCACTGTAAGTTACTGTATTTTATCTTTCCCATATGATATTTATCAATGCTTTAGAATATTTTAAGAAAAGCACTTGGTCGGACAGCTATTGCACGTTGCTTATGCCATCAAAAAGGAGCCGTTTTTAATGTGGAGAAATACAAAACATTAAGGTGGGCAAATTCAATGAAGGTAAGCCACCTCACTCTTGAAATAAAAAAAAAAAACAAAGATGGAGAAGATATTAACTTAGACGAGTGCGGTACATTCATGTATCAAAGCTGGTGATACCCAAGTTAAACCCACTTTTCTAGACTGCGGGCTTTCATGTTTGAGAAAGTTTATTTTCTCAATCAATTCTTATATATGTTACAAATCCATATTGTTTCTCTATATATTAAGAATATTTTTTATCATCTTAGGAACTCCTTCTCCACCTCTTTTGGGAAAAATATTTTTATGAAATATTTCTCTCTATTCCGCATGTAATGCAACTTTTTTTGGTATGTGTGAGGATGAGGATTTGAACTTAGGACCAAAAGTGCATATTGGAGGGTTTTAACTATTGAGTCGCCCTTATATAACTGACGCAAAGAAAATATTTTATTTACACAAACTTTTAAATATTATAAATTTGTTATTTTTCATAAAATTCAGTTAAATAAACCCCCCTCTTTCCATTTCACAATTTTAGATGTTGATTAATAGCCTATTAGGAATATATGAATACATATTCTACACATTTATATTAGAAAATTGCTTGTGACAGAGAGAATGGCACAAAAAATGTATTCAGATTTCCGAGCAAAGCGGAACGAATGTGTAGTAGCCCCGGTGCCCGGACCCCCAGTTCCCACCGAGAATCCGACCACCGGTATCGCCGCCCACAGGTCTGACATCCCAGAAGGGCTAACGGGTCAATCTAACAAGATATGTAAAGGAATTAAATTTACGACAACAAGTACTAAAAATGTACGACAAGTAAAAGAACACATCCACCACAAAGTACGAGTCTAGTACAGTCCCAACTAACAAAGTACAAGCCCTAAAAGGAGGGGATAACAGATCCCTTAGGGGCATACCCCGAGGGTGAAGAGCCAAGAGACACAAGGGGAAACACTGCTCAAGAAAGATGTCGTCTACTACGGCCTTGTCTTCTTTGCACGCCGCGAAAGGTGCTGCTATGAAGTCTCACCTGAAAATGAGGGAATGCGCTTCACGAAGAAGCTCAATAGGGACTACCAATCTCCCACTGGTTCTAACAAGCAAAATAAATATATGTTTTAAAAAAAAATAAGCAAGATATTCTATTCTACTAACAGAGTAAGTGCGGTAGCAGAAAGTAAACTACACGACCATCGGTCAAAACCCGTCGGGACTAGAACTTGTGTAACCATGGCATGGGGACAGACCCCAAGGCTGTAAACACAGATAGAGAAAACTATCTGGATAGAGACATTAGTCACAGAGAACAACTACCACTAGTCAACCATTAAGAGCGCCACACACCTTGCCCTCGACCACTAGCCTGGGTCTACCACCTCCCGTCGGAGTGAGACTGGGGAACTAAAAGTAACCACACAACTGTCGTAGTCTGGCCAGACTACGGTCCCACTCCTGGCCCCTTTAGATGGTACCAAAACCATGTAAAATGAGGTTGTGAGAAGGACTAGCTGATCTACGCCGGAACAACAACCAAACCACCTCGAGTCCCAGACCAACCAAGAGAGCTCTGCAAATGACTCTATGTCATTGTCCCCACTATTTTTCCCTCAGCTACCAAAGTTCATAACTCAAGCACGCCAGCCGCCTAGAGAACTCTCTCAACCAACGTGCGAGGACTGGGGGTCCCAGGTAACGGTAACAACTTCTAACAGGATAAGCTCTCTAGTGCCAAGCACCGAGCAAACAATTAGTATAGGGTCGTGCTAGGAACAACACAGGTGCCAAGCAAACAGAGACGCAGCGGAAAGGGCTCTAAATAGATCGCTAGTCACTCTCTGTCTTAGAAGGTGATAGGGTCACTGTTGCTTTCTCAGAGGAGGCGACACAGTAGTTGTAGCAACCTGAATGTGACACCCTACTTTTTGCGACCTGGGTCAGAAGGCGACGCATCCCTTGTCGCTACCAGAACGCGACAGGGAAGGTGTTGCTACCAAACCAGAAGGCAACGGGGGCAGCGTCGCATTTTGGGTCGCGACAAGGACCTTGTTGTGACCACAGATAGAGGCCTGGGTGCCTAACCGAGATCTCCAAAAATGTGCCAAAATGGTGATTCTGGTATGCACAAGGGGAGGGGAGTATGGAGAATGATCAATAAACATGCTAGGAGTACAAACCACCCTCATCCACACCCCGGCATGCCAATATGAAGGATTTACACTCATGAAACCTCACATGCACATCATGAAAACTTTCAAACTGATGATCAGTTGTAACGACCCTCTTTATATCGGTACGATTATACCAATCCACGTCGGTACAAAGAACGCCGTCACAGTGGGATATTTACCCAACACTATACAATAGGTTGATATGTACATGAATAACAATGAAAATACAACAGAAATAAAATGAAATTCTCATTCTCATTCCATCATCATCACATAATCCACAGTCTATATAGTAATAAGAGAAATAACAATGTCCACATTATTACAACTCCAAATAAAACACATTGTCCATAATCTTGTCCATATGAATAACATTATTACATACTATGAAATAAAGCAAACTATTTAGTAATCTCCGCAACCAGCTACTTCTCTCGCTCGATGTCGCTCCTTGCTATACCTTCCTCAAGTACAGGGACACCTGTCTCACCTGTACGCCGAAGCAAGTATGAGTCTTCTAAAAGACCCAACAAGCAATCTAAAGATAACATTCTTACACATATCACATACATGCTAAACTATTAAACAATGAGGAAGCACATGCTATCTTTTAAATAATAAACGAATTACATGACACACACTTTATAACAATTAACAATATACATAAACCACCTAAACATGCTTTCTATACCTACTAATTAACTCGATTCATATTGCAAATCATAATTCATATCAATCATATTCTTAACATAATCAAATATCCATGAATGACCTATAGCATGCTTTCTACATATAACATATATAACATGAAACATGGTCTCATACTTTATTTAAATCATTGCACAATTCTACAATTTTAAATCATGGAAATATGTACAAGGTAAGTAACACCCATAGCATGATATCTAACCAATTCCACATGTAAATATAACACTTTTAACACATTTAGCTTGTTGTTTTAATGTAAAATTATCATATTTACATGACACTTGCACATGGATTATATTAAACTATTCAACATGATACTAAACATTATATCATAGTTACCCTAAATCATATTAACACATGTATGGCATGAACATAAGCACTTTTATCTTTGTTTTCACACGCATTTACTCTCTCATTTACATTCACTTTCACTTACACATGATTTCACACATTTTTCACATAGTTTTCACTTGCACATTCACATATCACATCACTTGCACTTACCACGTGCCACATTCACATGTCATTTTACACATTATTCACATTTTACACTTTTTACACTTAATTTTCCGTGACACATAGTCCTAACCACCATGGGAAGGACACACATACACATAACACATACTCGCCACCTAGGCAATGTAGTGACGAATTTAGATACTGCGCAGACCGGGAGAAGCCCTCTCCACCCTAACTAGTGGTACTTGTCCACCTCCAGGATTTCATCCTAATACCCTTCGGATAACACATACACATTGAGCCTTCCCATAGGGACCTTACTACAGTACGACTCCACAGCCCTCTATGGTAGCAGTACCAAAATCGGCTCAATTTTTACACATTATCACATTATCACATGTTTCATTCATTTACATACACACTTTAATTTATTTACATGCACTTTAACATAATTACACATGTTTTAGTTTACAGAACATGATGTTACTGTCACAGTGATAACTAACTCACAACAACGTCCTAATCATGCTGCTAATCACTGGATTACACATGATTAAACTTAACATGCTCAACATAGTTAATTACCATTCTTAAACCAATAACCGAACCTACTGTTATCAAAATAGCATGAAACTTTTACCACAGGCTTCACACAGTTCATATGTCACATACCTAAATTTTCAGATTTTTCGAAACAGTAAAAGAGATTTCAGGCATATCTATCAAGAAATTCATTAAACATGGTTCTCATTAGTATAGTCAGTTCTAATAGTTCAGAAATCTGAAATCAGTCATCATACCATCATGGAAAAATTATGGAACCCTAATATACAATGGATCTAATTATTCAGAAATTATCATGGTCAAAACATGCTCATTATCTCATTACAAAAATTTTAATCATTAAAAGTATTTACAGAAATTTGACACCTCCTCATGACATGACCTAATGACTGTACTTGACTACACATAATATTCTCAGCATGCACAAACAACCATAAATCTAAATTCCATCACCAGATATGAAAATCAAGTTTCTATGAAAACAAACGAACTTGGCGGTAAAGGGGTTGCCGCCAACTGGGGTTAACAGCACATGATGTTGCCGCTAACATAAGAACTTTGCGGCACACACGTGGCCGCCAACCTGCTGTCTACAGAAGTGAAGACTGAGCGCACAAACAATTTCATTAGGTCATGTTACCTGCTGTCTGGAACAACGACTTCGTTTCTACATCGACTTCATATGAAACAACAATTTCATCTCTACAACGACTTCACTTAAACAATGATTTCAGTAGAACAACGGCTTCATGTAAAACAACAACTTTACTTGAACAACGACTTCATTTCAAACAATGATTTCATCTGCACATCGATTTCAGTTAAACAACGACTTTGTACAGAACATCGATTTCATTACATCCATACATGAATTATGTTCACATAGACTTGGTTTCAACATGGATTACATTCTCACATGACTTATGATTATATCATCGATTTAATATCAACATCGACTCTCTCTGTACACAGTCTGTCTCAATACATCAACTCTCTATTAACGATTATGGTTTAAACAACTGTTGAATATTCTTATTTAACTTTTTTTTAGATTCATTTCACATGATATTCAAATACATTTTTAAATCTCTAAGGATTTTAAATCTTCCCGCGTGTCATGTTGTATCATGTAGTCTTCGACATTTATTATAATGGAACAAATCTATGCACGATATATCTTTTGTGCCACATAAAGTCACGCTTTATGTGATGACAGAATGGCATTTCCCTTTTGGTGTATCTTCATATAGCACGACTACTAATGTTGACTGACAGTTTAGACAAAGATAAGTTGTCTATGTGTCAGCATTTATTGTGTGAAGAGTTTTCGGTAGAAACACACGTTTCAAAGATGGACCTGTCAACCTGACAGAAGCTAGAAGATTCAGACAATCTTCCTTTATGTGTGAATGTCTTCCCAGCATTAATGGCTGCAGGTTTTCTTGCTCCACACTTCGGACCATTCACTCAATGTGCATGAAGATGTGAGACAACGGATACTACAACGGTCAAATTATTTCAAAGAAGATAAATAGAAGACTAGTGACCCCATGCAGCACAACTCTTACACTTCTACAACATCCTTTGAAAAACTTGAAGATCTTAGTCACCTGAAAGAAACAAGAGCTAGCTCGTCCATTCAAACCTTTTGTAGCTCTTAGCTCTCCACTGTAAATTACCTAGCCTTTGAGAGGTTGAGTTGATCTGAAGAAAGTCTATTGTTGATAATCTTTGTCTCTCAGATTTTGCCTCAGATCAAGCAGTGTGTATAAGCTTGGTCTTGGGGCCTTTCATTTTTACTCATTCTTTTTTAGTGATCCTCTTCGGATGTGAAGAGAAGACATGTTGTATCAGGTGGTTCAGTTCCTCTTCTGGTAGAGAAGAGAAGGTCAGTTGCGGCTCGATGTGTAAGTGTCCTTAAGGGGGACTGTACCCTTGATTAGTGAAATGCCAAGTTGTTGCTTGGGGACTGGACATAGGACTCCTTGGGATAGGAGATCCAAACCAGGATAAAACTTCCTATTGTCTGTGTGCTTGTTCTCTTTCCCTTTATTTAACACTAACTCTAACTATCAAACTTAGTGTTTTTCTGTCAAGCATTTTATTTTCAGATATTATTCTAAAAGAATTTATAGCAATCCATTCACCCCCCCTCTGGGCTTGCTATCTGGGCAACACAAACCCCAACCCTAAACAAGCTCAATGAAATCCAAAACATGCATACACACCTAGCATGGATTCTACAAGGCTTGGAGAAGGGGAAGGAGGTCCTAGCATGCTAGAACTAGGGGAGAAGTTGAGGGTCTCTACCTCAAAAAAAAGAGCCAACCTGTTGTGGACTTCTCGTGTGCATGGCCACCCCCTCCTCACTCCAATCTCCATGCTCATGCCATCCACGAGCAACGACCGGCCTCCTATATGCGACGAAGGCCACCACCATGTCAAGCTCCACCACGTCGGAGAAGAAATAGCCCCCAAGAGTGGGCTCGAATAGAAGAGAGGAAGGGGAGAGGAGAGGAAGAAGAAGATAGAAAGAGGGAAGGAGATCTACTGGCCTTGCCTATATAGGCCACGGATCTCATAACATGACAGCCAACTAGTCGCATTCACTAATTAACACGATGGGCATCTTGTCACAACCCCAATGTCTTGGTCAGACCTAACAATTGGACCCGCCACATGTCGCCCTTGCAGGCCTACCACCCTGAAAGCGACGACTGACATGTCGCCTTCAGGTTTCATGAGCCCCAACACATGTCCCAACTGTCGCGACAGCAAGACGACAAAATGGGCATACTGCAGCCAGAACTGTCAGAAGGTGAACGCGACAATGAAGCCGTCGTGTTCTAACCAGAATGTGACAGCCATGTCGTCGCCTTTAGAAGGCGACAGCCTGACTTGTCGCTACCTTCTATAGAGGGTGGTCGACCAAAGAACAGGATGTTAAAAATCTAACAAAATAATAATAATAATAATAATTTCGTCTTAGAAATTAAGGGAAAAACTCGGGGGACGAAGGCAAGCAACATACCAATCACCTAAACAAGTATGGAAAATGCTTCTGCATCTCTTCCTCGCGCTCCCGCGTGGCCTCGTCACCGACACGATTTTCCCAGATGACATTGACGAGCGAGATCTACCTCTTGCGCAACAACTGAACTCTGTGGCCTACCACACTGACTGGGTACTCTGGCACTGGCAGGTCTGGAGCAACCTCTAACTGCGAGTAGTCAAGCACGTGTGACGGATCTGGCATATACTTCCTCAGCTGCTAGACGTGGAAGATGTCGTGAACTCTTGCTAACTCAGGTGGAGGAGCCAACCTGTACGCGACCTCGCCAACCCGCTCCATGATGGGAAAGGGCCAACAAACATTGGGCTAAGCTTGCCCCTCTTCTTGACTCTGAGAACACCCTTGGTTGGCGAGATCCGTAGGAACACATCACCTGCCTCAAATTATAGTGGCCTCCGGTGAACATCTACGTTACTTTCTGTCTGCTCTACGGTCTCTGTCTGATCAGTCTCACTTAGGGTTGCAAATGAACCAATACACTCGACAAGTAGCTCGAAACTCGGCTCGATAAAAATTTGACTCGACTCGTTATTAGATAAACGAGACGAGCTTGAACAAAAATATAAGCTCGATTCATAAACGAGTGGAGCTTGAACAGAGATATGCTCGACTCGAATATGTTCGCGAATAGCTCGTTAAGATACCCGATAATATGCTCGTTAAAATACTCGATTAGTTACTCGTTAATATACTCAAATTATATTAATTTCTTATTATAAATATGAAAATATTAATATTTGTTTATTTTTAAAGAATTTTTGTTAAGGTACGAAATACTTATGAATACTAAAATGTAAAAGATTGAATATGAGAGTGTAAATACACAAATTATAAAAGGAAGGGCTGTCAACGAACTAATACACTCGACATGTAGCTCGAATTCAACTGAGATGTTACTCGAATTCGGCTCATTTAATAAGGTAAATGAGTCAAACTCAAACAAAAATTTAAGCTTGTTTCATAAACGAGCCGAGTATGAGAAAATGCTTACTCGACTCTTTTAAGCTCGTAAACAAGTTCATTTAATTTTTTATTATAAAAATTATAAATATAGTTGCTAAATATTTTAAACATTATACTAAAATAATTAAACAAGTAACTTATGAAGGATCTTAGGATATAACTTTGAAATAAGATAAATTTGGGTCTTATAAACAATTAATTTTTTTACTTGTAAATTGAATGTATATATATATATATATATATATAACTCACAAATTTAATTGGGCTCGTTAAGATACTCATTAAGGGCTCGGACTCAAGAGTATTTAAACGAACCAAGCTTGAACAACCATTTTCAATACTCGAAAAAGCTCGAGTATGACTCGAGCTCGATTAAAAATTAATGAACAGAGCTTGAGCAGCATAATACTCGGCTCGACTCGACTCGTTTGCAGCCCTACTCTCTCACTATATCTGCGCACTGATGTACAAGCTCTGGTCTCAGCAACTGCCTCTCACCAACCTCGTACCAATGCAAAGGTGTCCGACACGGTCTACCATAGAGAGTCTCGTAGGGCACCATCCCAATGTTGGAGTGAAAACTATTATTATAAGCGAACTCCACCATGGGAAGGTGCGACTCCCACGTGCCACCCCAATCCAAGCAGCAACTCTCAGCATGTCCTCGATGGTATGTATGGTCCTCTCTAACTAACCATTTGTCTGCGGGTGGTAAGCTGAACTCAGTCTCAACTCTGTGCCTAATGCCCTCTGAAAGCTATGCCAAAAGTGCGAAGTAAATCATGGAACTCTATCTAAGATGATAGTGTGACGCCCCTCTTGGACCCAGTACAGTTAGTCCAACTCACATTGGATCCAATAGAGGTATTACAGTGGAAAATATCCAACAATAGTCAGTACAGATTGAGATATACATAAATGACAATTAAATTCCAACAAGTTGCAATGGAATATGGAACCAAAATTTTCAATCAACAATGTATCCAATTACCAAGCCTAAAGCATAAAGGAAGGATTGCAATAGTCCAAATTATTACAATCATAAGTCCAAATACATAAAACTCAAAGTACATCTTATTCTCACATACATAATCTCTCAAGCACACTCAAAGAAAAAGCACTAAGCCTCCACGTCCTCACGCTCTGAGTCGAAGTGCACAAACTCTGGGTATCCTCAGTCTCTCCTGAAATGTTAATCAAGTGTGAGTCTAAAAGACCCAACAAGTCACATGAAGACAGTTCACGATATATCATAACTAAGTTTAAAAACATGGTAGCATATTTCTTTTCACATCCTTGATACCATATAGCTCTCTATTAGCATGCACTAATTCGTGTGGCAATCATTCTTTACATGGCATGGTTATTTATCGTGAAAAATGAAACAATTTCATGTACTTATGGTTTACATTTCATAATTAAACAAATGATATAAGCATTTTCATGTGGCATGGCATTTAGTCAAATTCTTATAACATGTGTTCAATGTCATGTAGCATGAAATCAATTTCAAGTAACATGCAATCTATATCATGTAACATGTAGTTACTCATCATCTAGCATGTAGTCAATTTGCATGTGGCATGTAGTTCATATATCATGTAGCATGTAGATCATTTATCATGTAGCATGTAGATCATTTATCATGTAGCATGTAGATCATTTATAATGTAGTATAGTTGCCAAGACATAGCCCCACTATTAATAGAGATCATGTAGCATGTAGTCATTCACTTATCACCTAGGCAAAATAGTGATGAAGTCTTGGTTATTGTGCAATATCGGAGAATGTCCTTCCCACCTTAACCAGTAGAACATGTCTACCTCCAGGATTTCAATCCATTGCCCACGGATTCAGTAGTCAATTCATGTAGGTGAACCATTACCATAGGGGCATTCCATGGTGTAGTTCCATATAGGTATCCCTATAATAGCAATGTCTCATTGGCTAATTCATTTCAGAAATGCAATAACATATATTCATGCAATTTACATTTACATGCAATTCTATCATGCTTCTTTTCATAAAATCATGCTTAATTAGTAAGATAACTATACAAAATTACACAACATATTTTCTCAGTTTTGAAATCAAAACTCTACTGTACAACAGCAACCTATCATGATGCCATTTTTACTTATTACATCAAATCTAACATGCATGTACTTTCTCACATCTATTGATTTTTCATGTATAATTTATCATTCAGAAAATCATAGCAGTATGCACAGTGCTCCAAAATTTCCAAAATTTTGATAGTAAATCTATTTCTAATCATACCACGCACATCTAAATTTTCATAATTTTTTGAGCTCTGTAACACTTTTTCAGGATTAATTCGCTCAAACTCAAACTAGTTCACATGGTATAATAGTGAAAAGATCATGCAATTACTGTGTAAAACTGAGTACAATAGGTCTGGAGTTCCATCCAATAGCTGTACAATTTCTAATAAAACATTACAACATGGATCAAACTTGCATCTATTTCATTTTCCATTTACTAAATCAAATAGAATTCTTTAAAAACAACTGCACATAGCCCATACATCATTGCAATGACATGCCTACTGTATAACAGTACTAATTTACACATAACATAACCTGACCGAAAAACCCCGCACATGCATAGATCATAGTTGAGGAACAATAATCAGATTTGCATAAAAACAGCACTAATAAACTTAACGGCAAGGTATGTGACGTTTAATAAGAGTTAACGTCAACAAATCTTGTCATTAATTTCAGTTGACGGCGGCACATAGCACCATTAACATATAGTAGGCGTCCAAAATCTTGATGTTTACAGGAATTAAACGGCAGTCGATGTGGACGTTTAGTTCATTCGTTCAGAAAACACAGAAACCCGCACATAAAATGACAGAACTTTAACCCCTTCCCACATGTTATTTGATGGATTTAAAAATACGTAAAAATGGTAAATCTAAAGGCTGTACTATCCTAAACCGATCCCCCATGCTACTTGCCTCTAACCCTCCTTCTGGAGTGACAAAGATAGATTCAAAGATGCCCGCCTTGGCAACAAGACAGTCCTTCACTCCATCTTCAAACGCCCAAATCCAGCCTCTAGCATAGCTCCCACGCTTGGAGATTCTTCTATCCTCAACCCTTGATGTTCCCCCTTGGTTCAATTCGCTCCAGATCGCACGAACCACGCTCTGCAACCCTTTCTCTCGGCCCTCTTTTCTCTCTTCCGAAACAGTGCAAAAACCTTCTCCCAAAGGCTAAATCCGGGTCTTAAAAGGATCCATACGGATTGCCCTAGCTTAATCCTAACCCTTGGATCAGAAAATGCCCCGATCTCCTCATTAAATGCATGGAAAACGGACGACATTCTCTCCCCCGGAATGGTAACAACAAAATTAGGCAAGTCAGGTTAACGTCAACCAGAGCTGCCTTCGACCATGAGATTGACGTCCATCGATCATATCGTCAACTTACTTGCCCGAAAAATCAAATATTCTAGAAAATTATAAACAGCACAATCACATGTCGTTAACAGACAGTAGACGGCAATCGATCATGCCGCTAACTGCAGTCAACGTCAGTGGATATTGACGTCAAGTTCATCAAAATTACAGTGCATTGTTAAATGCAAAAACACATACACAAATGCATCGTACACTTCACCCTTAAAATAATCTTCGTCCTCAAAGATTGAGTTAGAATACTTACCAAACAACGACGGATATTGTTTCTTCATCATCTCTTCAAGCTCCCAAGTTGCTTCTTCACGTGAAAAATTCCTCCATAAGACTTTCACAAAAGGAATGAACTTCGATCTTAACTCTTGCACCTTCCGATCCAAAATCTCTATAGGTTGCTCCGCATAGGACAAATCTGGTCGGAACTGCATTGGCTCATAACTAATCACATGAGTCAGATCCCGAACATATCTTCTCAACATGGACACATGAAAGACCCAGTGTACTCCTGCCAAGGATGGTGGCAAAGCTAGCTGGTATGCCACGTTCCCCATCTTCCTCAATACTTCAAAGGGACCAATGAATCTCGGATTCAATTTACCTCTCTTCCCAAATCTCACTACACCCTTGGTTGGTGACACCTTGAGAAATACATGATCTCCTACCTCAAAAGCCAAGTTTTTCCTTCTCGAATCTGCATAACTCTTTTGACGACCTTGTGCTGCCTTCAATCTTTGCACAATCAACTGAATCTTTGTTGATGTTTCCTATACCATTTTCGGCCCAACCAGACGCTGATCTCTTGCTTCTTCCCAACACAATGGGGATCTACAAGGTCTCCCATACAAAGCCTCAAATGGCTCCATACCTATACTCAAATGGAAACTATTATTGTATGCAAATTCCACAAGAGCTAGGTGGCATTCCCAATCTCCTCGCCAATCAAGAACACAAGCCCTAAGCATATCCACCAACGTCTGAATAGTCCTCTCGGACTGTCCATCTATTTGTGGATGAAATGCCGAACTCAACTTCAATTGACTGCAAGAGCTTGCTGCAAACTCTGCCAAAATCTAGAAGTAAATCTCGGATCATGATCAGAGATAATCCGAGATAATCGACTTCGGAATCCCATGCAACTTCACAATGCCTTCAATGTACAACCTAGTCAAACTCTCTATGGACTGCTTCTTCTTCATAGTAAGAAAATGAGCACTCTTCGAGAATCTATCAACAAATACCCATATAGAGTCATTCCCTCTAGCTGATCTAGGCAATCCAGTCACAAAATCCTTAGTTACCTACTCCCATTTCCACTGAGGAATATCTAGCTTCTGCATCAAACCTAAAGGTCGCTGACGTTATGCCTTCACCTGTTGACATATCAAACATTTAGCTACAACATCCGCCACATCCCGCTTCATGCTGGACCCTAAAAAAGAACGCTTCAGATCCTTATACATCTTTCCACTGCCTGGGTGAATAGAAAACTGCAACCTATGCGCTTCCTCCAAAATCTCCTTTCATAGATCTACATCATTAGGGACACACACCTAATGATTCAAATGAATCACACCATCTTCATCTCTAACTATGCCAGATTTCCCAACCAACTCCTGCAATAGTGGGTCATCTTTTTGCAAAGCAAGAACCCTATCATGCACAGAAGATCTAATGGTCAACTGAGCTAAGAACATGTTGCATAATTGTGGCTCTAGAACAGCCAAAGATCCTGTTACATCTTCCAACATCTTCTAGTCTTGCCGCATCATTTGCCTCTTCTTCCTTAATGCATCCGCCACCATATTAGCTTTCCCTGGGTGGTAAGTAAGCTCAAAGTCATAGTCTTTCAAAAACTCAATCCACCTCCACTATCTCAATTCAGCTCCTTCTAGGAGAACAGATATTTAAGACTCTTGTGGTCAGAGAAAAGCTCAAATCTCACTCCATACAAATAGTGCCTCCAGATTTTTAAAGCAAAGACCACTGCCGCCGGCTCCAAATCATGAGTTGGGTAATTACGCTCATGCTCCTTAAGTTGCCCAGAAGCATATGCAACAACTCTACCTCCTTGCATCAAAACACAACCAAGCCCAATCTTCGAAGCATCTGTATAGATAGAGAAAGAATCCACACCATTAGGCAATACAAGCACTGGCGCTGTAGTCAATTGAGTCTTCAGCTCCTGGAAACTTCTTTCACAAGCTTCAATCCACTCGAACATAACTCCCTTCCTAGTTAACCTTGTCAAAGTAGACGCAATAGAAGAGAATCCCTCAATGAACTTTCTATAGTAACCAGCCAAGCCAAGGAAATTCCTGATGTCGGAAGATGATCTGGGTGTCTCCCAATCAAGGATAGCTTCCACCTTTGTCGGATCCACAGGAAACACCATCTCCAGAAATAGCATGCCCCAAGAAGTGAAACTCCTTCATCCAGAAATTGCACTTACTGGATTTAGCATATAGTTTGCGCACTCTCAAGACTTCAAGTACAATCTTCAAATGCTCCCCAAGTCTCCTCATTAGGTGAATAGATCAGCACATCATCAATAAAAACCACAACAAAAGAGTCAAGATACTGCCGGAAAACCCTGTTCATCAAATCCATAAAAACCGCTGGAGCATTCGTCAAACCAAATGGTAAGACCAAGAACTCATAATGGCCATATCTCGTCCTAAAAGCCATTTTAGAAGAATCCTCCGGCTTGATTCAGAGTTGATGATATCCAGAACAAAGATCAATCTTAGAAAACACAGAAGCTCCATGCAACTGGTCAAACAAGTCATCAATGCGAGGTAAAGGATACTTGTTCTTAATAGTCACCTGATTGAGCTTGCGGTAGTCAATGCACAACCTCATCGACTCGTCCTTCTTCTTCACAAAAAGTACAGGTGCTCTCCAAGGTGATACACTCAGCCGAATAAAACCCTTGTCTAGCAATTCCTACAGTTGCTTCCGCAATTCCGCTGGTGCCATACGATAAGGAGCAATAAAAATAGGTGTTGTACTAGGTACCAACTCAATACTAAACTCAATCTCCCTTGCAGGGGGAAAACCAGACAAGTCCTCAGGGAAAACATCACTGAAATCTCAGATAATCTCAATATCTTCCACGGTCAAAGCCTTCTTTGAATCCTCGGATATAACCACCCTAGCAAGAAAACCACTACAACCCTTGTTCAACATCTGGGTTGCCTTCAGGGCTGAAATCACAAACTTACCCGACATGTTCTTGGGTAAAGGATGAATAAATTCCTCTTCACTAGGAATCCAAAATATAATAATCTTCCTCTAAAATCCATAAGGGCATAATGCTCCTCGAGCCAGTCTAAGCCCAAAATGGCATTGCAGTCCTTCATCTTCAACAAATAAAAGCTACCAGGTAAATCTCTCTCTTCAATATTCACATGAAGAGAAGAAAAACACTGCCCAGTCAAGATAGTCCCGGCTGGAGTATGAACAGATAATGGAACCTCCAATACCTTAGGAACCAAATCACTCTCCTTCATCAAGACCTTAGCAAACTTCTCGGAGATAAAGCTATGCGTAGCACTAGTATCAAATAAAACTCGAGCATGCATACCTATAATCAAAACCGTACCTTATGTGACGTGCTCTGCCAACTCTGCCTCGTCTCTCACCAAAGCAAACACTCGAGCCTGAGCCCTCGATCTTCCTGCTGCTCTCAGTGCTGGTCTAACTGATGTTGGTGCTGCTACCGCTGTAGTCTGTTGTGCCATCTTCAGACAATCTTGAATCTTGTGGTTCTTATCACCACACCTCAAGCATCTACCAGAAGTCACCCAAAAAACCTCTCCTCTGTGACGCTTCCCACACTGAGAACACAAAAGCTTCTCTGCAACTGTGCCATTGCTCGTAGTCGGTGTAGCCACTCTCGCTAGTACCACTGCTCTAGGCTGAAATGCTTGGGTCTTCTTCTTCTTGTCCTGCCGCTGAAATGCTGATCCATGCCTCTTCAAAGAAGCCCTCTTCTCCTCTATATATACCTACATCTTAGCTTCCTGCATGCATGCCGCTGACAGTGCCCCCTCCATCGATCGATGCCCAAATGCTGCCAGCCTAGTCCTCAAGGACGGCTTCAACCCCATGATAAACTTCTTCACTTTCCTCCGCTCATCGGCCACAATGTGAGGTGCATACTTTGACAGTTCCACGAATCTAGCCTCATACTCAAGCACACTCATTGACCCTTGGGTCAATGTCAAGAACCCCTGCTCCATGCGATCCTGCATATGCTCTGGAATATACTTCGCTCTGAACAGACGAACAAACTTGGTCCATGCAACCTCAACAGCTCCATCCTCAAACTGTGTGCATAGTACTGACGACCACACACATCGGCACGCTCCTGCAAAAGAAGGTAGATACATCTAAAAGTGTACAATAAACAACACACATAACCCTTCTATAAACTATTCATTACCTGCAGCATATAGGTGGCTAAGGTCACTCGCTCCTCTTCTGTGCATCGAATAGCACGAAAGATCTTCTCTGTCTCCCGCAGCCAACTCTCCGCCATGATGGGATCACTCTCCCCCTTAAAGAAAGGTGGGCTCATCCTCCTGAACCGCTCCACCATCGATACACCTCCAAGGCCTGCCTCGTGAGCAGGTTCTTGCGCCTACATCCAAGTCGAGTTCTTAGATGAATTCTTCCATTCAACACCTTGGCAACACTTCTTAAGTACTAACCTGAGCCTACACTTGCGCTTTCAAAGCAGCTGCCGTCTGTGCCTAGGTCTACATCGCGTGCACAAGCCCTTGCATCAAAGCTCCATAATCCACAGGTGGTGGTGGGGGTGGTAAAGGTACGCCTGTCTGATCTGGCGCCTGCTAAGCTGGAGCCTGCGTGTAGTACCCCAGAAAATTCATTAATTAGAAAATAAAGAAAAATTAAATTTTATCAAATAATAAATCAAACTAGTTAAAAATATATATGTGCCATTATTTCATGCATAAAAACAAATATAAAAATTTCAAAAATAGTAGTTATACTTTAAATAATATTCTCTAATGACCTACCAAGAAATTTGGGCATTAAAAAATCATTTAGACCAAGTTTAAGAATTTATGTGACTTATTAGCGTAATTAAGGAATAAGTCAGAGAACCCATTATTTATTATAAATTAAAATAAACATGTGGGAGACTTTAAATAATATGGGTTGATGGCCCATTATGATATTTGGACCAATAGACAATCTTGGCCCATGAATATATTCTCTAATAAAAGGATAATTAAAAATCCATTAAGTAAAGTAAGTACGTGGGCTGTACAATTAAGCTCACGCGAGTTATTGGGCCAAGAGTAAGAACCCAAATGATGAGATTAGAAATATCGGCATAAATAATATTAAACAGAATTAAAATAAAAATTAATTGAATAAGTGTGATAAATATATTTTAATAAGAATAAAAGGTGAATAAATAGAATTAAATCAATACCCATTAAGTTAAATTAGTAATGGGTTTTACTAATGGTCCTAACATGAATTGTTGGGCCCAAATATGAAGAGTCATCATGAGATGGGAAGTAATTAGACTAAATTTGTACCTAAAAATAGTAATAATAGAAAAGGGAAGATAAAGACTAAATGAAATGTAATTATCCTAAATAAGAGTCCTCATCCATCCTAACCCATTACCCATAAAATTAGACCTCTCATCTATCCTATTTGGTAGGATAATGCAAGAAATAAGGAGATAAATATAGAAAGAGTTCGAATAGAAAGAGGAGTTTTAAGCAAGTTGGACTCTTAAACCAAACACAACACCCCCAATTCGGCCCTATCACCCCATAGAATGATTGTTGGAGCTTTGGTGAACGAGGAGGAGAGTTGAAGAACGAAGGAGCAAGAGGGAGGAGCTTGGAAAGGAGGGATTTCATCTTGTTCTTCAACAAAACTCTAAGATTTTCTTATCAGCAAGAAAAGATATGCAATCTCTCAAGCACAAATCGTGTAAAATTAACCCTAGGTAGCCCACATGATCCTCCTTGAATGCCCCATGATTTCCCTATTTTTCGTGGCTCCATGAAGGAGTATTAAATGTATCAATCCCTATTAACTCCATGTACCTGAACCTTCATGATTGCTCTCAATCCATACGTGTGCATGATCCCATGTCCTAAAATTATTCTCGTAAGTACTACTTGTTACTAGCTTTCAAATGCCCCTATTTGCTCTAATTTCTATCATGTATTCGTTGCCAATTAAATCGTTCTTTTATGACTGTGCATGTTTAGGTCACTAAAATGTAACCTTGTTAAAGCATGCACAAACCTTGTCCGTTATCTAATTACTCATGCCTGTTGATAGATCTATGTGTCTACTTTCATTTAAAACTAGTTTCATGATTTTTGGATCATCGTGTGATTTTATATCGAATTTAGAAGAGCTCTGCATCATGCTTTGAAGGGAAGGACCAAAACCCAAAAAGGGAAAAACCCTTTTTCTGGGTCGGGCCGCTCCACTGAAGTCGCGACGGCCTGACTCGTCGTGACCTCAGAGGGGACGCGGCCAGCCGAATCGTCACGATCTAAACACGACAGCCCGTGCTGTCGCGCCAGGCCGGCCGGTTCGGCTATCACGCCCTGGAACCCCGTCGCGACCTGATCGTGACGGCCAAACCCGTCGGGACCTGATCGTGACGGCCAAACCCGTCGCAACCTGATCGTGACGGCTAAACCCATCGCGACCTGAACGTGACGGCCATACCCTTCATGACATGAACGTGACGGCCATACCCGTCGCGACCTGATCGTGACGGCCATACTCGTCACGACCTGAACGTGACGGCCATACCCGTTGCGACATCAGTGTTGCGGCCAGAACCTGTAATTGCCTATACAACCCTGCTATTGTTACCATTTAAACCCTAATTAAATACTGTCATGAACTATAATGACTTGTTAGTCAATAATGAGTAATGTCTACATGAATTAGTTAATTTAAAAGCTATGTGCACAATCCTTTCTCTTGATTTCTTACACTTGCACACACTTAACATTCATGTTTTCCATTAAACCTTATTAAATTACTCAATAATGTATCTGGTAATTAAGTGAAATTAATTATTAAATTCCTCATTAGTAATAACACTTGTTTTTGTTCTATTCACACTTTGAACACTGTTACCGCTCCCTCGGCCTTCGAGCACTCGAGGCACGACGGACACTTGTTTTGTACACACTCTCTTGGCTTGGACACCTCTTCATTGGGAATACTCTTGACTAGACCAAGGACTCCTTGTCAAGGCCTTCATAGGTCTTCTTGACTTTAGCGCACGTCCTTAGCCGACGAGCTGGTTGTACCCTTAAAACCCGATACACCTATAGGGATCAGTACGATCCAAATAGCCTTAGTGAATTCTCTCTTATCTTGGGATCATGCCGGACCATCTAGTCAGTGTTCATAGCACGGCTAGTGGGCGGTTGTGACTTCTACCTGACTGTCGGTACCGACCTAGTGTCGTGCAACTGTTACTATCGTCAGTTTAACATTGTTTTACATTTATACCCCTATCTCGTCTACTATCCTTGTACTCTCATCTATTCACATTCACTCTACTATCTCGTCTATTCATCTAGTACTCTCTTGAGACTCTTGAGCTGATGTGGCTCCTATTGCTTGTACTATGAGACTCTTGAGCTGATGTGGCTCCTACTGACTCGAATGCATACTGTGTAAGGCACGGACAGTGTCTGAGGGGCTCCAATCTAGTCCTAGGGGTAGAGAGCCACCCGAAAATACCTACAGGGGCTAATGACGGTGTCTGCATTGCACCGGTTCTGACTAACTGTTCTGAATTGGCTAGACATCTGACTGTTATACTGTTACTATTAGTCTGATTAGTTCAGACGTACTATGCTATTACTGTGCTAGCGCTGACTGTTACTGAACGGCTACTGTCCTAGAGTGACTAATGTGATCTTCTAGTGCACTGTTGTGCAACCATACACACTATCTTGTTACACGCTATCTCATTATATGGTCAATTCTCTATCATCCTAGTTTTGCAATAATCTTGTGGAATGTAATATCGTTCACTTGTTATCGTGTGCTATCTCTCTCTTGACTATACTTGATCGTTCTCTCTAGTTAACTTGCTTTATAAGATATTAATCACTTAAAGCATGCTTGTTTGCACGAGATATTAAGTCCTAATGAGCGTTATCACTCACCCTTCGTTATTTTTTATTGTGTTTTCAGGTAAGTCGGATGATGACCTTATACACACCATCGGGAATGGACTGGAGTGATGAGAATACTTGCTTAGTTATCTTTTCCAATGTAATGAAGTCATTAAGCCCTATGTTTTGGCTCTGAATTAGTGATTGTAATAGTTTAGATGAATTATCAATAAAATGAAGAGTTTATTGTAAATATTGTTCATTAGATGCTCTGATATTTGCGACTGTATGCGACAATTTATTACGTTACCACCGTTGTTCATGCCTCCCCGATTTATTCCGCTACTAATTGGCAGGGCATGACACTGCGAACCTCCAACTGACTCATCGCCTCGGGCCGAGCCTGCTCCTCTGCGACCACGGGTAGCCATAGTCTGCAAAACAAGCATTTATTATAATAACCTATTATTCTACATAAATCTTGGACTAATTCTTTATGCAGACTTAAGGATATCAACACAGTGTTGATATTTCATTTATGTACATGCTCAACCTGGGACACTCTGATACCAATCTCTGTAATGCCCCTCTTGGACCCAGTATAGTTAGTCCAACTCACATTGGATCCAATAGAGGTATTACAGTGGAAAATATCCAACAATAGTCGGTACAGATTGAGATATACATAAATGACAATTTAAATTTCAACAAGTTGCAACGGAATATGGAACCAAATTTTTCAATCAACAATGTATCCAATTACCAAGTCTAAAGCATAAAGGAAGGATTGCAATAGTTCAAATTTTTACAATTCATAAGTCCAAATACATAAAACTCAAAGTACGTCTTATTCTCACATACATAATCTTCCAAGCACACTCAAAGAAAAAGCACTAAGTCTCCACGTCCTCACGCTCCGAGTCGGAGTGCACTAACTTCTAGGTATCCTCAGTCTCTCCTGAAATGTTAACCTAGTGTGAGTCTAATGACCCAGCAAGTCACATGAAAGATAGTTCACGATATATCATATACTAAGTTTAAAAACATGGTAGCATATTTCTTTTCACATCCTTGATACCATATAGCTCTTCCTATTAACATGCACTAATTCATGTGGCAATCATTCTTTACATGGCATGGTTATTTATTGTGAAAAATAAAACAATTTCATGTAACTTATGGTTTACATTTCATAATTAAACAAATGATCTAAGCATTTTCATGTAGCATGGCATTTAGTCAAATTCTTATAGCATGTATTCAATGTCATGTAGCATGAAATCAATTTCAAGTAACATGTAATCTATATCATGTAACATGTAGTTATCATCATGTAGCATGTAGTCAATTTGCATGTAGCATGTAGTTCATATATCATGTAGCATGTAGAACATTTATCATGTAGCATGTAGATCATTTATCATGTAGTATAGTTGCCAAGACATAGCTCCACTATTAATAGAGTTCAAGTAGCATGTAGTCATTCACTTATCACCTAGGCAAAATAGTGATGAAGTCTTGGTTATTGCACAATACCGGGGAAAGTCCTTCCCACCTTAACCAATAGAATATGTCTACCTCTAGGATTTCAATCCGTTGCCCACGGATTCAGTAGTCAATTCATGTAGGTGAACCATTACCATAGGGGCATTCCATGGTGTAGTTCCATATAGGTATCTCTATAATAGCAATGTCTCATTGGCCAATTCATTTCTGAAATACAAAAACATATATTCATGCAATTTACATTTACATGCAATTCTATCATGCTTCTTTTCATAAAATCATGCCTAATTAGTAAGATAACTATACAAAATTACACAACATATTTTCTCAGTTCTGAAATCAAAACTTTACTGTACAACAGTAACCTATCATGATGCCATTTTTACTAATTACATCAAATCTAACATGCATGTACTTTCTCACATCTATTGATTTTTCATGTACAATTTATCATTCAAAAATCATAGCAGTATGCACAGTTCTCCAAAAATTCCAAAATTTTGACAGTAAATCTATTTCTAATCATACCACAACATGTAAATTTTCATAATTTTCTGAGTTCTGTAACACTTTTTTATGATTAATTCTCATAAACTCAAACTAGTTCACATGGTATAACAGTGAAAAGATCATGCAATTACTGTGTAAAACTGAGTACAATAGGTCAGGAGTTCCATCCAACAGTTGTACAATTTTAATAAAACATTACAACATGGATCAAACTTGCATCTATTTCATTTCCATTTACTAAATCAAATAGAATTCTTTAAAACAACTGCACATAGCCCATACATCATTGCAATGACATGCCTATTGTATAACAGTACTAATTTACACATAACATAACCTGATCGAAAAACCCCGCACATGCATAGATCATAGTTGAGGAACAATAATCAGATTTGCAGAAAAACAGCACTAATAAACTTAACGGCAAGGTATGTGACGTTTACACAGAGTTAACGTCAACAAATCTTGTCATTAATTTCAGTTGACGGCGGCACATAGCACCATTAACATATAGTAGGCGTCCAAAATCTTGACGTTTACAGGAATTAAACAGTGGTCGATGTGGACATTTGGTTCATCTGTCCAGAAAACACAGAAACCCGCACATAAAATAACAGAACTTAAACCCCTTCCCACATGTTATTTGATGGATTTAAAAATATGTAAAAATGGTAAATCTAAAGACTGTACTATCCTAAATCGATCCCCCATGCTACTTGCCTCTAACCCTCCTTCTGGAGTGACGAAGATAGATTCAAAGATGCCCACCTTGGCAACAAGGCAGTCCTTCACTCCGTCTTCAAATGCCCAAATCCGGCTTCTAGCACAACTCTCACGCTTGGAGATTCTTCTGTCCTCAATCCTTGATGTTCCCCCTTGGTTCAATTCGCTCCAGATCGCATGAACCATGCTCTGCAACCTTTTCTCTCGGCCTTCTTTTCTCTCTTCAAAAATAGTGCAAAAACCTTCTCCAAAAGGCTAAATCCGGGTCTTAAAAAGATCCATACGGATTGCCCTAGCTTAATCCTAACCCTTGGATCTGAAAACCCCCCAATCTCCCCACTAAATGCATGGAAAACGGCCGACATTCTCTCCCCCGGAACGGTAACAACAAAAACAGGCAAGTCAGATTAACGTCAACCAGTGCTACCGTTGACCATGAGATTGACGTCCATCGATCATGTCGTCAACTTACTAGCCCGAAAAACCAAATATTCCAAAAAATTATAAATAGCACAATCACCTGTTGTTAACAGACAGTAGACGGCAATCGATCATGCCACTAACTATAGTCAATGTCAGTGGATATTGACGTCAAGTTCATCAAAATTACAGCACACTGTTAAATGAAAAAACACATACACAAATGCATCGTACACTTAGTAAAATTCTAGGGCACTATAGATAGATACTGGGTCCCGTGCAATGGAACCACTCTGTCCACGAACAATCTGGCAAGTAGTCTACTGACCAAGCTGATCTGATTGGTAACAAACACACTGTCTTCATCAGAAGATCGACGATCACCCACACACTATCGTGACCCTGCGAGGTATGAGATAACCGACAACAAAGTCCATGGTGATGTTTTCCCCACTTCCACATAGGAATGGGTAACAACTTTAGCTCACCACCAGGATGCTAGTGCTCCGCCTTCACCTGCTGACAGGTAAGGTAGTGAGCGACAACCTCAGCTACATCTCTCATCATCCCGGGCCACCAAAAGAGTCTCCTCAAGTCATGGTACATCTTTGTGGAGCCAAGATGAATAGAATACCTCGATGGTGTGCCTCAACTAACAGTTCCTGCCTGACGTCTGCTGAATGTATAGTCTACCTCTGAATCTGACCTCGTTGTCCTCGTCTAACTCTACCTCTGGTATCCGCAAGATCTTTGCTAAGTCTGAATCTACACTATGAGCCTCTATCACCTTCTGGTACATGGCTGGTTGAATGATCAAACTGGTCAGCACTGCTTTGTCTCTGAGTCTCGACAAAAGAAACACTCCCTGAACAGCGTCCTCCAACAACCTCCAATGTATAACCAACAAAGAACTCAAGTGGGCTCTCCTGCTCAGTGTCACCTACGACATTAGTCTTTCTCGGGTGATAGGAAAGAGTAAAGTTGTAGTCCTTCAGGTACTCGACCCACCTGCACTGCCTCAGATTCAAATCCCTCTGAGTGAAGGCATACTGTAAACTCATGTGGTCTGTAAACACCTCGAACACCTCTCCGTACAAGTAATGTCTCCACAACCTCAAGGCAAACACGACTACTACAAGCTCCAAGTCATGAGTCGGATAGTTTTGCTCATGCTTCTTCAACTGTCTAGAAGTATAAGCGACTACCCTCCCGTGCTGCATCAACATAGCATAAAAACCAGTCCCCGAAGTGTCAGTGTAGATGATAAAGCCACCACTACTAGACGGCAAAACAATGATCGGGGCTGAAGTCAACCTGCTCTTCAACTCCTAGAAGCTCTGCTCACACTCTATCGTCCACACAAACCTAGTCTCATGCCTAGTCAACCTCTTCAGTGGCTCAACAATTCTGGCATAGTCCTGAATGAACCTTTTGTAGTAGCCTGCCAACCCCAGAAAGCTACACACCTTTGCTACTATAGTGGGCTGGCCCCAAGAAACCTTGGCAGGATCTACTGCCACCCCTGCATCTGAGACCACGTGACCTAGAAAGTGTACCTCCTTTAACCAAAATTCACATTTACTAAACTTGCATAAAGGCGGTGACTCCTTAACACCTCTAACACAAGTCTCAAGTGCACCTCGTGCTCCTTCGCTGTCGCTGAGTACACCAGGATGTCGTCCACGAACACTACTACAAACCAATCCAGGTACTCTTGGAACACACTGTGCATCATCTCCATGAGAGTTGTTCGTGCATTCGTGAGCCCAAAAGGCATCAGGAAAAACTCGAAGTGGTCGTAGCGGGTACAGAAGGCTGATCTGGCAATGTCTGACTCCCTAATCCTCAGCTAGTAGTAACCTGACCTCAAGTCAATCTTCGAGAACACTGAAGCAGACTGCAACTGGTCCAACAAATTGTCGATTCAGGAGCCGATAATCGATGCATAAACCTGAGACTGCCATCCTTCTTCCTCACAAACAAGACTGGCGCACCCCAAGGTGAATGGCTTAGACGAATGAAGCCCTTCTCAAGTAGCTCCTCGTGTTGGCACTTCAACTCCCGCAACTCTGCCGGTGCCATCCGGTACAGTGCCTTAGACGCAAGCATCATCCCGGGAAATAAATCAATGGAGAAATCTACCTCCCGCTCCGGCAGAAATCCAGGTAGATCCTCCGGAAACACATCAACATAATCACAAACAATAGGTACATCCAAAACCGACAACTCGCCAAAATCTGAGAAACTCACAGAAGTAAAGTATGCCACACAATCATCTAGGATTAGGCGCCAAGGTCTACAGAACAAAACAAACAATCGACAAGTAGACCGTGCACCTCGAAAGCAAAGTGTAGGTGCTCCAGGTATCTCAAATTGTTGCCCAGATAGCAAGCCCAGAGGGGGGGTGAATTGATTGCTTAAAATTCTTCCGTGTAATAATTCATGTAAATAAAACATTAGACAGACAACACTAAGATTGATAGTTAGAGTTAGTGTTAATCAACACAAAGAGAACAATCACACAAACAACAAGAAATTTTATCCTAGTTTGGATCTCCTATCCCAAGGAGTCCTACGTTTAGTCCCCAAGCAACCACTTGGGATTCCACTATACAAGGGTACAGTCCCCCTTAAGGACACTTACACATCCAGCCGCAGCTGGCCTTCTCTTCTCAACCCGAAGACGTACAACACCACCTGTATCAAACAGGTCTTCCTTCTTACCAAAAGGAAACAACCACCTGTTCAACAACAGGTCTTCTCTTCACACCAGAAGAGGATCAACTACAAGGAATGTGTTGTAAGAGGGATGCCCCACGACCAAGCTTATAATCACTTGCTTGATCTGAGGCGAAGTCTAAGAGGCACTAGATGATTACAAGATGACTCTCTCTCAGATCTACACAAGCTCTCAAAAATAAATGCACTATTCTCATAGAGAGCTAAGAGCTACTAATGGTTGGATTTGATGAGCTGACTCTTGTTGTTCTTCAGGTGACTGGAGTTTTAAGCTTTTCGAAGGTTCAAGAGTTCGAACTATCTAACAATTCTACTTTAAGTCACCAGTCTTCTATTTATCTCCTTTGAAATATTTTGACCGTTGTAGTATCCGTTGAAATATCTGTTGTCTCACAGCTTCATGCACGTTAGAGAGACTGGTCCGAAGCGTAGAGTAAGTGAGCCTTCAGCCATTAATGCTTGGATTGACACACACACTTTCAAGGGAAGATTGTCTGAATCTTCCATCCTCTTGTTAGGTTGACAGGTCCATCTTTTACGTGCGTTTCTACAAAAGTCTTGCACACAATAAATGTTGACACCTAGACAACTTTTCTTTGTCTAAATTGTCAGCCAACATTAGTAGTCATGCAGTATGAAGATACACTAAAAAGGAAATGTTATTCTGTCATCACATAAAGCAATACTTTATGTGACAGGTGAGGTAAGCAAGGATATATCGTGTGGAACTATTGTACTAACACAATAAATGATCAAGATCTTAGGATACAGTATGATGCGCGGGAAGGCTTTTTGAAATCCACAGAGTTTCGAGCATATGCATATTTAAATATTATATGGGAT
Organism: Colocasia esculenta; assembly: GCA_014218235.1. Taxonomy (NCBI): domain Eukaryota; kingdom Viridiplantae; phylum Streptophyta; class Magnoliopsida; order Alismatales; family Araceae; genus Colocasia; species Colocasia esculenta. Next base: position 132,394,390 of record CM024754.1, read on the forward strand.
GATTCTTAAATAAGAAGATAAAGCAAGATTGTTCAAGAGCTATATAAATTTATTTAAAAGTAAAGAACATTCTGTATAGAAATGATATTGATATCAAATCGATGATATAATCATGTGAGAATGTAATCCATGTTGAAACCAAGTCGATGTGAACATAATTCATATATTAATATAATGAAATCGATGTTCTGTACAAAGTCATTACTTAATAGAAATCGATGAGCAGATGAAATCGTTATTTCAATAGAATCGTTGTTACATAGAAGGTCGTTGTAGAGATGAAATCGTTGTAGCAATTGAATCATTGTAGCGACCAAATCGTAGTTTGAGAGAAACAGAATCGTTGCAGCGACCAAATCGTTGTTTCTATAATGAAATCGTTATTTTAATGATGAAATCGTTGTTTCAATAGAATCGTTGTTTAAGTGAAATTGATCATGAAATCGTGTTTTAAGGAAGAAATCGTTGTTGTGATCAAATCGTTGTTTAAGTAAAAGCGAGTCGTTGTTTTTAGCAAATCGTTGTTTAAGTAGGCAAATCATTGTTGCGATCAAATCGTTCTTTAAGTGAAAGCAAATCGTTGTTACGATCAAATCGTTCTTTAAGTGAAAGAAAATTGTTGTTGCGATTAAATTGTTCTTTAAGTGAAAGCAAATCATTGTTTCGATCTTTAAGTGAAAGCGTATCGTTGTTGCGATCAAATCATTCTTTAAGTGAAAGCAAATCATTGTTGTGATCAAATCATTCTTTAAATGAAAGTAAATCATTGTTACGATCAAATCGTTCTTTAAGTGAAAGCAAATTGTTGTTTCGATCAAATCATTCTTTAAGTGAAAGCAAATCATTGTTTCGATCAAATCATTGTTTTATTATGAAATCGTTATGAGATGGAAATCGTTGTTTAAGTGACTTACAGAATCGTTATGGCGATCGAATCGTTGTTTCTATAAAGGAAATCGATGTGTACTTAGACAAAAACACATGCATTAAATTTACAGAAGTTTGTAAGGATAACTTACAGTTTTGCTAGATTTATTTCTTGTGGATAAACTTAAGAAACAGATGTTAGAAAACACTTTTCAAGGTTTTGTTAATCACCAAAAAATACATATATAAATCATGATAAATTTTATATGGAGATGGACTGATCATCACGACCGTATGGTCTTCTGCTGACAATCCACCAACGCAGAGTGCCTCCAACCAATCCATGCCAAGAATGACATCAAAATCATGGATCTGTAAGGCAAACAGTCTGGCTGGAAGAAGATGGCTCTGCACCTCGACGGTGAAACCCTCTATGTAACCCAGAGTATGCACATACTCACCCGTTGGAAGCTCAACCGCTAGGTCACAGGTCTGCTCTGGAGCAAACTCGGTAAGAGAACCAAATAACTCCTCTGAAACAAAGCAATGTGTAGCACCGGGATCAATCAAAACATGAGCAGCTCTACCAAGTATAGGAACCATACCGACGACTAGATTCGAGGCCTCCACCTCTTCTCTGGTGATGTTCATCGACCACGTCCTCACTGTGGTAGCTACTGGGGCGATGGATGCTGGTACTGCTGGCGCTGTTGAGATGGCTAGAACTGTCCCTGGTGCTGATGCTGACGTTGTGCCTGCTGGGGTCGAGGGTACTGCATCTGTGGTGCCTGTTGCGAGTACTGGGGAGGTGCTAACTGCCACTGTTCCTGCCTCATCCGGCACTCTTTCCAAAAGTGACCTGACTGCTAGGAATGGTAACAAATTGCTTCCTGCTAACCCTACTCTACCCCTACTACATTGACTGCTCCACAAGTTCTGACTAACATCTATGCTGCAGCTGGTGAAAACGTTGTCTACCCCCTCGAGTGAACATCTTCTTAAACTTCATGCGTAGGCCAGTGCCGCATGTGTCCAAAGAAGAAGAAGATGATACACTCCCTCGACTGCCTGAAGTGCGCTGCTTTGGGGTAGACCTTGTCAAACCTCCTCCCTGCTGTGGCTGAAAATGGGACTCTCACTCTAAGGCGGTAGCCCTGGCTACTGCTAACGCCAAGGTCTCACACAGGTGGCTAGCCATGGCCCACCTCAACTTTGATCATAACCCACTAATGAAATGCTCAGTGCGAGCCTACTCACTATGGCTCCATGAGGGACGTGCCGTAAAAGCTGAACAAACCTCTAGTGGTTCTGCGTCACGGTCTGGTCTCCCTGCGTCAACTTGTGAAACTAGTCCCTCTTCTCATGGTGAGCATAGTCAGGGAAGTACTTGCCATGGAAAACCTACAAAAACTGCTCCCAAGTGATATGGTCTAGCCTTCTGTCGTGGAAACAAGTTTGTCTCTGAGTCCTCCACTCATGGTCTGATCCCTTCCTGATAGATTGCAAGTCTGACCTGATCCTGCTCCACGCAGTCCATGGTCTCAAAGGTACACTCAAGCTCATGAACCCAACTCTCTGCCCGGTTAGGATCGTAGTCGTCGTAGAAGTTCGGAGGCCGAAACGAAGAAACCTCTCTAGAAGTGTTGTCCGGTCCTCGGGTGCTGTTGCCACTACTGGAGTCTACTGTTGTACTCCTGGTGGTGCCTCTGGCTGCACTGGTGGCTGATCCTCTGCTTCCATCTCTGCAAACTTTTGTCCTCCTGCCGGCATCTTCTAGTACTGCCAAGGAGCCTAGAACATAGCTCTCCACCACTACTCCATTACCTCTGGCTGGGGCGGGGGTGGATACCACTACTGTTGCGGTGCTCCCTGCGGCAATGAAACACTCTTCTGGTCATCATGTTGAGGCTGAGCATCTGCCGATGTGTACTCTGCTACGACCGACCCATCCGACACGTCGTCCTGATGCTCCATCAGCTCTCTGACATGTCTGCGTCTACATGGAGCCATGTCTGTGGCACAACTATTAATCAATTTAGCGGTTTAACCCGGCAGCTAGCAGTGTTACTTGTACTTCCTATGGGACTTTGTGTTGTCACTTAATTCTGTTACAAGTCTTGATATACTCCTTGCTCTAATACCACTATAGCAACCCTAGTGTAAGGACCCCCAGTTCCCACTGAGAATCCAACCACTGGTACTACCGCCCATGGGCCCGAAGACCCAGAAGGGCTAACGGACCAATCTAACAAGATATGTAAAGAAATTAAATGACAACAACAAGCACTCAAAATGCACTACAAGTGAAAGAACGTGTCCACCACAAAGTATGAATCTAGTACAGTCCCAAGTAACAAAGTATAAGTGCTAAAAATAGGGGATAACAGATCACTTAGAGGCATACACCGAGGGTGAAGAGCTAAGAGACACAAGGGAAAACACTGCTGAAGGAGGATGTCGTCTACTACGGCTCTGTCTCCTCTACATGCCGTTGAAGGTGCTGCTGTGAAGTCTCACCTGAAAAGCAGGGAATGAGCTTCACGAACAAGTACAGTAGGAACTACCAATCTCCCATTAGTTCTAACAAGTAGAATAGATATATGTTTTAAAGGAAAATAAGCAAGATATTATATTCTACTAATAGAGTAAGTGTGGAAGCAGAAAGTAAACTACACGGCCATCTGTTAAAACACGTCAGGACCGGAACTCGTGTAACCATGGCACGGGGACGGACCCCAAGGCTGCAAACACAAATAGAGGAAACTATCTGGATAGAGACACTAGCCATGGAGAACAACTACACTAGTCAACCAGTTAGGAGAGCCACACGCCTTACCCTCGACCACCAATTCGGGTCTGCCACCTCCCGTCAGAGTGAGACCGAGGAACTAAAAGTAACCACACAACTGCCATAGTCTGGCTAGACTACGGTCCCACGCCTGGCCCCTCTAAATGGTATCAGAACCACGTAGAGTGAGGTTATGATAAGGACTAGCTGAACTACATCGGAAGAACAACCAAACCTCCTCGGCATCCCAGACCAACCAAGAGAGCTCTGCAAACGACTCTACTCCACTGTCCCCACCATTTTCCCCTCAGCTACAAGAGTCTGTAACTTGAGCACACCTACCACATGGAGAACTCCCTCAACCAGCATGTGGGGACGGGGGGTCCCAGGTAATGGTAGCAACCTCTAACGGGACAAGCCCTCCAGTGCTAAGCACCAGGCAAACGACTAGTATAGGACTGTGCTAGGAATAGCACGGGTGCCAAGCAAACAGAGACACAACGGAAAGGACTCCAAATAGATTTCTAGTCATTCTCTTTCTCATAAGGTGACAGAGTCATTGTTGCTTTCCCAAAGAAGGCGGCACAGTGGTCGTCGAAACCTGAATGTGACGCCCTGTCTGTCACGACCTAGGTCAGAAGGCGACGCATCCTCTGTCGCAACCAGAAATGATAGGGAAGGTGTCGCTACTAGACCAAAAGGCGACGAGGGTAGCATCGCATTCTGGGTCGTGACAAGGACCTTGTCACGACCACAGATAGAGGCCTAGGTGCCTACCCGAGACCACCAAAAACACCCCAAAACGGTGATTTCGGTGTGCACAAGGGGAGGGGAGCATGGAGAACAATCAATACACATGCTAGGCATACAAACCACCCTCATCCACACCTATGTATGTCAATATGAAGGATCTTCACTCATGAAACCTCGCATGCACATCATGAAAACCCTTAAACCCCCAACTCTAAACAAGCTCATTAATGAAATCCAAAACATGCATACACACTTAGCATGGATTCTACAAGGCTTAGAGAAGGAAAGGAAGTCCTAGCTGTTGAACCTCTGCCCAACATATACATTGCACATTTACAGATTTATTTTATAGCATATAGTAGTTTTGAAGATGACAAAATAAATAGATATCTACTTATAAACAAACTATATTTCCCTCTCTTACATAACATATAACAAAATCTCTAAAGCATATTTAGTCATACAAATTATTCTTCTCAGAAACTAAGTATAACTTCATTTGCTTAAGAAATATACGAAGTTCACTTCATCATATACGAAGTCCACTTCGTCACATCCGAACTTTACTTCGTCATATCCAAAGTTAGCTTTGTCATATACGAAGTAAAACACGAAGACCTTACTTCGACTGATCATGTTGAAATTCTGATACACAAAGTTCACTTCGTCATATCTGAAGTTCACTTCGTCATATCCGAAGTTAGCTTAGTCATATGCGAAGTTAGCTTCGTCATATGTGAAGTAAAACACAAAGATCTTACTTCGACTGATCATGTTCAAATCATAATATCCGAAGTTCACTTCATCAAATTCAAAGTTCACTTCGTCATATCCGAAGTCAGCTTCATCATATTCGAAGTCAGCTTCGTCATTTCCGAAGTTTACCTCGACATATACATCATATCTGTTGTGTCATTTTGATTATAAATTATATCTTTTTCAGATAAAATAAAGAATATACAAATTGTATGATATCTTCTCATCATTTACATTTTATATCATATTCATGACATTTTTAATTTAGTAAGCTCCTGGTTAAACTCCAGAAATCAACTACATTCTGAATTACAAACTTTAGTACAAAAACATCCACATATATTTTCATGCTTACTTTTTCATGATCTTTGGATGTAAAAATATCATGGCTCTATTTCTAAAACTATCCTTTTTCTAAAAGCCTAAGTCAAAGTCTGCGAAAAAGTTCTTCTGACATCTGCCACTAAGAACATCCATATTATCCTCTGACAGATCTGCACTCTCGATCTCTACCTACTGCATATTTTATCTATATGCAGAACCTTTTTCAATAGAACATTAATTGCTGATAGCCATCAACATTTGAAATATCTCACGAGTACCTATGATCATCTCCATAGCTAACATACTGGACCCAATCTAGTATATCTTGGAACTTGTATATTTCAGGATAAGGATGAAATAGCATCAGCACAAAAGATTGTCTGATCAATGTGAATGTAAAAGACATGCACGTCGCTCTTGGAAGAAGAATTACACATCGCCCTCAAAAGAAGATGTGCATGACTCTCTCTCTCTCTCTCTCTCTCTCTCTCTCTCTCTCTATATATATATATATATATATATATTATATATATATATATATGTATGTATATCGGGTAGATTCACGTATGATCAAGCAACGACTATTTCTCTATCTCTCCAACGGGAAGATTCAAATAAGATCAAGAAACTACTATCTCTCCAACGGATAGATTCAAACAGTCCAAGCAACGGCTACAAAGATGAAACCTATAAATATAAAGACAGTCGAAAGAAGCAATATACATGAGCGTGGGAGATAACAAGCCACATACAAGATAGAAAAAAGAGAGAGACAAGCATAAACTTGACAAGAGGTGAAAAAGGTGCAAGTGTGTTGCGTCATGCTTCCTCTCCAGAGACATTGCATGGGCGTTGCGTTGAAGTCTTGTCTTGCATGCAGTGAAGCAGCTGTTCAATTCGCCTTGAAAAAGGTTCTCTTCTTAGATTCAGGAAGTTGTTCTTCAGACTAAATCTCTCCTTCCTATTATTCTAGTCTGGAGTCTTTCTGAAGCCCAGTTCTCCACATAAGGAGCTTGTTAAAAGTAAGTGCACCCCTTTAGAAAGGGAAGACCTTCTGAGCAAGGTGTGTACCCCTCTGGAAGGGGGAAGGCCAAGGTAGTCTTGGCAGATTGTTCCCCTTTGTAAAGGGAAGGCTAGTGGTAGCTAGCGGATTATTTTTCCCCTTGTGTAGAAGGGAAGACCAGTAAGTACTGGAGTGTTGTATCTTTGAAAATATAGTGAAATATTAAGCTTGGCTTGGGGACTGAACGTAGAACTTCCATTGGAAGGAAGGTCTGAACCAGGATAAAACTTGTGTGTTCTTTGTGGTTTGACTAACCTAACTAATGTGTGCTCTTAAGTAATTGATAATTTAGCTGATAATTTAGCTTCCGCGACGAAAAACACCTATTCACCCCCCTCTAGGTGAAAAGCTCTATTGTCACCGATCCAACAAGTGGTATCAGAGTGGGTTCTCTCAAAGAAATCTAACGATTTCGAGAAGATGGCAGCTATGTTTGGACAAGAAGGTCAGTCAATCAATCGTCCTCCTCTCTTTGATGGACAAGATTACAACTACTAGAAGACATGCATAGAATTCTTCATACAAGATATAAATCTTGACCATTGGTTAGTTATAGAAGATGGTGATAAAAATCTCAGTACAAAAGATAAAACTAAATGGACTGCTGATGATAAGAAATTAATATCTAGAAATTATCGTGCAAAAAGTATTATATGTTGAGCATTATCTAAAAAGGAATTTAATCATGTTTCAGCTTGTAAAATTGCTAAAGAAATGTGGGACACTCTGAGAGTTACTTATGAAGGAACTGACAAGGTTAAAGAAACAAGAATTGATATACTTATCACTAAATATGAACAATTGAAAATGGAAGAAAATGAATCCATAACTCAAATGTACACTAGATTTACTGATATAATAAATGAATTCAATGCATTAGGTAAAACATTTAGTCAAGGAGAAATAGTCAGAAAAATATTAAGATCACTTACCATTAATTAGACTTCTAAAGTAACTGCTATTGAAGGAGCTAATGATCTATCAACACTACCTATGGAAAAATTGATAGGATCCTTAATGGCTCATAAAATAAACATGGAAAGGTTAAATGAAAATTCATCGAAGAAAAGAATAACAAATACTTTGAAAGCAACACCACCTTTGTCTAGCTGTGATGACATAGGTTCATCAACCTCTGAAGACACTGATGAAGAAGAAGCATTGCTATCAAGAAGGTTACAAAGAATTCTCGCCAAAAAAAAGAAATATCAACCCAGAAAAGAATACAAATGGAATAGAAGCAAAACAAGAGAACCAGTCTACTACAAATGCAAACAACTCAGACATTTCAAAATGGATTGTCCAAGATTGAAGAAGAAGGAATCAAAAGAAACTTCAACAAAAGACAGAAAGCACAGTCAACAAATATACTAGAAAATATCAAGAAAAGTAATGGTTGCGGCATTGTCACGTCCCGAGAATTACGCAGCAGATATTAATAATAATTCAGAAATAATTCGAGACGATAACCCGAGATGTGAATAGTCGGCAAATAAGCCTCTAGCTAGCACGCACTAAATGTACAACAACATACATCATCATAGGGCCCAAATATTGAACTCAACTATTCTTTTATTCAAATCTCAACTTATTGTATTCAAAATGGAACTATTACAACTCTTAGACTATGGGATAATAGGACTAGACTCAATAAAAAGGAAAAGTACATAATACTCCTCACTTCCTACTACATGTTCTAACTCTCAAAGCAAATTACTATAACTAGACTCATAGTTGGAACGATCTTCACTCGGACGCATTCTCATCCTCGACTTGCTCTTCCTCTTGAATTTCATAGTCACCTAGATTGGGTAAAAGTAGGGGATGAGCAAACTAGCCCAGTAGGATTTATAACTCAATGTACGGGCAATGATAAAAGTGATTAGCAATTTAGAACTAGGTAAGCACGATGATTGTCATGATATGCATGTACGAAGAAACTTGTTAAAATATGATACATGAAACAAACTAGAGAGAGTGATTATGATAGAACAAGATTTGTGAACAAGATGACAAGATAGAACTAGCAATAGATCACTTTGTATAAGCACGCAAGGTTTCACTTGATGTTAGTAGCTTTCAAGAACGCAAGATATCACTAATTTCAATAAATGCAGGATGGCCATATCACGCAAGCAAGCAAGAACGCACGAGCACGATTATGTAACACTAATCAGGCACGTAGACACTAATGTACACCAAGAAGAGATCTATCAAGAATGTACACCAGGACACGTGTATGTGGTTATTGTATCTATCATTCAACAAGCAAGCAAGACTCCCAGTGCAGATGCAACGCCAGTAATCAATATATCCCATGGTTATAGTATATTTATGACTCTCCGTCATTGGGGCTAGACTAAAGCCCTTAGACACTTGTCATGCCCTGTCAGCATCTCATGTAAAATTTTAAATGTAGATACCCACAGTCATTAATAATGGTCAGTGAGAGTTTCAATACGTAAGCAGGTGTAATGTCATGCTCATGATGATGTTGAGAACAAGTAATAAGTAAATTGAACATGATTTCATGATAACAATGGTCAAGAGGTAAATTCGGCAGCATAGCGGTACAATTTATACTTTAGTTTAATCTTTACATTAATGGCTTTAGTCTAGATTGTAAATCACACTCCGAGAGCAAGAAGAGAAAGGAAGTGCACGCTATCTCTAGGAAACTTCAATGGTACAACCAACTCCTCGGCCATGTGGGAATCCATGGTTAGAGGAGATTTACGGAGGCCTTGAAGAAAAGGTCACTAGTCTACCAATTCGGAATGACCGGTAGAGAGCTTCCAAATCCCCAAGAAAGGGCTGCTTAGAAGTGCAAGTGTGTAGTGATGTACGCATGTCAATTCACAATCCATCGGTCTCAAACTCGCGGAAAACACTTAACATGATGGCGTGCAATGAACAATGCATTTAACTACACATGGGTTTGCAAGATTTTAAGATAATAATTATCATTTAAAACATGGTAGAATAATGGAAAGATAGAATCACAAGTTGCATGAATGGATCATAACATTTAAAGAGCAATTAGAATAACATTCATGTAATTAAAACTTTTAAATGAGTTAACCACTTTTAAGCCATTAAATAACCATCATGCAATGATCAGACCTAAGACATGTGAATTACATGCTAAAAATCATATATATTTAAACAGACCTCAGGTACAGCAGTTAGATTTGCAAGAAAATAAGTGGGGTTTCATGAAAAATGCTGAGGTCGCGACAGACCCTTGTAAGGGTCGCGATGGGGTCAGATCAGATCACGACAGTGCCTTGTAAGGATCACGACAGGCTTGTCTGATCAGGCAGGCAATTCGCGACGGGTTCATATGAAGAAGGCGGCATGGCTGTCAGACCCGGAGGTCAGGTCGCGACGGCGGTCCGGTCGCAATCAGATCACGACGGAATTCTTGTCACAATCTGCCTGAGAATGCGGCCTATCGAGCTGTCGCGTTCTCAGGTCCTTGGCTTGCGTCTGCCAGAGAAAGGACAGTGCTTTGGATTGCAGACGAGACTTTCTTTATTTTGACATAGGGTTGTTCTAAAATTAAGAACAAATTGTACAGTGCATGAAAAATAACGAAACTAGTTTTAAACCAACCTAGACATGCAAGGGTGCTTCCAGTTAATCAGAATTAGAAAACCATGATGGTTTCAATAGGCTTTAATCAAGTCCAACACAAACATAAAACCAAGTGCAACCCGAAAATGTAGTGTCATGCAAAGACCCTATTATCACACTTATAACTCTCTAACTAATGACATTTAGATAAAACATTCAACACAAGACATGACGAGGAAAAACAGTAGAAAAACTTTCATATTGTGGGTTTGCTCTAATTCGGCCTCCAATCGCATGCAACATATAAAGAACGGAAAAAGCCCTCACAGTGCACGACTTGGGGAAAACGCTTATAACTCAAAATCTACTCATTGGAATTTGATGAAACCCATGGGAAATGAACGTTAACTTGATGCTTTACACATTGGTATAGGATATGTTAAGGTTTGGCCCGAGAAAACCTCCCTTCTGGGTTGAAGAAGTCCCATTTTTCCAGAAAACCCGTGTTCAGACCACTTGGAGGAAAATGCTTAATACACCGTGTATACTGCATGGAATTTAGGAATTCCACTTGGGTTAGGACGTAGACCTGACCCTCGTTCCAGGGGTATAAGCCTTGCAAGGTTTGGTTCAGGTTCAACCTACCTTTGATCGGCTTCAAGTGGACAGTTTATGCAGGTTGCAGCAGACGAACGGGGGAAGAAGATGTCCTTCTTGTGGTCGATCCACAGCTCCCCAGCCCCCAAGAGATCCTCCACACGACCCCAGCAAGTTGTAAACTCGTCCCTAGGGTTTGGGTGAAGAGTATTTAAGCAACCAAGGTATTTAGGAGTCCTATTGTAACTAGGAAAGAAGGGTTGCGGGATTGGCTTGTGTCTTTCCAAAATTTGAAGATCTCTCCCTCCATTAGAGAGTCTTGGCCATCAAGCAACCTCTATGGGTGGGTAGGCATGAATTTGGGTTACCAAGAGTGCAAGATCTCTTCCCAATTCAACTCTAATTGCCTCTTTTTAATTTCAGCTAATTTAAGCTACGAATTTCCATATATTTTCTAGCTTCATTTGATTTTTGGGTCATATGTGGTCCATTGACCCAATTAAGATATGGGTCATTAATATATAATGTTGGGAGTCTCTCCAACACTTTTATTAAATTTTGGTTGCGTCGTATTTTCGTGTTAACGGTTTTCTGATTTGTTTTCTAATTTGGATAATCGGTCACATTAACTCTTAAACCTAGTCCAAATGATTTTTATTGACCCAAATTTCTTGATGGGTCATTAGAGGATATTATTTTAAGTCTGTACATGATTTTTATTTAATTTTTTACTCATCCAAGTACGTGTGATAATGATTTTTCGACTTATTCATGAATTATGATAATAAGTCGCGAAACACTTTAAACTTGGCTAATCCGATTTTTCTTGGCACAAATTTATTTGTGGAACATTTAGGAATAATGTGTGGGGTTGATTTATAATTTTTACGGATTTTTCCGATGTGTCTTAGCACATACGATAATGAGTCGTATGTTTTAAATACTTTGATATTATGGAAATTATTTATTTCTATTTATTCGAATTTTTATATAGTCAAAATTTCCGGGGTGCTACACCCTCCCCCAATTAAGAGAATTTAGTCCCCAAATTCTTGTATAGAAAGTTAATGCAGAAGTGGGGTGTACTTACTTGTGAATAGCTCCGGGTATCTTTTGCGCATTGCTTCCTCGGTTTCCCACGTGTCGTCTTCATCCATGCGTTGATTCCATCTAACCCTTACCAGTGGGATGATCTTGTTCCTTAATTTGCGCAGTTCCCGGTCCACGATCTTAATTGGCTTCTCTTGATATGTTCTGTCTTTGTTGAATTCCAGGAGCTCATATTCTATGACATGCCACAGATCCCTTACATACTTTTTCAACATGGATATGTGGAACACATTGTGTATTCCATCCATTTGTGGTGGTAAAGCGAGACGATATGCCACCTCGCCGACTCTTTCAAGGATTTCGAAAGGCCCGACAAACCTTGGTGACAACTTGCCTTTAATGCCAAAATGCCTAATCCCACGGCCTGGAGATACTTTCAAGAATACATGTTCCCCAACCTGAAACTCCAGGTCTCTTCTTCTATTATCTGCATATGCCTTTTGCCTTTGCTGCGCCACTGCCATTCTTTCTTTAATAAGCTTTACCTTCTCTGTGGTTTCCCTTATCATCTCTGGTCCTAGCATTTGTTTTTCGCCAACTTCATACCAGCATATTGGAGATCGGCAACTCCTGCCATAGAGTGCTTCAAATGGTGCCATTTGAATGCTAGCTTGATAGCTATTATTTTAGGCGAACTCTACAAGAGGTAAGTGTTCATGCCAGCTACCTCCAAAATCTAGGACACATGCTCTAAGCATATCTTCGATCACCTGGTTGGTTCTCTCCATCTGACCATCTGTCTGTGGATGGAAAGTCGTGCTAAAGTTTAGTTTAGATCCCAAGGAATAGTGCAGTCCTTTCCAAAAGTGGGATGTAAACCTAGGGTCTCTATCAGACACGATAGACACCGGTACTCCATGTAATCTGACTATTTCCTTCATATATAATGCAGCCAACACATCTACTGACCACTTATTCTTCACTGGCAAGAAGTGAGCTAACCTAGTTAAGCGGTCGACTATAACCCAGATACCATCGAATCCACCTCTAGATTTGGGTAGTCTGAAAATAAAGTCCATCCCTATACCTTCCCATTTCCAAGCCGAGATTTCTAAGGGTTTGAGTTTACCAGCGGGTCGCAAGTGTTCCGCCTTGACCCTTTGACATGTTAAGCATCGGGCGACATATTCCGCCACCTCTCTCTTCATATTAGGCCACCAAAAGCTTCTTTTCAAATCTTGATACATTTTGGTAGTTCCAGGATGAATGGTATACTTGGTCTTGTGAGCCTCATCCATGATCATTTTCTTTGTCTCCGCATGGTCGGGTACACAGACTCGATCCCGAAACAATAGTCTTCCATCTTCAGTTAATGAGAAATCCGGCCTCTGGTCTAGATTAGCCTTAATCTCCACAAGTACAGGGTCATTATCTTGGAGTGTTGTGAGGTCCTCCAATAGTGTAGGTTGTGCTCTAACACTAGCAACAAGGCATCCCTTCTCTTTGATGTCCGCATCAATATTTAATTTGGCGAAGTCCTCTAACAACTTCCATTCGTCCACCATTAAACTTGACAATGTGATCATTGGCTTTCTACTTAGAGCATCTACCACAACATTTGCTTTTCCTGGATGGTATTGGATCGTGAAGTCGAAGTCTTTGAGATACTCCAACCTCCTCTGCTATCTCATATTCAAGTCCTGCTGAGAAAACAGATACTTCAAGCTTTTATGGTCAGAAAACACAATGAATTTCTCACCATATAGATAATGACGCCATATCTTCAAGGCGAAGACTACAGCAGCTAGCTCCAGATCATGTATAGGATAATTATCCTTGTGCTTCTTCAATTGTCTGGACGCGTAGCATATAACTTTCCCATTTTGCATCAGCACACAGCCTAGGCCGATCCCGGATGCATCGGTGTATACTTCAAAACTACCCCCAGCAACTGGTAGTGTCAGTACGGGTGCCGAGGTAAGGTGTTCTTTCAATGCCTTGAAACTTTCTTCACATTCATCAGTCCATGCAAATGGATTCTCCTTCCCGGTAAGCCTGGTCAATGGTACAGCCATCTTTGAGAAATCTTTGATGAAGCGACGATAATAACCGGCTAAACCCAGAAAGCTCCTAATCTCCGACACAGTTGTCGGCCTTCCCAGTTCTTTACCGCCTCCACCTTAGATGGATCCACAAAGATTCCCTCCTTGGATATGATGTGACCAAGGAAAGACACTTCCTCCATCCTGAATTCACACACTTACTAAGTTTAGCATAGAGTTGATTATCTCTGAGAACTTGCAGAGCAACCTTCAAGTGTTCCTCATGTTCTTCTTTGGATTTGGAGTAAATAAGGATGTCATCAATGAACACCACTATAAACTGGTCCAAGTATGGCCTATAAATATTGTTCATAAGTTGCATGAAAGCCGCTGGAGCATTTGTTAAACCAAACGGCATGACCACGAACTCATAGTGACCATATCTACTCCGGAATGCAGACTTGTGAATATCCTCCTCCTTTATTCTTAGTTGATGGTAGCCTGATCTTAGATCTATCTTGGAGAAATATTGTGCACTGGAGATCTGGTCAAATAGCTCGTCGATGCGAGGCAGTGGATACTTATTCTTTATTGTCAACTGGTTTAACTGACGGTAATCAATACATAGCCTCATTGTCCGTCCTTCTTTCTGACAAATAGCATCGGCGCTCCCCACGGGGATGTGCTAGGCCTGATAAAATCCTGATCTAGCAATTCTTGGATCTGTCTTTTCAACTCCTGCAACTCAACAGGGGACATGCGATACAGAGCTTTTGAAACAGGGGCTGCCCCAGGGAGTAACTCAATGGTGAAGTTTACCTCCCGCTCAGGTGGTATACCAGGTAATTCCTCTGGAAATACATCAGGATAGTCCCTGGCTATTGGAATGTCTTCTAGGGTTGGTTTCTTCTTTTCAGTTGCCAAGATGGAAACTAGGAAGCATCACAACCCTGGTTGATCAGCTTAGAATCCTTTAGGGAGGATATCAAGATAGGGTGTTTGTCATAACGGGTGCCAAGTAGTGATAGAGTTGGAAGGTTTGGTCTTTTAAAAGTGACCCTCCTATGGCGACAGTTTACATCCATCATATTCAATTAGCCAATCGACACCCAAAATGGCATCATAACCCTTCATGTCTAAACAGATAAGGTCGGCAGGGAGATTGTGTCCTCCAATTATAGTTTCACATTTCGGCAAGTAGTGAGTGAGTTCAGTTCTGAGCCTAGTGGAGAGGCTACAGTGATCTTGGACTTCAAGGGTACAGGTTTGACAGGTAGAGTTGCAGCAAATGTGGTGGAAATAAATGAATATGCAGCTCCAGTATCAATAAGCACAAATGCAGGTTGCGAGTGTATGAAATGGTACCTTCCACCATACCCCCTTCCTCAGGTAGGTCAGCTTCTAGGACAGCATTAAGGCATCCTGACGTCGTGGTACATTCGGGGCTTTGTCTGGTTGGTCCTTCATCATTGGACAGTCAGGAATACGGTGGTCACGACCACCACATCTCAAGCATGCCCCGAGCTTCTTCCAGCATTCTTCAGCTCGGTGCCCTGGTTTATCATAGAATTTGCAGTTTTCGACCAACTGCCTACCTTCCACTTTGACTCTCTTGTCTCTAGTAACATCTCTTCCGACATTCGGCCTCTTGTTGTTGTTGTTGACATTGTTGTTATGAAAAGTTGGAGCAATATTAGGTGCTCCCTCTTGACGAAGACCGGCTTGGAGTTGTCCTTGCCCCTCATGCCCTCTACTTTGGCCATGGTGTCTTCCACCAGCTGAGCTCTTTGGACCATCTCAATGTAAGTTTGAATGTTGTGTGGTCCGAGCCTTTCAATGAACATGGGCCTGAGCCCATCCATGAACCGATTTGCCTTAAGTCTTTCAGTTCCCACCAAGTGTGGGGCATACACAGCAAGACGCACGAACTGAGCCTCATACTCAGACATGGACATTCCTTTCTGTTTTAGTGCAGCAAACTCTGCTACCTTCTTCTCCTTGACTCTCTCAGAGAAATACTTTCCCCGGAATATCTCCAGGAATCCGGCCCACTCCAGTTCGCCAACATTAGGCAGGTGGGCCGATGTGGCCTTCCACCATGCTCGGGCATCCTTAGTGAATTGAAAAGTGGCCAGTACCACCTTCTCCCTGTTAGTGCATTGCATGACTTGGAAGATCCTTTCTATCTCCTCCTGCAAGTTCTCTACTTCATCCGGATCAGGGGATCTAGAGAAACGAGGAGGGTTCAAACTTCTAAAATTACGGTGCAGATCACCGGCTCCATTTCTAACTGCAGCAGCCTGATTTCCAGCCTGAACCACATTTTGCAGGGCCTCAGTCAATCCAGCTACTGTTTCTTGCATAGCTTGCAAGTGGTTGCGAGCCATTGCAGTTGAGTGTAAGAGTTATGAGGGTTCCTGAGAAAAGGATGGAAACCAATTAATGTCTCTAGATACATTATCAGAGTCAATGGGTAGGAGTGTTTAATTCTTGCTAACATATTCTCAATCTCTACCCATTCTCACCAGGTACTGTATTTAATTTCCATGACCTAGGTTCCATAGGTATCTCCTATTCCTGAGACATATATCCTACTTGGTATTCCTAGGCTCTGATACCACTAAACTGTCACGTCCCGAGAATTACGCAGTGGATATTAATAATAATTCGGAAATAATTCGAGACGATAACCCGAGACGTGAACAGTCGGCAAATAAGCCTCTAGCTAGCACGCACTAAATGTACAACAACATACATCATCATAGGGCCCAAATATTGAACTCAACTATTCTTTTATTCAAATCTCAACTTATTGTATTCAAAATGGAACAATTACAACTCTTAGACTATGGGATAACAGGACTAGACTCAATAAAAAGGAAAAGTACATAATACTCCTCACTTCCTACTACATGTTCTAACTCTCAAAGCAAATTACTATAACTAGACTCATAGTTGGAACGCTCTTCACTCGGACGCATTCCCATCCTCGACTTACTCTTCCTCTTGAACTTCATAGTCACTTAGATTGGGTAAAAGTAGGGGATGAGCAAACTAGCCCAATAGGATTTATATCTCAATGTGCAGGCAATGATATAAGTAATTAGCAATTTAGAACTAGGTAAGCACGATGATTGTCATGATATGCATGTACGAAGAAACTCATTAAAATATGATACATGAAACAAGCTAGAGAGAGTGATTATGATAGAATAAGATTTGTGAACAAGATGACAAGATAGAACTAGCAATAGATCACTTTGTACAAGCACTCAAGGTTTCACTTGATGTTAGTAGCTTTCAAGAACGCAAGATATCACTAATTGCAATAAATGCAGGATGGCCATATCACGCAAGCAAGCAAGAACGCACGAGCACGATCATGTAACACTAATCAGGCACGTAGATACTAATGTACACCAAGAAAAGATCCATCAAGAATGTACACCAGGACACATGTATGTGGTTATTGTATCTATCATTCAACAAGCAAGCAAGACTCCCAGTGCAGATGCAACGCCAGTAATCATTATACCCCATGGTTAACAGTATATTTATGACTCTCCGTCATTGGGGCTAGACTGGAGCACTTCGACACTCGTCGTGCCCGGTCAGCATCTCATGTAAAATTTTAAATGAAGATACCCACAGTCATTAATAATGGCCAGTGAGAGTTTCAATACGTAAGTAGGTGTAATGTCATGTTCATGATGATGTTGAGAACAAGTAATAAGTAAATTGAACATGATTTCATGATAACAATGGTCAAGAGATAAATTCGGCAGCATAGAGGTACGATTTATACTTTAGTTTAATCTTTACATTAATGGCTTTAGTCTAGATTGTAAATCACACTCCGAGAACAAGAAGAGAAAGGAAGTGCACGCTATCTCTAGGGAACTTCAATGGCACAACCAACTCGTCGGCCATGTGGGAATCCATGGTCAGAGGAGATTTACGGAGGCCTTGGAGAAAAGGTCACTAGTCTACCGATTTGGAATGACCGGTAGAGAGCTTCCAAATCCCTAAGAAAGGGCTGCCTAGAAATGCAAGTGTGTAGTGATGTACGCGTGTCAATTCACAATCCATCGGTCTCAAACTCGCGGAAAACACTTAACATGATGGCGTGCAATGAACAATGCATTTAACTACACATGGGTTTGCAAGATTTTAAGATAATAATTATCATTTAAAACATGGTAGAATAATGGAAAGATTGAATCACAAGTTGCATGAATGGATCATAACATTTAAAGAGCAATTAGAATAACCTTTATGTAATTAAAACTTTTAAATAGGTTAACCACTTTTAAGCCATTAAATAACCATCATGCAATGATCAGACGTAAGACATGTGAATTACATGCTAAAAATCATATATATTTAAACAGACCTCAGGTACAGCGGTTAGATTGGCAAGAAAATAAGTGGGGTTTCATGAAAAATCCTTAGGTCACGACAGACCCTTGTAAGGGTCGTGACGGGGTCAGATCAAATCACGACAGTGCCTCGTAAGGATCGTGACAGACTTGTCTGATCAGGCAGGCAGTTCGCGACAGGTTCATATGAAGAAGGCGACATGGCTGTCAGACCCGGAGGTCAGGTCGCGACGACGGTCCGGTCGCGATCAGATCACGACGAAATTCTTCTCACGATCTGCCTGAGAATGCATCCTATCGAGCCGTCGCGTTCTCAGGTCCTTGGCCTACATTTGCCAGAGAAAGGACAGTGCTTTGGATTGCGGACCAGACTTTCCCTGTTTTGACGCATGGTTGATCTAAAATTAAGAGCAAATTGTACAGTGCAGAAAAATAACAAAACCAGTTTTAAACCAACCTAGACATGCAAGGGTGCTTCCAGTAAATCGGAATTAGAAAACCATGATGGTTTCAACAGGCTTTAATCAAGTCCAACACAAATGTAAAACCAAGTGCAACCCGAAAATGTAGTGTCATGCAGAGACCTCCTTATCATGCTTATAATTCTCTAACTAATGACATTTAGACAAAACGTTCAACACAAGACATGACGAGGACAACTAGTTGAAAAACATTCATGTTGTGGGTTTGCTCTTATTCGGTCTCAAATCACATGCAACATATAAAGAACGAAAAAGCCCTGACAGTGCGCGACTTGGGGAAAACGCTTATAACTCATAATCTACTCATTGGAATTCGATGAAACTAGTGGGAAATGAAAGTTAACTTGATGCTATAGACATTTGTATAGGATATGTTAAGTTTTGGCCGAGAAAACCTACCTTCTAGGTTGAAGAAGTCCTATTTTTCCAGAAAACTCGTGTTCAGACCACTTGGAGGAAAGCACTTAATACTCCATGTATACTGCATGGAATTTAGGCATTCTACTTGGGTTAGGACGTAGGCTTGACCCTCTTTCCAGGGGTATAAGCCTTGCAAGATTTGGTTTAGGTTCGGCCTACCTTTGATCGGCTTCAAGTGGACGGTTTGTGCAGGTCGCAGCAGACGAACGGGGGAAGAAGATGTCCTTCTTGTGGTCAATCCATAGCTCCCCAGCCCCCAAGAGCTCCTCCACATGACCCCAGAAAGTTGTAAACTCGTCTCTAGGGTTTGGGTGAAGAGTATTTAAGCAACCAAGGTATTTAGGAGTCCTATTGTAACTAGGAAAGAAGGGTTGCAGGATTGGCTTGTGTCTTTCCAAAATTTGAAGATCTCTCCCTCCATTAGAGAGTCCTGGCCATCAAGCAACCTCTATGGGTGGGTAGGCACGAATTTGGGTTTCCAAGAGTGCAAGATCTCTTTCCAATTCAACTCTAATTGCCTCTTTTTAATTTCAGCTAATTTAAGCTACGAATTTCCATGCATTTTCTAGCTTCATTTGATTTTTGGGTCATATGTGGTCCATTGGCCCAATTAAGATATTGGGTCATTAATATATAATGTTGGGAGTCTCTCCAACACTTTTATTAAATTTTTGGTTGCGTCGTATTTTCATGTTAACAGTTTTTCGACTTGTTTCCTAATTTGGATAATCGGTCACATTAACTCTTAAACCTAGTCCAAATGATTTTTATTGACCCAAATTTCTTGATGGGTCATTAGAGGATATTATTTTAAGTCCATATATGATTTTTATTTAATTTTCTGACTCATCCAAGTACGTGTGATAATGATTTTTCGACTTATTCATGAATTATGATAATAAGTCGCGAAACACTTTAAACTTGGCTAATCCGATTTTTCTTGGCACAAATTTCTTTGTGGAACATTTAGGAATAATGTGTGGGGTTGATTTATAATTTTTACGAATTTGTCTGATGTGTCTTAGCACATACGATAATGAGTCGTATGTTTTAAATACTTTGATATTATGGAAATTATTTATTTCCATTTATTCAAATTTTTATATAGTTAACATTTCTGGGGTGCTACAGGCATGGGAAAATGAAGACTCAAGCTCTAACTCCTCAAGTTCTAAGTCAAAAAAAGAAGAAGCAAATTATGCATTTATGGCACATCTTGAAGAAAAGGTAATATCTGAAACCTCTTACAGTTCCTGTTCAGAAACTAATGATGATGATTTAAATAGTGCATTTAATGAACTCTATGAAAAATATAAAATAACATCAAAAGAATTAAAGAAAACAACCAAGAGGCTTGAGCAATCATAAAAAGAAAATAAAAAATTAATGGAAGAAATAATATCAAAACATAAAAATATTAAGAAATTGGATAATCAAATCCAAGAACTAAATATTAATATAAAAACAAATGAAACAAAAATAAAACATAGAGAAATAGAACTAATAGACACAGTCAAACTAAATGAAGAATTGCATGAGCACATCATGGACCTACAAGAAGAAAGTAAAAATAAAAAAGGGCAAAACAACACATTTACAACCCTTAAAAATGAAAACGAATATCTAAAAACATCTTTAAGCAAACTAACTAATGGAAAAACATCCTAATGTTATGCCTAAAAAGCTGCAAAAAAGGGGAAGAAAAATATGGTCTTGGATACATACCAAAGAAAGATGACAAAAGAATGAAAAATCCTAAGAAATATCTATTACCAAATTTGTAAAAGAAACAAAAACTGAGAAAGTAAAAATTCAACTACAAAACACAAAATATCGCTTGTTGCTCACATTGTAATAAACTAGGTCACACTTGTGCTACCTACACCACTAAGCACATGTTATGGATACCTAAGCAATGCTCAACCAACTCTTCAGTACCCAAGAAAACTTGGGTACCTAAAATGTCACGCACCGACGCGGAATATCGGAACGTGAGGCAGTAGCAATAAACGGGTATAGAGCAAGTACTAGACATCAAACCATTGAACAATGAATAATACTAAAGAAAATTCTTCTCATTAATAATTTCCAATGTCTAGTTACAACCACTAATATCAGAGCCATTCTATAGGGCCCAATTACATTGAAATAAAAGTAAAAGATAAAACTCAAACTTCTAACATAACTACTATAACTTTAACATAGTACTAAGACACTAGGGTACTCATGACTTCACTCCTGGTCGTTCCCGTCCTCTTGAGTGTATGTGTCATCCTCGGTCTCACCTGAGAACACAACGACAAATAACGCGGGGTAAGGGATAACGTCCAGTAGGACTTAAATCCCAATAGTCAAGCAGGCTTTAAAAAATTAATGTATTAAAAGGCAGAGTAACTAATGATAGAGCGAGAGAGTCAAGTAAACGATAGTAGGACAGCACGAAAATGAAATAGCACAACTTTCCAAATATAGCACAAGTGTCGAGAATAGCGCAAAGTAGCAGGATGGCCATAGCACAAAGTATAGTAATAGCACAACGGGTATAGTATAGCACTTTTGTCAATAAACAACGAGAGAATATAGCACTTTTGATTGTCATTTAGATAGTCGAGATAGATAGCACTCGAGTGTAATGCCAAACACTCTGATCATTTAACTCCCATGGGCACTAGCACTTTCGGGCGCACATCCCAGGACCAGATCGGGCCCTTTATATATTGCCAAGCATTGGTTATATTGTTTATCTTCAGACAATCAATCAATGGCCAATAAAGAGTACCAAGAAATAGATGAGAGCACTAGATGAATAGACGAGATAGTAGGGTGAACGTGAATAGACGAGCGAGTAGAGCATAGATGAGATCTTATGGTCATTGCACATGAAACGCCACGTAACGAGCGATAGTAATAGTTGAACAACATGCGCGTACAGTGTTGGCAGTCAGGTGGAATACACAACCCTTCCGCTGGTCTCATTATGCACAGGTCCAGAGGTCCTGCGTGATTCAAGATAAGAGCGAGAGCAACTAAGGCTGTTTGGATCTTGCTGATCCCTAGAGGTGTCATAGGTGTTAAGGTACAACTAGCTCGTCGACCATGTGGGAATCCATAGACAGAGGAGACTTACGGAGGTCTTGAACAAAGACTCACTAGTCCGGCAGAAGGAGTATCTGACGGAGAGTTCGTCCAAGTCAAGAGAGAGTGTGTATATAGAAACGAGTGCCCGACGTTCTAGAGGAATTCTAGAATAGTGGAGCGTCGATAACGGTATTCCCAAAACATCGCGACAAAATGTAGACAAGTTTATTTAAAATATGGCAATTTAATTATATAAATTACCAGATACATTATGAAATATTTTCATGCCAAATTAAGCCATATTGGATGGTTCAAGTGTGTGCATGTGTCATGAAATTGTAGATAGAAAAGATCATGTGCATATATTTTAATCACAAATAAATATTTAATTTATGACAAGTGTAATTTTTGGTGTGTATGACTGTTAGCAAAGTGTACAAGCACTGTAGAGAATCAGAGCATCGAAAATTGGGGGTTTTCATGCAAAATCTGATATCGCAACGCACCCGAGTAAGGGTCGCGATGGGGTCAACTGAGATCGAAATGGGGTCTTAGACAGAACGCGACGACCTTGTCCGTTCGGGCAGGCAGATCACGATGGGGTCGCTTGAGGGTCACGACGGGCTCAACAGATCGGGCAGCCAGATCGCGACGACATGCCCTGTCGCGATCAGATCGTGATGGAAGGCACTATCGTGATGGCCCTGTGAACGCAACCTATAGGGCCGTCGCATTCACAGGGTCTGCGCCCGAGTCCAACAGGGAAAGAACATTGTATTGGATTACGGGCCAGACTTACCCTATTTGACATAGGGTGATTTAGAAAATCATAACTAATTGTACAAGCAATGAAAAATCATGAAACTAGTTGCGGATTGATCTAGACATGCATGGGTGCTTACAGTAATTTGGAATTTGAAAGCAAACAGGGCTTTGACATGCTTTGGTCATGTGTATTCATGAAGAACATGGAACAGTACACAGATGAGATCAATGAATTATTCGTAAGATAGGATGAATGAAAATTAGGACTTTTAGGGGCAAAAGAAGCCTAACGTGCATCAGTATCCCTAATAAAATTTCGTAGCATGTGGTTCAGTATACATGGAGATCAAGAATTAAGAAGGGGGCTCGGGGTCATGGAGTTTACATAACTTCAAAAATTAAGAACAAAAGTTTTGCTCGATAGAAATATATGAGACAAGAGGGCTTTGATTCCTGAGGTTTAGATCAACCTACGGATGAAATTGATTTAGTTTTGCTCGTGAGAATGCCTACCTTTGGTCATTTTCCTCTTCTAGGGCTAGAACTTGAAGAACGGGGTTAAGTGCTTTGAGAGGTTCTTCTCTCCATGAATTCTCCTCTTCCTTGGCCTCTCCTCTTGGTCCAGAAACCCTTGGCAATGAGCTAGGGCCGGCCATGGAGCTTTAAGAGAGTATTTATGTCTCTTAGGTTTCTATTTCCTAATAGGACTCTAATTACTATTTAATTTCGGGATTTCCTATTTCTCTCACCCTTTCCAAGCTTGAGAACTGCTAATTGGGTTAGGATGGGAGATAAATTCGTGGCCAACCTACTAGGGTAGGTTTAGGAATCCAAATCCCACCCAAACTTCTTTTTTAATGCATTAAATACCTCTTTTCTATTTATGTAATAATTAAGCTACGAATTTATGGTATTTTCCTATTAATCCCCTTTTAAAAATCCTTATTTTGACTCATAAATTTATAATGGGTCTATTTAATAAAGCCCATTACTTCTTTTCATTTAATGGGTTTTATTTAATTCTCTTTTATTTGATTTTCTAATTGCTATTATTTTTATTTTTATTAATTTTTATTTTTCGAAAAATCCAGGTTGCTACGTCCTCCCCTTCTTAAAAAGAATTTGGTCCCCAAATTCATATGATCATCCAGGAGAGAATGTCTTACCGAAAAGGTCGGGGTAGTTTCGTCTGATGGTTCCTTCTAGTTCCCATGTGGCTTCTTCCACTCCGCGGTTATTCCATAAGACTTTAACCACGTGAATGGGATGGTTCCTGAGCTGTTGTACCTTCCGTTCTAGTATCTTGATTGGCTTCTCCTCATATGTCACATCCTTGTTCAATACCAGCTTCTCGTGGCGAATGATGTGTGTAGGATCATATACATATTTCCTGAGCATGGAGACATGGAACACATGTGTACACATGCCAGTTCCGGTGGCAACGCCAGTCTGTATGCAACCTCACCAATCCTTTCGAGTACTTCAAAAGGACCGATAAATCTAGGGCTGAGATTTCCTTTCACACCAAATCTTTGGATGCCACGAGTAGGTGACACCATTAAGAATACATGATCACCGACTTGGAATTCTAACTCTCGCCTTCTTTTGTCGGCATAGCTCTTTTGTCTAGACTGAGCAGTCTTAAGCCGGTCTCTAATCACCTGAATGTCTTTTGTTGTTTGTTGTACCATATCCGGGCCTAGCCATTGCTGTTCTCCCACCTCATTCCAGCATGCAGGAGATCTACAATTCCTTCTGTAGAGTGCTTCGAACGGTGTCATCTTAATACTCGTCTGGTAACTGTTGTTATAGGCGAACTCAATGAGGGATAGGTACTCGTTCCAATATCCTTGGAAGTCTATAGTGCAAGCTCTCAACATGTCTTCCACTATTTAGTTGGTTCTTTCAGTTTGCCCATCAGTTTATGGATGGAATGCGGTACTAAAGTTGAGTTTAGTACCCAATGCACCTTGCAGTCCTTTCCAAAAATGAGATGTGAATCTCGAATCTCGATCCGAGACTATGGATGATGGAACACCATGTAATCTTACAATCTCCTTGACATATAAAGCAGCTAGTACCTCCACCGACCACTTACTCTTTATAGGCAGAAAATGGGCAGATTTGGTTAGTCTATCCACAATGACCCATATGGTGTCGAGTCCACCACGAGTCTTGGGTAAACCCATGATGAAGTCTATGCCAATGCTTTGCCATTTCCATTCCGAAATATCTAGCGGTCTGAGTACACCAGCAGGGTGCAGGTGTTCCGCTTTTACTTGTTGACAAGTAAGGCAGTGTGCGGCATGTTCAGCTACCTCTCTCTTCATGTTCGGCCACCAAAACGTTCTCTTTATATCTTGATACATTTTGGTACCTCCAGGATGAATTGTGTACTTCGTCTTGTAGGCTTCATCCATTAATCTTCTCTTCAGTTCTTCATTGTTCGGGATGCATGACCTTCCTTGAAATACTAGCCTTCCATCTTCGGTCATAGTAATGTTCGGTCTTTCGGCTAAAGTTTTCTTGATGCAAACCAAGAATGGATCATCATCTTGTTGAACTTTGATCTCTTCCAACAAGTCAGGTTGAATCTTGATATTGGAAACCAAGACTCGATCATCCCTATGTTCAATATTTAAGTCTAACCTTGCAAATTGTTCTAGTAGTTGCATCTCGCCAAGGACTAGACTTGAAACAGATGCCATCGGCTTCCTACTAAGAGCATCAGCCACAGCGTTTCCCTTGCATGGATGGTATTGGATGTTGAAGTCGAAATCTTTAAGGTATTATAGCCATCTTCCCTGTCTCATGTTGAGTTCCTTCTGGGAGAATAAGTACTTCAGGCTTTTATGGTCTGAGTAGATAGTGAACTTTTCACCATATAAGTAATGTCTCCATATCTTCAAGGCGAAGACCACGGCAGCCAACTCTAGATCATGCATTGGGTAGTTGACTTCATGCGTCTTTAGTTGTCTTGAAGAATAAGTAATAAATTTCTCCTTTTGCATCAATACACAACCTAGCCCAATCCCTGAGGCATCGGTGTAGACAGAGAAACCTTCTCCCTCTATTGGCAGAGCGAGAATAGGTGCTAAGGTAAGACAATCTTTAAGAGTTTGGAAACTTTTCTCACACTCTTTACTCCAGGAGTAGGGATTCTCCTTTCGTGTCAGATGCGTGAGAGGAACGGCGATCTTTGAGAAGTTCTTGATGAACCGCCTGTAGTAGCCAGCCAGTCCTAGGAAGCTTCTGATTTCGGTGACGTTGGTGGTCTCTCCCAATTGAGTACAACTTCGACTTTGGAGGGATCAACTGAGATGCCGTCCTTTGAGATGACATGGCCTAAGAAGGACACTTCTTCGAGCCAGAACTTGCACTTGCTAAGCTTTGCATACAGTTTGTTGTCTCGTAAGACTTGAAATGCAATCTTCAGGTGTTCTTCGTGCTCTTTCTTGGTCTTAGAGTATATGAGGATATCGTCGATGAAGACGACCACGAACTTGTCAAGGTATGGCCGATATATACTGTTCATGAGTTGCATAAAGGCTGCAGGAGCATTGGTTAGACCAAAAGGCATAACGACGAATTCATAGTGTCCATACCTGCTCTTGAAAGCCGTTTTGAAGATATCGTCATCCTTGATCCTCATTTGATGATAGCCAGATCAAAGATCGATCTTGGAGAAATATTGAGCTTCTGATATTTGGTCGCATAGTTCATCGACCCTGGGCAATGGGTATTTGTTCTTGATGGTCAGCTGATTGAGTTGATGATAGTCAATGCATCACCTCATCGATCCATCTTTCTTCTTGACAAATAGCACAGGTGCTCCCCATGAGGAAGTGCTCGGTCTGATGAACCCCTTCTCTAATAGTTCTATCAATTGCACCTTCAATTCTTTGAGCTCGGCAGGTGACATCCGGTACG
Source organism: Colocasia esculenta (assembly GCA_014218235.1). NCBI lineage: Eukaryota > Viridiplantae > Streptophyta > Magnoliopsida > Alismatales > Araceae > Colocasia > Colocasia esculenta. The sequence goes on from CM024754.1 coordinate 132,421,260, forward strand.
GTTGTCGTGATACCGGGGCAGCTCCAGGGATCAACTCTATGGCGAAGTTGACATCTCGTTCCGAGGGAATCCCTGGTAGATCTTCAGGAAACACATTGGGGAAATCCTAACTATGTGGATGTCTTCTATCTTAGAACCCTTCTTTTCAATTACTACGGCTACTAGGAAAGCAATGCAACATTTCCTTATCATGTTGTGGGCTTTTATGGTGGAGATTAGAGACATCCGTCTCTTATGTCTAATCCCAGAGATTGCCAATTTAAGAAAGTGACTAAAGGTAACCTTCCCTTTCTTATAGTCGACACTTGCCCCATAAGTGGACAACCAGTCGGCTCCCAAGATTACATCATAGCCTTCCATGGGCATACACACCAGGTTGGCTTTTAGGTTATGGTCTCCGATCATTACATCGGCAGATGGAAAGTATTTGTTTAGTTTCTCCTTCTCTCCTAGTGGTGTTGTGACAGAGAACTCACAACCCATGGATATAGGTTTTGCAGTTAGGGTATCAGCAAAGTGTTGAGATATAAAAGAATGAGTTGCTCCAATATCAAATAAGACAAATGCTGATAAGGAGAAAAGTTGTAGAGTACCTTCTACCACGCCACCGTCCGTAGCGGGTTCCTCATCATGCAGGGCTTGCAGTCTTCCCTGTTTATTAGGTGCATTAGGGCGCCTCTCATGTTCTTTTAGTAGTGGGCACTCGGAGATGCGATGCTCGCAACTTCCGCAGTAGAGACATGCGCTGACTTTCCTCCAGCATTCGTCAGCAATGTGACCACGCTTTTCACAATGCTTGCAGTTGCTTTTCACTGGAGTGTTGGTTACGAAGGCCTTGGGTTTTCTATCTTGGTTGGACCCCTCTGTGATGTTGAAGGGACGTTTCTTGCCATTGTTCGGCTTGGCAGACGATGGTCCAGAAGTCATTTCCTTTTTCATGAACTTCCCTTTGATACAGTCGGTGAAGTCCATAGCATCTTCCAGCAGCTGAGCTTTCTTCACCATCTCGGCGTAGGTCTGGATGTCGAGAGGTGCTAGTTGGGTAATGTAGTGAGGCTTAATCCTGTTAAGAAAGCGATAGCTTTCATTCTCTCTATGTTCACTAGGTGTTCAGCATACCTTGCCAGTCTAGAGAATTGGGCCTCATACTCGGCCACTGTCAGGCTCCTCTGCTTAAGAGCAGCAAATTCTGCAGCCTTCCTTTCTTGCACACGCTCGGAGAAGTATTTGGAATTGAAGGCTTATTTGAATTCAGCCCAAGTGAACTAACCATTCGCTCAGGTCGCTTCCACAGACTCCCACGAAGTGCGGGCATCCTTTTCAAGTTGAAAGGTGGCCAGTAGCAGCTAATCCTCCGCTGTGCATTGCATGACACGGAAGATTCCTTCCGTTTCTTTTAGCCAGTATTCTGCTTCATCCGGATTCGTGGATCCACTGAACCTAGGTGGGTTCAGACTCTGGAAGTTACGATGCAGGTCCCCTGCACCACGATTGCCACCTCCTTAGGTAGCTTGCACAATTGCGCGCGTCAGTTCTTGGATGGTCTGTTGCATGCCCCTCATTTGAGCACGTTCAGCAGTCATCTTTGTTGCTTAGTTCCTACAAAAATAACTTATTGTCATGATATTGATGTGGAATTTAATTCGTGCGTGTGTGAGTTCATTTTATCTATTTACCCTTGGCTATAACCACAACTCACATAGGTAGGATAATTGACTCTAGTCGAGGCTGGTCAACCTAGATCATCCTATACTTAAGAACAACCTAGGCTCTGATACCACAAAACTGTGATGCCCCGACACGGAATATCGAAACGCAAGGTAGTTGCAAGAACGGGTACAGAGCAAGTACTAGACATCAAACCATTGAACAATGAATAATACTAAAGAAAATTCTTCTCATTAATAATTTCCAATGTCTAGTTACAACCACTAATATTAGAGCCATTCTATAGGGCCCAATTACATTGAAATAAAAGTAAAAGACAAAACTTAAACTTCTAACATAACTACTATAACTCTAACATAGTACTAAGACACTAGGGTACTCATGACTTCACTCCTGGTCATTCCCGTCCTCTTGAGTGTATGTGTCATCCTCGGTCTCACCTGAGAACACAACGACAAATAACGCAGGGTGAGCGATAACGCCCAGTAGGACTTAAATCTTAATAGTCAAGCAGGCTTTAAATAATTAATGTATTAAAAGGCAGAGTAACTAATGATAGAGCGAGAGAGTCAAGTAAAAGATAGCAGGATAGCACGAAAATGAAAAAGCACAACTTTTCAAATATAGCACAAGTGTCGAGTATAGCACAAAATAGCAGGATGGCCATAGCACAAATAGCACAAAGTATAGTAATAGCACAACAGGTATAGTATAGCACTTTTGTCAATAGACAACGAGAGAATATAGCACTTTTGATTATCATTTAGATAGTCGAGATAGATAGCACTCGAGTGTAATGCCAAACACTCTGATCATTTAACTCCCATGGGCACTAGCACTTTCGGGCGCACATCCCAGGACCAGATCGGGCCCTTTATATATTGCCAGGCATTGGTTATATTGTTTATCTTTAGACAATCAGTCAATGGCCAATAAAGAGTACCAAAAAATAGATGCGAGCACTAGATGAATAGACGAGATAGTAGGGTGAACGTGAATAGACGAGCGAGTAAAGCATAGATGAGATCTTATGGTCATTGCACATGAAACGTCGAGTAACGAGCTATAGTAACAGTTGCACAACACGCACGTACGGTGTTGGCAGTCAGGTGGAATACACAACCCTTCCGCTGGCCTCGTTATGCACAGGTCTAGAGGTCCGACGTGATTCAAGATAAGAGCGAAAGCAACTAAGGCCGTTTGGATCTTGCTGATCCCTAGAGGTGTCATAGGTGTTAGGGTACAACCAGCTCGTCGACCATGTGGGAATCCATGGACAGAGGAGACTTACGGAGGTTTTGAACAAAGACTCACTAGTCCGGCAGAAGGAGTATCCGACGGAGAGTTTGTCCAAGTCAAGAGAGAGTGTGTAGATAGAAACGAGTGCCCGATGTTCTAGAGGAATTCTAGAACAATGGAGTGTCGATAACGGTATTCCCAAAACATCGGGACAAAATGTAGACAAGTCTATTTAAAATATGGCAATTTAATTATATAAATTACCAGATACATTATGAAATATTTTCATGCCAAATTAAGCCATATTGGATGGTTCAAGTGTGTGCATGTGTCATGAAATTGTAGATAGAAAAGATCATGTGCATGTATTTTAATCACAAATAAATATTTAATTTATGACAAGTGTAATTTTCGGTGTGTATGACTGTTAACAAAGTGTACAAGCACAGTAGAGAGTCAGAGCATCGAAAATTGGGGGTTTTCATGCAAAATTTGAGATCGCGACGCACCCGAGTAAGGGTCGTGACGGGGTCAACTGAGATCGCGACGGGGTCTTGTACAGAACGCGACGGCCTTGTCCATTCGAGCAGGCAGATCGCGACGTGGTCGCTTGAGGGTCGCGACGGGCTCAACAGATCGGGCAGCCAGATCACGACGACATGCCCTGTCGCGATCAGATCATGACAGAAGGCACTATCGCGACATCCCTGTGAACGCGGCCTATTTGGCCGTCGTGTTCACAGGGTCTACGCCCGAGTCCAACAGAGAAAGAACAGTGTATTGGATTGCGGGCCAGACTTACCCTATTTGATATAGGGTGATTCAGAAAATCATAACTAATAGTACAAGCGAATAAAAATCATGAAACTAGTTGCGGATTGATCTAGACATGCATGAGTGCTTACAGTAATTTGGAATTTGAAAGCAAACAGGGCTTCGACATGCTTTGGTCATGTGTATTCATGAAGAACATGGAACAGTACACAGATGAGATCAACGGATTAATTCACAAGATAGGATGAATGAAAATTAGGGCTTTTAGGGGCAAAAGAAGCCTAACATGCATCAGTATCCCTAACAAAAATTTCGTAGCATGTGGTTCAGTATACATAGAGATCAAGAATTAAGAAGGGGGCTCGGGGTCATGGAGTTTACATAACTTCAAAAATTAAGAACAAAAGTTTTGCTCGATGGAAAAATATGAGACAAGAGGGCTTTGATTCCTAAGGTTTAGATCAACCTACATATGAAATTGATTTAGTTTTGCTCATGAGAATGCATATCTTTGGTCGTTTTCCTCTTCTAGGGCTAAAACTTGAAGAACGGGGTTGAGTACTTTGAGAGGTTCTTCTCCCCACAAATTCTCATCTTCCTTGGACTCTCCTCCTGGTCCAGAAACCCTTGGCAATGAGCTAGGGCCGGCCATGGAGCTTTAAGAGAGTATTTATGTCTCTTAGGTTTCTATTTCCTAATATGACTCTAATTACTATTAAATTTCGAGATTTCCTATTTCTCTCACCCTTTCCAAGCTTGAGAACTTCTAATTGGGTTAGGATGGGAGCTAAATTTGTGTCCAACCTACTAGGGTAGGCTTAGGAATCCAAATCCCACCCAAACTTCTTTTTTTAATACATTAAATACCTCTTTTCTATTTAAGTAATAATTAAGCTACAAATTTAGGATATTTTCCTATTAATCCCCTTTTAAAAATCTTTATTTTGGCCCATAAATTTATAATGGGTCTATTTAATAAAGCCCATTACTTCTTTTCATTTAATGGGTTTTATTTAATTCTTTTTTATTTAATTTTCTAATAGCTTTTATTTTTTATTATTAAATTTTTATTTTATGAAAAATCCAGGTTGCTACATAAAAGGTTTTAGTAATTCTATTTTCAGGAAAGCCTTAGAGCATCTAGATGGATTTTAGATAGTGGATGCTCAAGGCACATGACTAGAAACAAGAAATTCTTCTCAACAATGACATCTAATAAAGGGAAGTAATCTTTGAAAATAATCAGAAAGGAAAAGTAGTTGGTCAAGGAAGTATTTCAACTAAATCAAAATTCCTTATTGAAGATGTACTATGTGTTGAAGGCCTGAAGCACAATCTCCTAAGTATAAGCCAACTGTGTGACAAGAGTCATCAAATACAATTTTTAAAAGATAAATGCATCATTACCAAAGGAAGTCAGAAAATCTATGAAGCAGTTAGACATAGAAATCTGTACATATTACACTTAGAAGATCTAAAAAGAGAAGATGTCTGCCTATCAGCAAAAGATTCAGAAGACCTTGATCTATGGCATCAAAGATTGGGACATGGCAATATTTCAGTGATAAAGAAACTTCAAAAGTATGATCTTGTCAGAGGTCTTCCAAATGTGAAGACAAACAATTCAAAGATCGGTTCAGCATGCATAAGAGGAAAACAAGTCAAGTCGTCATTCCAGTAGAAGAACATAGTGACAACCACCAAGCCCTTGGAATTATTACACATGGATCTCTTTGGACCCATGCGGACTACTAGTCTTGGTGGAAAATTTTACGGATACGTAGTAGTAGATGACTATTCAAGGTTTACATGGGTCTCCTTCCTACAGTCCAAAAGCGATACATTTTCTGCATTTTTAAAGCTCAGCAGACTTCTGGAAAAGGACAAAAATTTCAGCATCATAAGCATTAGATCAGATCACGGTGGAGAATTTCAAAATAAAGAATTTACTGAACATTGTGAAGAAAATGGAATACAACACAACTTCTTAGCTCCCAGAACACCACAGCAAAATGGTGTGGAAGAAATAAAAAATAGAACATTACTTGACATGGCAAGGACTATGCTGTCAGACTATTGTTTGCCGAAATATCTCTGGGCTGAAACTGTCAAAACTGCATGCTATATCATCAACCGTTCCATGGTAAGACCCATACTCAAGAAGACTCCATATGAATTATTCAAAGGTAAAAAGTCTTGTTTATCTCATTTAAAACCTTTGGGTTGTAAGTGTTATATCATGAATAATGGAAAAGATAACCTAGATAAACTTGATGAACGCAGTAGTGAAGGTATATTTTTAGGATATGTATCTAAACCTAGAGGGTTTAGAGTTTTAAATAGCAAACTTTAACCGTAGAACAAACTGTTCATGTAATCTTCGATGAAACTAACCTCTCCACTAAGGAAGAAAAAGAACATGATAGTGATGCAAAAACCTTAAGCAAAGAACTCGAAGGCACATTTCTGAACGATGAAGAAACAAAGCTAGATGATTTGCAATAGACAAGGACAACTCCTAATGATCTACCCAAGGAATGGAAATTTCACAAAGATCATCCTGAAGACAATATTCTAGGACGTCTAGATGACAAGGTAAGAACAAGAGGTATGTTAAAATCTTATGAATATAGTGCACTAGTTTCTCTCATGGAACCAAAATCAATAAATGAAGCTCTCAGTGATGCATCTTGGATTATGGCCATGCAAGAAGAACTAAACCAGTTCAACAACCAAGTCTGGACTTTGGTTCCTAAACCTCAAGATCATTCAGTTATAGGCACCAAATGGGCATTCAGAAACAAATTGGATGAATCTGGAAATATTGTAAGGAACAAAACCCGACTTGTGGCTCAAGGTTATTCACAAGAAGAGGGAATTAATTATGATGAAACTTATGCACCTATAGCTAGACTTGAAGCTATTAAAATATTACTTGATTTTGCTGCTTCCCGAAATATGAAACTTTTTCAAATAGATGTCAAAAGTGCATTTTTAAATGGTGTTATCAAAGAAGAAGTTTATGTAAATCAACCTCCTGATTTTGAGAGTATAAAATATCCTAATAATGTCTTTAAATTAAATAAGGCCCTATATGGCTTAAAACAAGCTCCACGAGCTTGGTATGAAAGACTAAGCGCCTTCCTTCTATCACATGATTTTGTAAAAGGCAAAATAGAAAATACCCTATTCACTAAAACTATCAAAAATAATATAATTATCATTCAAATATATGTTGATGATAAAATATTTGGAGCTACTGATGAAGTCCTTTGCAAAGATTTTGAAACCTTAATGCAAAGTGAATTCGAAATGAGCATGATGGGTGAACTTACCTACTTTCTTGGTCTCTAAGTAAATCAGACTGAGGATAGAACTCATATTTGTCAAGCCAAATATACAAAAGAATTACTCAAAAAGTTTGGCTTTGAGAAATGTAAGGCCCTAAGCACGCCCATGAGCTTATCCACTAAAATAGATAGTGATTCTTTTGGTAAACCAGTTGATCAAAAATCCTTTAGAGGCATGATTGGATCACTACTCTATCTTACTGCCAGTAGACCAGATATTATATTCAGTATATGCTTATGTGCTCGATATCAAGCAAACCCTAAAGAATCTCATTTAAATGCAGTAAAATGAATTTTTTGATATTTATCTGGTACATGTAACCTAGGTCTCTGGTTTCATAAACATTCTAATTTTAATTTAGTTGGTTATAGTGATGCTGACTATGCTGGGTGTAAGCTGGATCGAAAAAGTACCTGTGGCACATGTAAATTTCTTGCAGGATGTTTAATATCATGGTCTTCCATGAAACAAAATTTAGTAGCCTTATCTATAGCAGAAGCTGAGTGCGTGGTAGCAGGGAGCTGTTGTGCACAATTTCAATGGATACAACATCAACTGGAGGATTATGGCCATAAACTCAAAAACATTCTTTTGTTGTGTGACCACACAAGTGCCATCAACTTAACCAAAAATCCTATCCAGCATTCTCGCACCAAACATATTGAGGTCAGACATCACTTCATCCGAGATCATGTAAGTTCTGAAAATATTGTCATTAATTTTGTTGATACTTTACATCAATTAGCTGATATTTTACCAAACCATTAACTAAAGATAGATTTTCAACTATTCGTAGAGAAATCGATATGTGTAATTTTTAATTCAACAAAAAAAGGAGGGAAACTTTTTTTTTACAATACTCCTCTTTACAACAGTAAATAACTCTCTCCTACACAATCTGAAGTCAACTCTCCTTTAAATCATAGTGTTGTACTTATTCTTAACTTCGTCATCCGATAGTGCTTCTTGTCCCAGTCGAAGCTCACTGCTTCGTCATTTTAGTTACAATGCCAAATGTTGACAGTCAACTTTCACTTTTCAAAATATAAAATCATTTCATTTACTCACCTCCTCTATATAAACCCGAAAAGTCGAAGACCCTATCACCCATTTCTCGTAGTCCAGCCATTCCTCTTCCTGCGCTTGCTTCTGCTCTACGTTTTTCCCCCTTTTTTCGAAAGAGGATCTTCTCAACTCTCTGGTAAGCCTTACCAAAAAAATTTATTATCATCCTGGTAACATCTTCCCTTCTCATCCCTATCTCATACTTCTCTTAATCGTGCCTCCTTCGCATTAAACAATGGCTGCCTCTGATGCATCCAACCCTAGTTTCTTCACCTGACGACAATACAAACTCTTTGAAGAAACCCCTGTCACTTATAGCGGATGCAAGCATGTCAAATTTGCTGAACTAAGGAACTACAATCTCAACAAGGTTGAAGACATCGCCTGGCAAATGAAATAGCTGCATATCTGCTCTATTCAACAACCTCTGTACCGTGATGTCATCAAAGCATTTTATACCACCCTCAAGGTACATCCTGACCAACCCAATACCATCACTGGAAAGGTTAAAGGCACTAAGGTAGTCATCACTCCCTCACTGTTGGAAGCCCTCTTTGGTACTTCCATCACCGGTCATACCTTTTCTGAAGTTGTCTCTGAGGATCATTAAAAAATAGGTATTATTGGTCCTCTGTGTCAGATGAAAAGAGGCACAATTGATATAAATCAGCTTTCCGCAGTTAAGCGGCTCATTCATCTTATGATTAGCCACATCCTTCTTCCCCACCAAGGCAATCATGCTGTAGTCACTCAGCGATATGGCAGTTTATTATTTTGGGCCTTTCAAGGACATCAGATCAATTTTGCCTCCTTCATTCTTCAGAAAATACAATCAGTAGCCCAATTAGCTACAGCACTTCCTTATGGGCTGATGCGCAGCATCATTTTTAGGCATTTTGACATTGACCTAGACAATGAAATGGTTGTTCCTCAGATTGAGCCTCTTGGAATATCAAACCTGAAGAGGAGTCAGTTTAAATTGGTTGATGGTCACTGGACCAAAGGCAGCCTTCCTCCATGTTCTCATCATATTATTAAGGACATATCATACATGTCAGCCCCAGCTGAAGTCCCAACTGAAGGACTAGCTGATGGGGGACCATCCGGAGCTTCAGCAGAAGCCCCAACTGAAGCACCAGTCGAAGCTCTAGCAGAAGCACCAGCCAAAGCCCAAGCTGAAGCATCAGCCGAAGCCCCTGCTGAAGTGCTAGCCCAAGCCCCATTTGATGCACCAGTCGAAGCCCCAGCTGAAGGATTAGCTGATATGCCAGCTACAGAGTCAATCACATCCCCACCTAGTGTTCCATCAACTGACACTCCCAATGCAGTTCTCCCTGGTGACTCCAATATCTCTGTGGAGGAAGATTCACTTCTTCAGGGGGAGACCCGGACCTCTACTGAGCTGATTCCTTCAACAATCCCTCCTTCTCAAGAGCCTCATAGCTCCCACCAACATCCATTGATGATCCCTACCCACCTCAGGGGGAGAAACCTCAGAACACTGCAGAACCACTACAGTCTGATCAGTCAAATAGAAGTCAGCCTAAGGCCCATGATCAACACAAAACTGAAGAGCCATCTACTCCAACTCCCTGGAAACAAGAAATTGTAGATATCAAATTTGAGGTCAGTAGAATTGGTTATCAGTTGGAGTCCATGAAGTCAGAGTTATCTTCTGAATTTGGCAGACTACATACTGCCATGAGCACTCTCACCACCCTGGTTCAAGCAACTCTTTGCTTTCAACCTCCAGCAACCTCTTATGTGCCACAAACCATTCTCAGAAAGAAGTACACTACCAAGAGGCCTCGTCCCACTCTGGCACAAGATGAAACCTCTTCTCACCAACCACCTACTACTCCCCTTCCAGATCTAGAGCCACATCCATTCTCCCCACCTCCACCTCTGGAGCCTTCACAACCTCCGGCTCCTGAATAGTCATCCCCTCCACCTCCTCCGACCTCACCACCCCCAGCCACTGAGCCATTCTCTTCTCCACCTACCGAGGACCAACCACCCCCTCCCAGTCAACCTACCCCATCACCGGTTCCCTCTCCTCCACCCTCCCAATCGACCCCCAATCCTCAAACCCATCCTAAGGTCAAACTTGAGGATATTGTCTTTGAAGTACCTCTAGGTCCTAAAGCCTCTTCCTCCAGACCATCCAAATCCAAACGTCACAAGCCTGCACCCAATGAACCTAAATACCCCCCATTGACTTACCACTTTCTTCACCACCCAAGAGCAGAGATTTACAGAGAGTATCTCAAAATTTGGAAATATCATCTGGCTCTTGGACTCCTAGCTCTAGACCTCAAAGACTAGCTATTCATACTAGTGGATCTGAAACAATTTAATGGCCAAGAACTACAACATCTGTTCGATATAATTGAGCATCTAACATAGGAACATTGGCTTAAGCAAATCCAGATGATGCCAGAGATTTTTTGAAGACCAATGCCCACTGAGTCAGGATAGGCCGACCTACAGTCAGTTTGGATGACTAGTTTAAGTAGTAAGCTCACTTCAAGCACAATGATTATCTTGACCTGGTGACAAGTCAAATTACAAGGTTCCTCCTCTTCAACAAACAAAGGTTGAATCTTAAAATCCCTCGCATATCTTATCATCAGTATGACAAGCTCCTTAAATTTCATGCTCACCCTGATCCCTCCACTCATCACATTCTGGAGCCTGATCTCTACCCTTATCTCATTGGTGCCATTGCTGCCAGTCCGTAATCTTCCCAACTTCTCACAATGGTCATACAAATTCAATGCAGGAAACTAGTCAAATATCAAATTTCTCTATCCCTGTTTGAATGTCTCCTTCTCATTGCCAAAAAATACTCCTCCCTTACTCATTCCATTCAGCTCATTCTTGCTCAAATGGAAAGTGTTGGGTTACAATGTGTATGATGACATGTGCTTAAATGTTTTTGATGATGTTTAACATAATTGATGTTCCATTGCTGTTGGAAACATGATAAATATGACAAAGACATGAAAGAAATGAACAAATGAAAATAGTGCTTCTATGACTATTCATGTATCCATTATATCTCACATAGAATGTCGTTGATGTAGGTGTGAATGCACACAAGACAATAAACCAAAGTCAAGTGCAAAAGACCAAGAAATACACTTCAAGTGGTCATGTGTCGACAGCCCCCAAGGCATGTGTCAACAGATAGACCAATCCAGAACAAACAGGCTACTGGAAACACATTTACAGCAGTATGTGTCGACAGATGAGATGCACATGTCGACAGATACAAGATGCCTATCGACAGCCAGCATATCGCCTGTCTATAGATCCAGTCTTCCAAGAACTAGCTGTTGAACCACTCTTATATTTTACCCTTATATTTTGATGATAACATATATATTTTGGTGATAACAAAACTTATGATTAATCAAATATTGTTAAATATATTTAATATTATATTTTTCTTAATAAATATAAATTTATGTAATGAATTAAATATTAAATATATTTAATACCATGTTTTTCTAATAATAAATTAAATATCATATTTTTCTAATAAATATAAATTTATGGCATTATTGCTGTGTGATTTGCACTAAAAAGCTAAATCGATGTCCATTCAATATACATCGATTTCAGTTCACAAAGTGCCACATCGATTTGCTTGAAAACATGGATTTGCTCTCATAAGGATTTGATAAGTGAAACATGGATTTGCGCTCACATCGATTTGCTCTCATAATGATTTGATAAGTGAAACATGGATTTGCTCTCACATCAATTTTCTCTCATAAGGATTTGATAAGTAAAACATGGATTTGCTCTCACATCGATTTGCTCTCATAAGGATTTGATAAGTGAAACATGGATTTGCTCTCACATCGATTTGCTCTCATAAGGATTTGATAAGTGAAACATGGATTCACTTGAAAACATGGATTTGCCTCAAACATGGATTTGCCTCAAACATGGATTTGCTTCAAACATGGATTTGCTTCTCACATGGATTTCATAAGTGAAACATGGATTTGCTTGTAAAACATGGATTTCAACAAGGATTTCACTTAAACATCAATTTCCTTATATTTCAAAATGCTTTTGGCATCTAGTGAAAAGTCAAATATATTTCTGACAGAATATCTCTTTTATCTTTCCAGATCTCTTCTCTCTTGTCAGAACAAAAAGAGCTTACCTACCACTTCTGGATGACAGTAGAAACATAGAGGTATGAGCCTTGTTTACAGAAACACTCTTTTATCTAAACACTTTCTTCTATGCTTGCAGACCTCGTAGACCACAAAATATCAGAAGAAAGAGAAGATGAGCAACGGCTAGAACTCCAACGGATTTATTCAAAGCTGATCATATAAAAGATGAAGCAAGGCTGAAGAAGATATAGAGCTTTTCTGAAGATCTTTAAAGGAATGTACATCCTGTGAGGAACCAAAAACTCCACATACACTCAAAGGAAAAGAGAGAAAGAGCCCGAGCCCAAGAAGAAGTGTTCAAGCAACTGAAGCACTCAAGCATTCAAGCTCCTTCTCCTCTCTTCACTCTCTCTGTGTGCATCTTTGTAATCTGGGGAGAGAATCTTTTCACTAAGAGTCTCATTTAGTTGGTGTTCATCTGTTCCAACTCTCAGCGATGTTCTTTCTTTTCTAAGAAAGATCTTTGTCCAGTTGTAGGACTGTATACAGTGTAGAACCTAGCTAGGGGTTTGTGTCTAGCAGAACCATACTGGGGTTTGTACCAGGAGGTTGGCTTCTTGACCTGTAAAAGAAGTGGGCTGCCTTCTTGCCCGGGAAAGAGAAGAAGACCAGCTGGGGTGCTGGGTGTTGTATTGTCCTTGAGGGGGACTGTACCCTTGGTTAGTTAAAGCCCAAGAGGTTGCTTGGGGACTGGACGTAGGACTTCCATGTGGAAAGGGCTGAACCACGATAAATTCCTTGTGTCCTTTGTGTGATTGTTTATTTGCTTCCGCACTGCTACTCTTTATCACACTAAACTAACCAAACTATAAAGTGATAATTTTTTATGTTTAAGTTTCTATTTTAGATTTCAGAAAAACCTATTCACCCCCCCCCCCAGGTTAGCTTGCTGCCGTACCAAAAGGGCCAACACTAGCATGGTTCTGGAAACTAGAAGTCTGCAGTAGGTGTCGACAGACGAAGAGAAAAGCCCAAAATGTGATTGCGATATGTTCTATATTAGGGTGATCCCTTTAAGCACAACTCTCCACACTTGGACACCCATATATATAGACCATATGAAGTTATTTTCGCAGCAAGAAGCCACAATACCAAAACCTTAACCAAAGGTCAGAAAAAAAAGCTTCTCTCTACTGCTCTGCTTCAACTCTCCGTCCAGTTCAAGGAAGATCCATCTCACAAGTGGAGTTGAAGTCGGTTCGTCTATGGTTCAAGCTTCTACATCATCTGATAATCATCAAGTTGAAGCTTGGAGTTCTTCTGGACGACCACCACGAAGAGTTCTTCATCAAGATTTGTTTTTACTTCTCAGAACTCTTCTTCTTCTACACTTTTCACTACTCTGTGTGTGTGGTAGTGGTTCAAGCGTCTCTTGTGCTTGATTCATGTGTGGGTTGTTGTTCTGATTACGTGTTTGCATCAGACAACGTGCCTGTGTGTGTTTGTAGAGTTGAACTCGCTGATAAGCAGTCGTTCTGCGTGTGTGTGTGGACGGTGGACGTAGGATACATAAGTTGTGTACTCTGAACCACCTTAAATCTTCGTGTCCTGTGGTTTGCACATTTTCACGGTAGATGTTTGGTAGGCACGTTGATTGTTCACATGCTATATAGATCTCTAACGTTCTACTCATAATCTGCACACACATCGAAGTCTGAATTCAGTACATATTTGCTTAAGTATTCGTCAAGTCAGTGTTAGCATCTAAAAGAAGGTCATAGTGCTTTTAAATCGGTGGTAATCTATTCAACCACCCTTCTAGATTACTGCACTAGGTGGTTTCGCACACCTTTCAATTGGTATCAGAGCAAGGTTTCTCCGTTTACTGCTTTAATAGCTTGATATCACGAACAGGAGAAATTCGGTCTCATGGAAACTAACAAGGGATTTATGGCTAAAGGACACTCAGTGTCTAGGCCTCCCTTCTTTGATGGCACTGACTACACCTACTGGAAAAATAGTATGCAGGTGTTTCTGAGAGCTCAAGACTATGAGCTGTGGAAGATCGTCAGCAAGGGGCCTTATGAGTTGCCCGCTGACGAAGATACCTGAACAAGAGAGCAAATCTACAAAGGCACCTTGAATTGGAGCGTATTGAACATGATGCAGTGCGTTGTGCATCCGAAGGAATATTCAAGGGTCTCCACATGTAAGTCAGTAAAAGAAATGTGGGACAAGCTGGAGCTTATTTATGAAGGTACGTCTGAGGTAAGGGAAACCAAAGCTAGCATGTTAGTATCTGAATATGAAATGTTTAAAATGAAAAATGAAGAAACAATTTCAGATATGTTTGCTAGATTTATGATCATAATAAATGGCTTGAAGGGTCTTAAGAAAGAATACAGTGAGAGTGACTTAATAAGGAAGATACTTCAGACTCTTCCATCATCCTAGCATACTAAGGCCACTGTCATTGGGGATTCTAAAGACCTTTCCACAATGAAATTGGATGAGCTAATTGGATCCCTAATGACTTATGAAATAAACCTGAAAAGAAAAGAAACTGAGGTGACTCCTAGAAAATCCATTGCTTTAAAAGCCTCTAACAATAGTTCTTCAAGTTCCAAGAAGAGGTTCAGCAGGAAAGTGATGAATCTGAACCGTCTAGTGAAAGTGAGAATGATGAAATGGCCATGCTCACTAGACAGTTCAAAAAATTCCTCAGGTTCAAAAAGAAAGCTCAGGTAACTTCAAAACTTTTCCAAAGAAAGATTTTTCAAATAAGTTTGAGTCTAACAAAAATCTGACATGATTGTGTGCTATGAGTGCAAGAAACCAGGGCACATAGAGGTGAATGCCCAGAGATCAAGAAAAAGCTGAAAAAGGACAAGTTCACTTTCAAGAAAGCCAAGGCAATGATGGCTACTTGGAGTGATGAAGATGAAGATGAGAACACACAAGGAAGCTCTGGAGATGAAGAAATTCAGTGCCTAATGGCAAGGAGTGAAGACTCCGCTGAGGTAAACTCTTCCTTTGAGAATTACTCTGTCGATGATTGGGAAGAGGCATACACCTTACTATTTCAGAAATTTTGTGAATATAAATCAGAAAATAAAGCACTGAAAAAGAAGATCACTTCACTTGTTCATAGCACATCTAATGATGAACAGATTGCAATTCTATCTAAAGAAATTGAGCTATTGAAAATTGAAAAAGAAAGCAATCTTGCTGAAATGGATTGCATCAAAGAAAAACTCCAGGAAAATGTAAAAGAAAAACAAGTCCTAAATACACTTGTAGAAACTCTACAACATGAGAATAAAGAGATCCAAAAAGAGATGGAAAAAGCTAAGAGGAACTAAAAGGAAAAACTGATGATCTCTCACGATTTTCAAAAGGAAAATAGAATCTTGATGTAGTGTTGGGAGTTAAAACAAATGTAACAAGACATGGGCTTGGATAGCAACCAGAAAAACAAAAGAAACTCAGAGATAAATTGATCACATCTTTTGTTGATTGCAGTCCAAGTTCAAGTAAGCAAGTTCAAGCTAAACGTAAAAATGCTCAGGCTAAAGGTAAACAATTTCAAAACAATCAAAAGACTTCATATGTTCTTCAAGCTAAGAAAACTGTCGACAATCCCAAAGAGACCTGTCGACGGGCCTGGAAATTTACAGAAAAAGGAATGCCAAACAAGCATCAAAAGGGCCAAAAATAATCACAAGTTAAATACAACATTAAGAAATTGTAAAAACTCAAAAACCATCATGCAACTGTTGTAAGAAACTTGGCCATACTGAAAAACAATGCTGGAATAATTTAAACAAGTTAAAATTCAAACAAGTTTGGATTCCAAAGCATTTACTTTTTGGCATGAATGAAAAATTGGGACCCAAAGTAATTTGGGTACCAAAACCTCTTGTCTAATCCATCTATGCAGGAATGCCTAGCAGCCCAAAATCAAAATAAATGGTACTTGGATAGTGGCTGCTCAAAGCACATGACGGACGACAAAGAAAAATTCTGTTTGCTGGTGGAAAAAGACGGAGGACAAGTTGTCTTTGGAGGTAACAATAAGGGCCAAATAATTGGCACAGGTAAGGTAGGTAAGTATGCCTCTAACTCAATAGACAATGTGCTCTTATTTGATGGTCTTAATCACAATCTTCTTAGCATTAGCTAATTGTGTGATAAATGCCATAAAGTCATCTTTGAATCAAATGCATGCCAAATTGTTGATAAAGAAATAGGAAGTCTCAAGTTTTCTGGAAAAATGGTGAATAACATCTATCTAGTTGATTTAGATGAATCAGAAAACAAAAATTTGTGTCTTGTTGCAAATAAGCAGGATGAATTGACTTTGTGGCAACGTAGGCTAGGCCATGCAAGTTACAATGTTTTTCACAAGATTATGAGGATGAAACTGGTAAGTGGACTTCCTGAAATTGAGTTCAATAAAAAGGAATGTTTTTGTGATGCATGTGCACAGGGAAAACAAACTAGAAAGTCTTTCAAATCAAATGCTCCCATAATTACTTCAAAACCTTATGAACTGTTGCACATGGACCTTTTTGGACCTACAAGAACACTAAGTAACAATGGCAAACATTTTGAGTTTGTCATTGTAGATGATTTTTCTAGGTTCACTTGGGTTAAATTTCTGGCCCACAAACATGAAGTTCTGAAAATTTTCAAGAGTTCTTCAACAAGATTGAGCATATCAACATAAACAAAATATGCTCAATCCACAGTGATCATGGGGGAGAGTTTGATAACAATTTATTCTCTGACTTCTACAGGAACCAAGGTATTGATCACAAGTTTTCCTCTCCAAGGACTCCGGAACAAAATGAAGTTGTGAAGAGAAAGAACAGAACCTTGGTGGAAATGGCTCGCACTCTTCTGGTTGAAAGCCAACTTCCAAGGAGCTTTTGGGCAGAAGCAGTGAACACTTCATGCTACATCCTCAATAGAGCCATGGTAAGACCTGTAATGAAGAAAATCCCGTATGAGCTCTTGAAAGGTAAGAAACCCAACATTAGGTACTTCAGGATCTTTGGCTCCAAAGTTTTTATCCATAACAATGACAAAGTTGATTTAGATAAATTTGAAGCCAAAAGTGATTCAAGTATTTTTCTCAGATACTCAAAACACTCTAGAGCTTATAGAGTGTATAAGAATAAAAACAAAACTGTGGAAGAGACTCCACATGTTATTTTGATGAGTATTATCCAAAAACTAACAAATCAAATGTTTCAAGGTATGATGATGATGAAGGAAAAATACTTGAAGATCAAGATGAAAAACCACTATCGACAGACCACGAAGAGGCTGTCGACAGGCCTGAAGCAAATCCATAAGATCAAATTCTTCAAGAACACCTCCCCAAGAACAAATCCTCAAGAGAAATATCCTCAAGACCAAGACCAAACAGGTCCTTCCACAATCAGAAATGTCAGGTACTCAAAAGATCACCCACTTGATAATGTAATTGGGAATGTAAATGATAGAGTTCACACTAGGTCTCACTTTAGACACATTGTAGAACAAGATCATTTAGCATTTGTCTCTCAAGTGGAGCCTAAAAATGTTGAAGAGGCTCTAAAAGAAAATTCATGGATAGATGCCATGCATGAGGAACTTGGGAAATTTGAAAGAAACAGTGTTTGGAGCTTAGTTCCTAGGACCCCTGAAATTTTTGTAATTAGAACAAGATGGGTATTTAAAAAAAAGCTAAATGAAGAGGGTAAAGTGGTGAGAAACAAAGCTAGATTGGTAACAAAAGGGTATAATCAAGAATTTGGGATAGACTTTGAAGAATCATTTGCACCTGTAGCTAGGCTTGAGGTAGTGAGAATATTGTTAACATATGCATGCTCAAACAAGTTTAAACTCTTTCAAATGGATGCTAAAATTGCCTTCTTGAATGGTTACATCAAAGAAGAGGTCTATGTTTCTCAACCACCTGGATTTGAGGATAATGAAAAGCCTAACCATGTTTATAAATTGCACAAAGCTCTTTATAGTATGAAACAGGCACCTCGAGCTTGGTACGACAGACTAAGCAATTTCTTGGTGAGTAAAAACTACTCCAGAGGTAAAGTGGACCAAACACTCTTCACTAAATATGTTCACAATCACATAATTGTTGTTCAAGTCTATGTGGACGACATTATCTTTGGTTCTACTAACCTCTTACTATGTGAAGAATTTTCTAACACATGCACAATGAGTTTGAGATGAGTTTAATGGGGGAGCTTCAATTTTTTCTTGGCTTGCAGGTAAAACAATATGAAGATGGCTTCTTCATCAATCAAGAAAAATATGTTAAGGAGTTACTGAAAAGATTTTAGTTTGAACAAGCCAAGCCAGCCTCTACACCAATGAGCACGAGTGTGAAATTAGAAAATGATGAGAAAGGTAAAATGGTAGATGCAAAGCAATTCCGAGGTATGATTGGCTCTCTCCTTTACCTTACTGCAAGTAGGCTAGATATACAATTCAGTGTTTGTCTTTGTTCTAGATATCAATTTAGTCCAAAGGAAAGCCATTTGGTTGCAGTCAAAAGGATTTTCAGATATCTCTCAGGTACGTATGATTTGGGTTTATGGTATCCAGTAAGAAGTAGTTTTAATTTGGTCTCATATTTGGATGCTGACTATGCTAGATGTAAAATTGATAGAAAAATACTAGTGGATATTGTCAATTCCTAAGTGGTTGCATGGTTTCATAGGCATCCAAGAAGCAACACTCGGTTGCACTCTCTACTGCAGAGGCAGAATATGTTGCTTCATGGAGTTGTGCGGCTCAAGTGTTGTGGACCAAAAGTCAACAGTGTGATTACAACATTGACATTGGATGCACACCTATTCTTTGTGACAATACTCGTGCTATCAACCTTTCAAAGAACCCAATTCAACAGTCAAGGACCAAACACATTGAGATAAGGCATCACTTTTTGAGAGATGAGGTAGCCAACAAGAACCTAGAACTTGACTTCATTCCAATTGAAAAGAAATTGGCTGATATTTTCACCAAACCTTTGTCAGAAGATAGGTTCACCTCCTTAAGAAGAGAATTGGGGTTGTGCAAAATTCAATGAATCCAATACCAAATTAAGGGGTAAATGATCCTTATGTGTAGTGACTATGAGGTATATCAAATGGTGACATGTGGAAGAACAAGTTAGGCTTGTTTGGAAACTATCATTATGCTGAGTAAATATACTCCGCCAAGTATCCATAGTCTTCTATACATAATGGTCATTAACTTCATAATGAGGTAATCGTTTCTTTTAGTTTTGAGACATGCATCTCTTTAAAAGAATGAATTTTTACTGCTCACATGCTTATGAATGTTCTTTTGTGTGCAAATGCTTGGTATGTTTGTGTATCTCATTGATTGATTTGCTTGAATGATGAGTCATCATATGCACACACTATGGGGGAGTAAGTTAAGGCTAGGTGAGTGAAATTCGTAAGCGATACCCTTCATATTCTATGGGGGAGTAAGTTATGGCTGATATATGTTGTTCATGAGTTGCATAAAGGCTGCAGGAGCATTAGTTAGACCAAAAGGCATAACGACAATATCATAATGTCCATACCTACTTCTGAAAGCCATTTTGAAGATATCGTCATCCTTGATCCTCATTTGGTGATAGCCAGATCGAAGATCGATCTTGGAGAAATATTGAGCTCCTAATATTTGGTCGAATAGTTCATCGACCCTAGGCAATGGGTATTTGTTCTTGATGGTCAGCTGATTGAGTTGACGATAGTCGATGCATAGCCTCATCGATCCATCTTTCTTCTTGACGAATAGCATAGGTGCTCCCCATGGGGAAGTACTCGGTCTAATGAACCCCTTCTCTAATAGCTCCATCAGCTGCGTCTTCAACTCCTTTAGCTTGGCAGGTGACATCTGGTACGGTTGACGCAATACCGGGGCAGCTCTAGAGATCAACTCTATGGCGAAGTTGACATCACATTCTAGGGGAATCTCTGGCAGATCTTCAAGAAACACATCGGGGTAATCCTAGACTATGTGGATGTCTTCTATCTTAGAACCCTTCTTTTCAACAACTACGGCTGCTAGAAAAGCAATGCAACCTTTCCTTATCATGTTATGAGCTTTTATGGAGGAGATTAGAGACATCCGTCTCTTATGTCTAATCCCAGAGAATGCCAATTTAAGAAAGTCAATAAAGGTACCATTCCCTTTCTTACAGTCGACACTTGCCCCATAAGTGGACAACCAGTCGGCTCCCAAAATTACATCATAGCCTTCCATGGGCATACACACCAGGTCGGCTTTTAGGTTATGGTCTCTGATCATTACATCGGCAGATGGAAAGTATTTGTTCAATCTCTCCTTTTCCCCTAGTGGTGTTGTGACAGAGAACTCACAACCCATGGATATAGGTTTTGCAGTTAGGGTATCAGCAAAGTTTTGAGATATAAAGGAATGAGTTGCTCCAGTATCAAATAAAACAAATGTTGATAAGGAGAAAACTTGTAGAGTACCTTCTACCACGCCACCGTCCGTAGCGGGCTCCTCATCATGCAGGGCTTGCAGTCTTCCCTGTTTCTTAGGTGCATTAGGGTGCCTCTCATGTTCTTTCAGTAACGGGCACTCAGGGATGCGGTGCTCGCGACTTCTGCAGCGCAGACATGCACCGACCTTCCTCCAGCACTCATCCGCAGTGTGACCTGGCTTGTCACAGTGCTTGCAGTTACTTTTTGTTTGAGTGTTGGGGACGATAGCTTTAGGTTTCCTTTCTTGGTGGGTCCCTCCATGATGTTGAAGGGATGCCTCTTGTCGTTGTTCGGCTTAGCAGATGACTAACCAGAGGTCATTTCCTTTTTCATGAACTTCCCTTTTATACGGTCGGTGAAGTCCGTAGCATCTTCCAGCAGTTGAGCCTTTTTCACCATCTCGGCGTAGGTCTGGATGTCGAGAGGTGCCAGTTGGGTAATGTATTGAGGCTTAAGGCCGTTGAGGAAGCGCTTAGCCTTCATTCTCTCAGTGTTCACTAGGTGTTCAGCATACCTTGCCAGTCTAGAGAACTGGGATTCATATTCAGCCACAATCAAGCTTCGCTGTTTCAGAGTAGCGAATTCCGCAGCCTTCCTTTCTTGGACACACTCCGAGAAGTATTTGGAATTAAAAGCTTCTTTGAACTCGGTCCAGGTGAAATGACCATTAGCTCTGGTCGCTTCAACAGACTCCTACCAAGCGCAGGCATCCTTTTCAAGTTGGAACATGGCTAGTAGCAGCTTATCCCCCGCTGCACATTGCATTACGCGGAAAATTCTTTCCGTCTCTTTGAGCCAGTGCTCAGCTTCATCCGGATCCATGGATCCACTGAACCTAGGTGGGTTCAGACTCCTAAAGTTGCGATGCAGGTCGCCTGCACCACGATTGCCACCTCCTTGGGTAGCTTGCACAATTACGCGAGTAAGTTCTTGAATGGTCTGTTGCATGCCCCTCATTTGAGCACGTTCAACAGTCATCTTTGTTGCTTAGTTCCTACAAAAATAACTTATTGTTATGATATTGATGTGGAATTTAATTTGTGTATGTGTGAGTTCATTTTAGCTAGTTACCCTTGGCTCTAACCACAACTCACATAGGTAGGATAATTGACTCTAGTCGAGACAGGTTAACCTAGATCATCCTATACTTAAGAATAACCTAGGCTCTGATACCACAAAACTGTCACGCCCCGATGCGGAATATCAGAACGTGAGGTAGTTGCAAGTAAACGGGTACAGAGCAAGTACTAGACATCAAACCATTGGACAAGAATAAATACTAAAGAAAATTCATTTCATTAATAATCTTTCAAATGTCTAGTACAACCACTAATATCAGAGCCATTCTATAGGGCCCAATTACATTGAAATAAAGCAAAAGACTAAACTAAGACTCTAATCATAGTACTAGGATGCTAGGGTACTTATGACGTCACTCCTGGTCGTTTCCGTCCTCTTGAGTGTATAGTTCATCCTCGGTCTCACCTGAGAACACAACGACAAATAACGCAGGGTGAGTGATAACGCCCAATAGGACTTAAATCTCAATAGTCAACCAGGCTTTAAATGAATAATGAATTAAAAGGCAGAGTAACTAATGATAGAGCGAGAGAGTCAAGTAATAGATAGCAGGATAGCACATGAACGAAATAGCACAACTGTCTAAATATAGCACGAGAGTCGAGTATAGCACAAAATAGCAGGATGGCCATAGCACAAATAGCACAAAGTATAGCAATAGGACAACGAGTATAGTATAGCACTTTTGTCAATAGACAACAAGAGAATATAGCACTTTTTATTGTCATTTAGATAGTTGAGATAGATAGCACTCGAGTGTAATGCCAAACACTCTGATCATTTAACTCCCATGGGCATTAGCACTTTCGGGCGCACATCCCAGGACTAGATCGGGCCCTTTATATATTGCCAGGTATTGGTTATATTGTTTATCTTTAGACAATCAGTCAATGACCAATATAGAGTATCAAGAAATAGATGAGAGCACTAGATGAATAGACGAGATAGTAGAGAGAACGTGAATAGATGAGCGAATAAAGTATAGATGAGAGCTAGTGGACATTGCACGGAACACGTCGAGTAAACAGGCGATAGTAACAGTTGCACAACACGCGCACATGGTGTTGGCAGTCAGGTGGAACTCACTACCTTTCCACTGGCCATGTTACGCACAGGTCCAGAGGTCCGGCATGATTCAAGATAAGAGCGAACTTCTAATAGTCGTTTGGATCATGCTGATCCCTAAAGGGTGTAATAGGTGTTAGGGTACAACCGGCTCATCAACCATGTGGGAATCCATGGACAGAAGAGACTTACGGAGGCCTCGAACAAAGACTCACTAGTCCGGCAG
Organism: Colocasia esculenta; assembly: GCA_014218235.1. NCBI lineage: Eukaryota > Viridiplantae > Streptophyta > Magnoliopsida > Alismatales > Araceae > Colocasia > Colocasia esculenta. Next base: position 132,444,401 of record CM024754.1, read on the forward strand.
AAGGAGTATCTGATAGAGAGTTTGTCCAAGTCAAGAGAGTGTATATATAGAAACAAGTGCTCGATGTTCTAGAGGAATTCTAGAACAGTGGAGTGTCGGTATTGGTGTTCCAAAACATCGCGAGAAACGTACACAAGTATATTTAAGAATGAGGTAATTTAATGACATAAATTACCAGATAAATTATGTAACATGTGCATGCCAATTAAGCCATATTTGGATGGTTCAAAGTGTGTGTGCATGTGAATAAGAAAATCATGGACAAGATAGATCATGTGATTGACTTAAATTAATTAAAATATATTCCATATTTACAACTTCATTTTTCAGTGTTTAAAACAGTTAACAAGATATAGGAATAGTTGAAGAACGACAAGACTTGCAAAATGATGGGTTTTCCTGCAAAAAGTCAGATCGCGACACACCCTGACGAGGGTCGCGACAGGGTCAACTGAGATCACGACAAGGTCTTGTACAGGTCACGACGGGCTTTCGGTTCGGGCAGGTAGGTCGCGACGGGGTCATGTGAGGGTCGCGACGGGCTCAGGCAGACCAGGCAGCAGATCGCGACGACAGGCCCTGTCGCGATCAAATCATGACAGAGGGCATTGTCATGATGGCCCTTGTGAATGAGGCCTATCGGGCCATCGCATTCATAGGGTCTGTGCCCGAGTCGGACAGGGAATAGGCATTACATGGGATTGCGGGCCAAAACTTACCCTATTTGACACAAGGTGATTCAGAAAATCATAACTAATTGTACAGGCGATGAAAATTTGTGAAACCAATTGCGAATTGTTCTAGACATGCATGGGTACTTACAGTAAATAGGAATTTGAAAACAAACAGGGTTTCGACATGCTTTGGTCATGGTATTCATGAAGAACTTAGAACAGTACGCAGATGAGTTCAACGAATTAATTCGCATGATAGGATGGATGGAAATTAGGGCTTTTAGGGGCAAAAGAAGCCTAACGACCATCAGAATCTCCAATAAAAATTTCGTGGCATGAGATCAAGTGTACAAGGAGAACAAGATTTAACAAGGGGGTTCGGGGTCAGGATGAGTGTAGAACTTCGAAAAGTAAGAAGTAATTATTGACTTGATGATAAATCATGAAACTTGAGGGTATTGTTCCTGGTACATGGAACAATCTACAGTCAAAATCTCATTAGTTTTTCTCATGAGAATGCCTACCTTTAATATTTTTCTCTTCTAGGGTTTGAACTTGAAGAACTCGAGAAGAACTTGAGGGATCTTTCTTCTCCACAAATTCTCCTTCCCTTTGGCTCCTTCCCACATCCAGCAAACCCTTGGCACGAGCTAGGGCCGGCCATGAGGGTTTTAGAGGAGTATTTAAGCATCTCCCCATTCTATTTCCTATTATGACTCTAATTCCTATTTATTCTAAATTTCCTATTTCCCTCTCCCCTTTTTAGGCATGAGATCTCCTAATTGGGTTAGGATGGGAGCAAATTTCGTGGGCAACCTATTTGGGTAGGTTTAGGAATCCAAATATAACTCAAATTGCTAATTTAATGCATTAAATACCTCTTTTATAATTAGGTATTATTTTAGTTACGAATTTAGGATATTTTTCCATTATTCCCCTTTTAAAATTTCCTATTTTGGCCCACTAAATTCTATTGGGTCAATTTAATAAAGCTCATCACTTCTTTTCTTTTAATGGGTTTTAGTAAATTCTCTTCCCATTAATTTCTTATTTAATTTATTTTATTTTATTTGATTTTCTAATAAATAATAATTTTTATATTATGTAAATTTGTTATTTTTTTCAAAGATTCAGGTTGCTACATCCTCCCCCTCTTAAAAGAATTTGGTCCCCAAATTCATATGATTATAAGGGAGCAAATGTCTTACCGAAAAGATCGGGGTAGTTCCGTTTGATGATCCCTTCCAGTTCCCATGTGGCTTCTTCCACTCCGCGGTTATTCCATAAGACTTTAACCACGTGAATGGGATGCTTCCTGAGCTGTTGCACCTTCCGTTCCAGTATCTTGACTGGCTTCTCTTCGTATGTCACATCCTTGTTCAGCGCCAGCTTTTTGTGGCGAATGATATGGGTAGGATCATATACATAGTTCCTGAGCATGGAGGCATGGAACACATTGTGTACACATGCCAAATCCGGTGGCAACGCCAGTCGGTATGCAACCTCACCAATCCTTTTGAGTACTTCAAAAGGACCAATGAATCTAGGACTGAGCTTTCCTTTCACTCCAAATCTTTGGATGCCACGTGTAGGTGACACCTTTAAGAATACATGATCACCAACTTGGAATTCTAAGTCCCACCTTTATTTGTCGGCATAGCTCTTTTGTCTAGACTGAGCAGTCTTAAGCCGATCTCTAATCACTTGTATGTCCTTTGTGGTACGTTGTACCATATCCGGACCTAGCCATTGTTGTTCTCCCACCTCATTTCAGCATGCAGGAGATCTACAATTTCTTCCGTAGAGTGCTTCGAACGGTGCCATCTTGATGCTCGCCTGGTAACTGTTGTTATAGGCGAACTCAATAAGGGATAGATGCTCGTTCCAATATCCTTGGAAGTCTATAGTGCAAGCTCTTAGCATATCTTCCACTATTTGGTTGGTTCTTTCAGTTTGCCCATCAGTTTGTGGATGGAATGCGGTACTAAAGTTGAGTTTAGTACCCAGTGCACCTTGCAGTCCTTTCTAAAAATGAGATGTGAATCTCGGATCTCGATCCGAGACTATGGATGATGGAACTCTGTGCAGTCTCACTATCTCTTTGACATATAGAGTAGCTAGTACCTCCACCGACCACTTACTCTTAATAGGCAGAAAATGGGCGGATTTGGTTAGTCTGTCCACAATGACCCATATGGCGTCGAGTCCACCACGAGTCTTGGGTAAACCCATGATGAAGTCCACGTCAATGCTCTCCCATTTCCATTTCGGGATATCTAGCGGTCTGAGTACACCAGTAGGGCGCAGGTGTTCCACTTTTACTTGTTGGCAAGTAAGGTAGTGAGCAGCATGCTCGGCTACCTCTCTCTCCATGTTCGGCCACCAAAATGTTCTTTTCATGTCTTGGTACATTTTGGTACCTCCAGGATGAATAGTGTACTTCATCTTGTGAGCCTCATCCATTAATCTTCTCTTCAGTTCTTCATTGTCGGGAATGCATGTCCTGCTTTGAAAGACAACACTTCCATCTTCGGTCATTGCAAAGTCTAGTCTTTCGGCTAAAGTTTCCATGATGCGAACTAAGAATGGATCATCATTTTGTTGAGATTTAATCTCCTCTAGCAGATCAGATTGAATCTTGATATTGGCAACCAAGACTCGATCATCTCTATGTTCAATATTTAAGTCTAACCTTGCGATTTGTTCTAGTAGTTGCATCTCGCCAAGGACTAGACTTGAAACAGATGCCATCGGCTTTCTACTATGAGCATCAGCCACGGCGTTTCCCTTGCCTGGATGGTGTTGGATGTTGAAGTCGAAATCTTTTAGGTATTCTAACCATCTTCTCTGTCTCATGTTGAGTTCCTTCTGGGAGAATAAGTACTTCAGGCTTTTATGGTCTGAGTAGACAGTGAACTTCTCCCCATAGAGGTAATGCCTCCAGATTTTCAAGGCGACGACCACGGCAGCCAACTCCAGATCATGCACGGGGTAGTTGACTTCATGAGTCTTCAGTTGTCGAGAAGAGTAGGCGATGACTTTCTCTTTTTGCATCAGTACACACCCTAGCCCAATCCCTGAGGCATTGGTGTAGACAGCGAAACCATCTCCCTCTATTGGCAGAGCGAGAACAGGTGCTGAGATCAGGCAATCTTTAAGAGTTTGAAAACTTTTCTCACACTCTTTACTCCAAGAGTATGGATTCTCCTTTCGTGTCAATCGTGTGAGAGGAATGGCGATCTTGGAGAAGTCCTTGATGAACTGCCTGTAGTAGCCAGCCAGTCCTATAAACCTTCAGATTTTGGTAACGTTGGTTGGTCTCTCCCAGTTGAGTACAGCTTCGACTTTGGAGGGATCAATAGAGATGCCATCCTTTGAGATGACATGGCCCAAGAAGGACACTTCTTCGAGCCAGAATTCACACTTGCTAAGTTTTGAGTACAGTTTGTTGTTTTGCAAGACTTGCAATGCAATCTTCAAGTGTTCGTCATGCTCTTCTTTGCTCTTTGAATAAATGAGGATATCGTCGATGAAGACAACCACAAACTTGTCCAGGTATGGCCGATATATGCTGTCCATGAGTTGCATAAAGGTTGCAGGAGCATTGGTTAGACCAAAAGGCATAACGACGAATTCATAATGTCCATACCTACTCCTGAAAGTCGTTTTGAATATATCGTCATCCTTGATCCTCATTTGGTGATAGACAGATCGAAGATCGATCTTGGAGAAATATTGAGCTCCAAATATTTGGTCGAATAGTTCATCGACCCTGGGCAACGGGTATTGATGGTCAGCTGATTGAGTTGACGATAGTCGATGCATAGCCTCATCGATCCATCTTTCTTCTTGACGAATAGCACAGGTGCTCCCCATAGGGAAGTACTCGATCTAATGAACCCCTTCTCTAATAGCTCTATTAGCTGCGTCTTCAACTCCTTTAGCTCGGCAGGTGACATCCGATATGGTTGACGCGATACCGGGGTAACTCCAGGGATCAACTCTATGGCGAAGTTGACATCACATTCCGGGGGAATCCCTGGCAGATCTTCAGGAAACACATCGGGATAATCCTAGACTATGTGGATGTCTTCTATCTTAGAACCCTTCTTTTCAACAACTACGGCTGCTAGGAAAGCAATGCAACCTTTCCTTATCATGTTATGAGCTTTTATGGTGGAGATTAGAGACATCCGTCTCTTATGTCTAATCCCAGAGAATGCCAATTTAGGAAAGTCACTAAAGGTAACCTTCCCTTTCTTACAGTCGACACTTACCCCATAAGTGGACAACCAGTCAGCTCCCAAAATTACATCATAGCCTTCCATGGGCATACACACCAGGTCGGCTTTTAGGTTATGGTCTCCGATCATTACATCGGCAGATGGAAAGTATTTGTTCAATTTCTCCTTTTCCCATAGTGGCGTTGTGACATAGAACTCACAACCCATGGATATGGGTTGCAGTTAGGGTATCAGCAAAGTTTTGAGATATAAAGGAATGAGTTTCTCCAGTATAAAATAAAATAAATGCTGATAAGGAGAAAACATGTAGAGTACCTTCTACCACGCCACCGTCCGTAGCGAGTTCCTCATCATGCAGGGCTTGCAGTCTTCCCTGTTTCTTAGGCACATTAGGGCGCCTCTCATGTTCTTTCAGTAACGGGCACTCGAGGATGCGGTGCTCGCGACTCCCGTAGAGCAGACATGCGCCAACCTTCTTCCAGCACTCATCCGCAGTATGACCTGGCTTGTCACAGTGCTTGCAGTTACTTTTTGTTTGAGTGTTGGGGACGATAGCTTTAGGTTTCCTTTCTTGGCTGGGTCCCTTCGTGATGTTGAAGGGACGCTTCTTGCCGTTGTTCGGCTTAGCAGATGACTGACCTGAGGTCATTTCCTTTTTCATGAACTTCCCTTTTATACGGTCGGTGAAGTCCGTAGCATCTTCCAGCAGTTGAGCCTTTTTCACCATCTCGGCGTAGGTCTGGATGTCGAGAGGTGCTAGTTGGGTAATGTATTGAGGCTTAAGGCCGTTGAGGAAGCCCTTAGCCTTCATTCTCTCAGTGTTCACTAGGTGTTCAGCATACCTTGCCAGTCTAGAGAACTGGGCTTCATATTCGGCCACAATCAAGCTTCGCTGTTTCAGAGCAGCGAATTCTGCAGCCTTCCTTTCTTGGATACACTCCGAGAAGTATTTGGAATTAAAAGCTTCTTTGAACTCGGTCCAAGTGAACTAACCATTAGCTCTGGTCGCTTCAATAGACCAGAGGTCCAACGTGATTCAAGATAAGAGCAAACTTCTAATAGGCGTTTGGATCATGCTGATCCCTAAAGGGTGTAATAGGTGTTAGGGTACAACCTGCTCGTCGACCATGTGGGAATCCATCAACAGAAGTGACTTATGGAGGCCTTGAACAAAGACTCACTAGTCCGGCAGAAGGAGTATCTGAAGGAGAGTTTGTCCAAGTTAAGAGAGTGTATATATAGAAACAACTGCTCGACATTCTAGAGAAATTCTAGAACAGTGGAGCGTCAGTATCGGTGTTCCAAAACATCGTGAGAAACGTACACAAGTATATTTAAGAATGAGGTAATTTAATGACATAAATTACCAGATAAATTATGTAACATGTTCATGCCAATTAAACCATATTTGGATGGTTCAAAGTGTGTGTGCATGTGAATAAGAAAATCATGGACAAGATAGATCATGTGATTGACTTAAATTAATTAAAATATATTCCACATTTACAACTTCGTTTTTTAGTGTTTAAAATAGTTAACAAGATATAGGAATAGCTGAAGAACAACAAGACTTGCAAAAAGATGGGTTTTCCTGCAAAAAGTCATATCGTGACACACCCAGATGAGGGTCGCGACAGAGTCAACTGAGATCACGATGGGGTCTTGTACAGGTCGCGACGGGCTTGTCGGTTCGGGTAGGCAGGTCGCGACGCGGTCATGTGAGGGTCGCGACGGGCTCAGGCAGACCGGGCAGCAGATCGCGACGACAGGCCTTGTCGTGATCTGATCACGACAGAGGGCACTGTCGCGACGGCCCTTGTGAATGTGACCTATCGGGCCGTCATGTTCACAGGGTCTGTGCCCGAGTCTGATAAAGAATAGGCATTACATGGGATTGCGGGCCAGAACTTACCTTATTTGACATAGGGTGATTCAAAAAATCATAACTAATTGTACAGGCAATGAAAAATCATGAAACCAATTACGAATTGTTCTAGACAAGCATGGGTACTTACAGTAAATAGGAATTTGAAAACAAACAGGGTTTCGACATGCTTTGGTCATGGTATTCATGAAGAACATAGAATAGTACACAAATGAGTTCAACGAATTAATTTGCATGATAGGATGGATGGAAATTAGGGCTTTTAGGGGCAAAAGAAGCCTAACGACCATCAGAATCTCCAATAAAAATTTCGTGGCATGAGATTAAGTGTACAAGGAGAACAAGATTTAACAAGGGGGTTCGGGGTCAGGATGAGTGCAGAACTTTAAAAAGTAAGAAGTAATTATTGACTCAATGATAAATCATGAAACTTGAGGGTATTGTTCCTGGTACATGGAACGATCTACAGTCAAAATCTCATTAGTTTTGCTCGTGAGAATACCTACCTTTAATGATTTTTCTCTTCTAGGGTTTGAACTTGAAGAACTTGAGGGATCTTTCTTCTCCACAAATTCTCCTTCCCTTTGGCTCCTTCCCATGTCCAGCAAACCCATGGCACGAGCTAGGGCCAGCCATGAGGGTTTTAGAGGAGTATTTAAGCATCTCCCCATTCTATTTCCTATTATGACTCTAATTCCTATTTATTCCAAATTTCCTATTTCCCTCTCCCCTTTTTAGGCATGAGATCTCCTAATTGGATTAGGATGGGAGCTAATTTCATGGGCAACCTATTTGGGTAGGTTTAGGAATCTAAATATAACTCAAATTGCTAATTTAATGCATTAAATACCTCTTTTATAATTAGGTATTATTTTAGTTACGAATTTAGGGTATTTTTCCATTATTTCCCTTTTAAAAATTCCTATTTTGGCCCACTAAATTCTATTGGGTCAATTTATAAAGTCCATCACTTCTTTTCTTTTAATGGGTTTTAGTAAATTCTCTTTCCACTAATTTCCTATTAATTTATTTTCTTTTATTTGATTTTCTAATAAATCAAAATTTTAAGATTATGTAATTTTTATTTTTTTCAAAGATTTAGGTTGCTACATTTTCTATGAATTCTTCATCTTTTCTCATCCTTTCTTTATGAGTATGTACATATTATTCATGCAAGGGGAGAATTGGGCCTTAATATTCATTACAACCTTTCATACTCACATAGTATCAAAGACATTGACTTAATCACAATGATTTTGAAATAATATTTTGTGTATGAGTCTAGGTTGTATCATCTAGAACACATTGATCAAATCTAATAGTTTTAATCTAACTCACTTGAATAACTCCCTTGTGGATGATCATGTTTCTAAAATGGATTGACAAGTAAGAAGGTTATTGAATGTAATGTTTTCACATTGGCCTTTGACCTTAAATAACCTTTGACCTTGATTTTTAAATTAAAAAAAGGAGAAAAACTACCTATTTCTCAACTCAAAAGTTCAAACAAAAATTATATGAAATGGGACAAAGGCAAAGCAATGATGAGCCATACTGAGTAAGCGGGGACATGGGCATCACAAATGTCTGTCTTCGCGTTAAAAAGTCTATTCATTATCTCAGCACAATGGTATAATGGTCACTCACACTGAGTAACTGGGGGTATGGGCATCCCAAATGTCTACATTCATGTCAAAAGGTGAAAAGTGATCCTAATTAGACATTACTTTCATGTACCAACTGAACATCACCCACAAAGGAACATGTTTTTCTACAACGATTTTATTCAAAGGGGTTATCTTATTTTCATATGTTTGAACGGTGTATTCTAAATGTTATAACTTAAGATTCCCGAAGTATTATCTCTTAACCATTATAGAATCTTTATATGTCTTTCCACTAGGGTGTATGACACTTTGCAATAGGTATATTCTTAACCTTAGAATACTATTTGAACACTCATTCCCCATTCATTTATGATCACCTCACAGAGGACTTTCATGACTTCTGTCATCCCACTTTTCCTAGGAATGATGATGCTTAGCATGTCTAGGGTCAAATGAGGGTCATGTAGTTCTCTTTTTTTTCTAGTTGGGTTAGTTTGGGTTATGCTTTGTCTGTCACTTATGTCATTTCCCTTTTTGCTTTTGTTGTGTCATGTAATGGATCTCATTTTGATCTATGTGTACTTTTCACTGATCACCTCACAAAGGACTTTCATGACTTCTGTCATCCCACTTTTCCTAGGAATGATGATGCTTAGCATGTCTAGGGTCAAATGAGGGTCATGTAGTTCTCTTTTTTTTCTAGTTGGGTTAGTTTAGGTTATGCCTTGTCTGTCACTTATGTCATGTCCCTTTTTGCTTTTGTTGTGTCATGTAATGGATCTCATTTTGATCTGTGTGTACTTTTTACTCAATTAATGAAATCACAGTTACTTGCTCAATTCTATCCATGTGTGCATGATTTGTCTTTTTGAATGTTGTCAAAAGGGGGAGAAACATCAATTGTAATTTTGTCATCATCAAAAAGGGGGAGAATGTTGGGTTACAATGTTATGATGACATGTGCTTAAATGTTTTTGATGATGTTTAACATAATTGATGTTACATTGATGTTGGAAACATGATAATATACAAAGACATGAAAGAAATGAACAAATGAAAATAGCGCTTCTATGACTATTTGTATCCATTATATCTCACATAGAATTTCTTTTGATGTAGGTGTGAATGCACACAAGAAAATCAACCAAAGTCAAGTGCAAAAGACCAAGAAATGCACTTCAAGTGGTCATGTGTCGACAGCCCCCAAGGCATGTGTCGACAGATAGATCAATCCAAAATAAACAGGCTTCTGGAAACACATTTACAGCAGTATGTGTCGACAGATGAGATACACCTGTCGATAGATACAGGATGCCTGTCGACAACCAGCATATCGCCTGTCGACAGATCCAGTCTTCTGATAACTGCACAATTTTTCGAGTTAAATTTCATACGTAGAGTTAATTTTAGACGTTTTTTTTCATAAATAATGTGCATTTTCATTATAATTTTTATTTCGTCCATAAATAAGTTTTTGAACATGTTAGTTGATATTGGGGTAGAAAACACTTGTTAGATTTTCATTCAACAATTTACTGTTTCTTTTTTCAGATTGAATAATTAGATTCATTTTTATTGTTTTGCATAGATACACTTTGAAAAATAAAAGATAATTGTAAATAAATGTTCTACATATCTTTTAGTAAATAAATGTGAGTTTTTAAACAAATAAAAATTGTTAACACCCCAACCAATACCATCATATCCCACTTCATTCAATAAATAATAATATTTTAATATCCCACCCACTTACCCCTTTTCGTTTCTTTTATTAGATGGAGGTGGCCAGCTGCTGTGTAATGATTTGGGGAGGCCAAACAAATCGATTTGATGCTGGAAGTTAGGGCTGGGATATGAGATGGAGGCCATGCGCAGAGGAGCTGCTGCGGTGTGCGATGGTGCTGGCTGGGCACGGCTGTGGCTGCGGTGCGGCCGGCGCATGGAGCTGTGCGAGGCGGTGCGGGGATGGACTGGCCGGATCCGGGCACGCATGGATCCTGGTGCGGCTGGCGGTGCAGAGGCGGGCTGCTGGGCTGGGCTAGGGTGCGTCCAGATGGTGTGGGTTGCTGGGAAGCAATGTGATGAAGGTGGTGCTGCACAGAGGCTTGCGCAATCGTGCAGGCCGTTGCTGTGGTTGTGCGGCGGATGGAGGCCCTGCGCGTGAGGCTGGCGTTGGCATTGAGGAGATGCTGGCGTGGCGATCCTGGTGCAGAGCTACAGAGCTTGGTGATTTAGAGGTGGGAAGCAGAGGCCCTGGAGCCTAAAAGGACCCCAAGGTCCTCTTCACGGGGGGGGTCGACTTTTAGAATTTTTTCTTAGTTCTTTCTGTTCTTCCAGGGTTGAGATTTTAGGATTTTTCTAGCTTTTATTTCTATAATTTTCTTTCCTGTGAGAGCATAGGCTTGGCTAGTTTTAGAATTGGTATGGGTTTTTAGCTTTAATTTCTGTTGTTTCAACAGAGAAGGGAGACGGGTTCAATAGTTGGAGAATTTGTTAGTTTATTTTCTTATCTCTTTGTTCTAGTCTTTTTATTTGTCATTTATTTCTGTATTTTCTTCTTTTCAGCAGAGCAAGCGAGTGGGAGTTTTTAGGATTTTTGTTTCTTTTCTTGTTCTTCCAGAGTTCAGATGGTTATGTAGGGGAGATGGAGTTTATAATTTTTGTTGTGGATTTCTTCTTCTTGGTTGTTAGCTGTTGGTTGGGGAGATCAAGTGTTCTTCCTCTTTTCTTCTGTGCGATTTCTTCTGTGTGATGTCCATTTCTTCTGTGCTATTTTCATTTCTTATATGCTGCTGAGAGAAATCAGATTGTGTTGAATTGTCCATTTTGCTCTTCAGTTCGGCTACTATTCTTAGTTTAGAATTTTACTTCTCTTTTGTGTTGTTGTGAAGGATTTGAGGGTTACGAAGTGTTTCTTCCAATTCTTTTGTCGATAGTTCTATATTTCTCATGTCTTCTGTTGGCTACTGTGTGAGAGGACCAAGTGCATTTCATCCATTCGTCTGTGTTTAATTGGTTTGCAAACATTTATTTCCCATTTTTCTTCTGCATTTTCTTCCTGTCGGCTGTTGTCGAGTGCTTCTTCTTTGCTGCTGGGAGGGGGATTGTTACTGTGGGTAATTTCCATTTCTTTGCGTTGGGGAGATCTATCCAGGCGACTACACAAGATGAGGATCCGGAAGTGTGTGCTACAGTGACGGTACTGAGCAACCAAGAAGATCCCATTTCTTGGTTTGTTTTGGGGCTGTCTGGCGTCCAAAAAACTTTCGGAGAGTCCAGATCCAGGGTTGAGTTCGTGAGTTCAGGTTCTTGTTGCAGCAGAAATTAGAATTTAGTTTATGAGGGATTTCGGAGTTGTTCTAGTCTTTTTCGAGTCATTAATGTTGTTCTATTTCCTGTTCTTCATAATAGCATGTGAATTCTGATTTAGTAGTAATTAACTTCTGTTCTTATTTTCTGTCTAATCTTTGAATTGTGAGGGATTTGATCGGTGTTGTTTATATATTCACTTTTAATGCATTGTCGATAGAGATTTCAAGTCAAAGTAATTTAATTCAAGCTTTATTCTGCCTCTTCGTGGATATGACCTGTTCTCACCACTCTATGAATTTATCTTTACTATTTTATGTTTGTGAGACAGTTTAGAGAATGTGGGCATTTTGACGTGTGCAACGAACTCTAGACAACGAAAAACACACAGTCAACAAAGTCGCGTTCATATTCCAGGAACTAGCATGGTTCTGGAAATCAGAAGTCTACAGTAGGTGTCGACAGCTATAAAGCACTTGTCGACAGCTATAAAGCACTTGTCGACAGACGAAGAGAAAATTCATAAACGTGATTGTGATATGTTCTATATTAGGGTGATCCCTTTAAGCACGACTCTCCACACTTGGACACCCATATATATAGACCATATGAAGTTATTTTCGCAGCAAGAAGCCCCAATACCAAAACCCTAACCAAAGGTCAGAAGAAAAGCTTCTCTCTACTGCTCTGCTTCAACTCTCCGTCCAGTTCAAGGAAGATCCATCTCACGAGCGGAGTTGAAGTCATTTCGTCCACGATTCAAGCTTCTACATCATCTGATAATCATCAAGTTGAAGCTTGGAGTTCTTCTGGATGACCACCATGAAGAGTTCTTCATCAGGATTTGTTTCTACTTCTCAGAACTCTTCTTCTTCTACACTTTTCACTACTTTGTGTGTGTGGTAGTGGTTCAAGCATCTCTTGTGCTTGATTCACGTGTGGGTTGTTGTTCTGATTGTGTGTTTGCATCAGACAACGTGTGTGTGTGTGTGTTTGTAGAGTTGAACTCGTTGATAATTAGTTGTTCTGCGTGTATGTGTGGACGGTGGACGTAGGATACACAAGTTGTGTACTCCGAACCACCTTAAATCTTCGTATCCTGTGGTTTGCACATTTTCACGGTAAGTGTTTGGTAGGCACGTTGATTTTTCACACGCTATATAGATCTCTAATGTTCTACTCACAATATGCACACACATCGAAGCCCGAATTTAGTATATATTTGCTTAAGTATTCGTCAAGTCAGTGTTAGCATCTAAAAGAAGGTCATAGTGCTTTTAAATCGGTGGTAATATATTCAACCCCTCTTCTAGATAACTGCACTAGGTGGTTCCGCACACCTTTCAGAAAGGCTTTCTCTATATGAATGGCACAAATCCTACTCCACTCTGTCCACTGAGTACACTTCCTTTGAAGGTAGCATTGATGACTATTTTGCCCACAAATATGCCACCTTAGGGGGACATTTCACTCCAATTTGGACTGACAGATTTAATCTCTACTATAAAGCAAAACATGATGCCCAGGAAGACTGCTACTTATGGGCCATGACTTCCACCTTCTTCTTCCTTCAATCCAAAAGATAAGACTTTGTCCTTATCAAATTTCAACTCACACCTCCAGCTACCACCACTATCCAAACTCTTTAAAAGGCATCTTGCATACCTTAAATGCTCTATAGCTACAAATGCCCATATGGATTTTGCCCTTTTTTATAGAAGCCTCCACAGAGCTGAGCATAACCTTCACTGATTCCTCCTCCCACACTATCAAGCATTTCCCTCCACCGTATACTTGACTGATGATGAGTTGTCACTCCCTTTTCATTGGCATGACAAAAAGGGGGAGAGATGAAAGGAGATGAAATGCAACTCTGTAATGTAAAGAGGGTATCAAATTATAAAAGAAAGGGGGAGAAAACTTATGTATTTTCATATCTCTTATGTGTAAAAATAGTTGCTTTGTTGTTGCATTTTCATCTTAATATTTGTATTTTGTCAACAACAAAAAGGGGGGATTGTTGAACCTCTGCCCAACATATACATTGTATATTTACATATTTAATTCATAACATACAGTAGTTTGAAGATGACAAAATAACATATATCTACTTATAACAAACTATATTTCTCTCTCTTACATAACATATAACAAAATCTCTAAAGTATATTTAGTCATACAAATTATTCTTCTTAGTGTTAGAATGTGGAGCCTGAACTCTCTAACACTGCATTCGACTTAAGCAGTCGCAGTCAGAATTGAAGCATTCGACTGCAGCAGTTGAATGCATCAGTCGAATGCATCAATTGAAGTTAGCAGTCGAATGTAGCATTCGACTTATGCAGTGGGAGCCTATCTGCAGTCGAATGTAGCATTCAACTGCAGCAGTCGAATTTGTCAAGGCATTCGACTTCTCCTTTCCCAGGTCAGACGACTTTGCAGTTCTGAGGCGGTTCTGAGTTAGGGGCTTTTTTGTCCATGTGAATCTCGATTATGGCGCCCTAACCTCTTAGTATATAAAGGGGGGTATATTCTCTTTGTATGTGTGGGTTCTGGTTGTAGTATTGAAAGCTGCTGTGGCCGTGGACGTAGGAAGGCTCTCACCTCCGAACCATGTAAAATCTGGTGTCTGTGTGTTCTTCTTCTCCCTTCTTCCATCTCTTCTCCAAACTCTATGTGTGAGTTGTGTGAGAGAGGGCTGCCGATCGGAGGGATGATTCCCCAACACTTAGAAATCAAGTATAACTTCGTTTGCATAAGAAATATGTGAAGTTCACTTCGTCATATACGAAGTCCACTTCGTCACATCCGAAGTTTACTTCGACATATCCAAAGTTAGCTTCGTCATATATGAAGTAAAACACGAAGGCCTTACTTCGACTGATCATGTTGATTGATACACGAAGTTTACTTCGTCATATCCGAAGTTAGCTTTTTCACATGCGAAGTAAAACACAAAGATCTTACTTCGACTGATCATGCTGAAATCATGATATACGAAGTTCACTTCGTCATATTCGAAGTTCACTTCATCATATCCGAAGTTAACTTCGTCATATGCGAAGTAAAACACAAAGATCTTACTTCGACTGATCATGTTCAAATCGTAATATCCCAAGTTCACTTCGAAGTTCACTTCGTCATATCCGAAGTCAGCTTCGTCATATCCGAAGTTTACCTCGACATGTACATCATATCTGTTGTGTCATTTCGATTATAAATTATATCTTTTTTAGATAAAACGAAGAATATACAAATTGTATGATATCTTCTTATCATTTACATTTTATATCATATTCATGACATTTTTAATTTAGTAAGCTTACGGTTAAACTCTTGAAATCAACTACATTCTGAATTACGAATCTTTAGTACAAATGGAAATCAACATATATTTTCATGCTTACTTTTTCAAGATCTTTGGATATAAAAATATCATGGCTCTATTTCTAAAACTATCCTTTTTCTAAATGTCTGAGTGAAAGTCTGCGAAAAAAATCTTCTGACATCTGCCACTAAGAACATCCATATTGTCCTCTGACAGATCTGCACTCTCGATCTGTACCTAGTACATATTTTATCTATATGCAGAACGTTTTTCATCAGAACATTAATTGCTGATAGCCGTCAACATTTGAAATATCTCACTAGTATCTATGATCATCTCCGTAGCTAACATACTGGACCCAGTCTAGTATATCTTGAAACTTGTATATTTCAGGATAAGGATGAAATAGCATTAGCACAAAAGACTGTCTGATCAATGTGAATGTAAAAGACATGCACGTCGCTCCTGAAGAAGACTTGCACATCGCCCTCGAAGAAGGCGTGCACGACTCTCTCTCTCTTCTCCCTCTCTTCTCTCCTCTCTCCTCTCTCTCCTCCCTCTCTCTCTCTCTCTCTCTCTCCTCTCTCTCTCTCTCTCCTCTCTCTCTCTCTCTCTCTCCTCTCTCTCTCTCTCTCTCTCTCTCTCTCTCTCTCTCTCTAATGGGTAGATTCACGCATGATCAAGCAATGACTATCTCTCTATCTCTCCATGGGAGATTCAAAAAGATCAAGAAACAACTATCTCTTCAACGGACAGATTCAAACAGTCCAAGCAATGGCTACAAAGATGAAGCATAAAAATATAAAGACAGTCGAAAGAAGCAATATACATGAGCGTGGGGGATAACAAGCCACATACAAGATAGCAAAAAGAGAGAGACAAGCATAAACTTGACAAGAGGTGAAAAAGGTGCAAGTGTGTTGTGTCAAGCTTCCTCTCGAAAGACATTGCATGGGTGTTGTGTTGAAGTCTTTCCTGTGCATGCAGTGAAGTAGCTGTTCAAATTTTGCCTCGAAAAAGGTTCTCTTCTTAGATTCAGGAAGTTGTTCTTCAGACTAAATCTCTCCTTCCTATTCTTCTAGTCTAGAGTCTTTCTGAAGTCCAATTCTCCATATAAGGAGCTTTTTAAAAGTAAGTGCACCCCTTTAGAAAGGGAAGACCTGCTGAGCAGGTGTGTACCAAGGTAGTCATGGTAGTCTGTTCCCCTTTGTAAAGGGAAGGCTAGTGGTAGCTAGCGGATTATTTTTCCCCTTGTGTAGAAGGGAAGACAGGTAAGTACCGGAGTGTTGTATCTTTGAAAAGATAGTGAAATCCTAAATTTGGCTTGGGGACTGAACGTAGGACTTCCATTGGAAGAAAGGTCCAAACCAGGATAAAACTTATGTGTCCTTTGTGGTTTGACTAACCTAACTAACGTGTCCTCTTAAGTAATTGATAATTTAGCTTCTGTGACAAAAAACACCTATTCACCCCCCCCCCCAGGTGAAAAGCTCTACTGTCACCAATCCAACACTAGCATGCTAGAACTAGGGGGAAAGTTGAGGGTCCCTACCTCAAAACGAAGAATCAACCTGTTGAGGTCTTCTCGTGTGCATGGCCACCTCCTCCTCACTCCAAGCTTCACGCTCACGCCGTTCACGAGCAACGACCGGCCTCTTACACACGAGGAGGGCGACCACCACGTCAAGCTCCACTACATCAGAGAAGAAATGGCTCCCAAGAGTAGGCTCAGACAGAAGAGAGGAAGGGGAGAGGAGAGGAAGAAGAAGAGAGAAAGAGGGAAGGAGATCTACTAGCCTTGCCTATATAGGCCACAGATCTCAGAACCCGACAGCCAACTGGTTGTGTTCACCAATGAACGCAACGGGCATCTTGTCGCGACCCCAAAGTCTTGGTCAGATCTAACAATTGGACCCGCCACGTGTTGCCCGCACATGCTTTCCACCCTAAATGCGACAACTGGCATGTCACCTTCAGGTAAAATGCACCCCAACATGTTTTCCAACTGTCCTGATAGTAAGACGACAAAATGAGCATGCTGCGGTTAGAACTGTCAGAAGGTGAACGCAACGACGAAGCCGTCGCGTTCTCACTAGAATGTGATAGCTATGTCATCGCCTTTAGAAGGTGACGGCCCAACTCATCATTACCTTCTACATAGGGTGGTCGACCAAAGAATGGGATGTTACATAATGTGTTTGAGAGAGAGAGAGAGAGAGAGAGAGAAGGGGGTGCAAAGGAGAATGTAATGTTCATTTATTTCTTAACTATGTAAAATAATATACACAAAATATGTTGCAAGTGTTCTTTAATAGTTAACCATGAAATTATGTGATCAGCCTTTCTTTTGTCAAATTTTCAATATATAGTAGCTAATGTCATGTCTTTAGGTTGTGTGGAGTTAATATAGAAGAATCAAAGAATGAGGATTATCTTTTGTTGCTTTTCCGGAGACTCTATATGTGCAAGGAGAACTTTTTAGAATCTTGAAATGGCATATGTATTTCTCCCCGCTTTGTGACTCATCAATCGTCTTTGCTTGGGAAGAGTTCCATAGCCTAACCAATCTATATCAAGATTCATTCACCCAACTGAACGTAACGATGCTCCTTGTTCATTGATCGATGCATGCCCTCTGACTGTCGTGGGCCAAGCTACGCCACTTTCTTGGCCATCAGTGCTAATAATACACCTGCACCGGAGATGCCTTATGCATTTAAAGGTTCTTCAAACTTTGCAATAGGATGTCAGGGCCAACGACGCTTCACCCTTGCTGCCTACTAGTTCACTTCAAGTCTTTTCCCTCAAGATGTCTATGAAGGACGTAGAGATCCCTGAGTCCCCTTCACATGAGCTATGTACCCAAGAAGATGGTGATGCTTGTCTCCCATGAGCTCGACTACCAATGATATTCTTGCTCATGTCTTGGACACTAGCACATCAAATCATTTGCACTCGCATG
Source organism: Colocasia esculenta (assembly GCA_014218235.1). NCBI lineage: Eukaryota > Viridiplantae > Streptophyta > Magnoliopsida > Alismatales > Araceae > Colocasia > Colocasia esculenta. Next base: position 132,462,410 of record CM024754.1, read on the forward strand.
TTGCTAGCACTACTGTCTTGCAAGTCCTAAAATTTTGTGGTTCCTAACTTCCTCAGACTACACATGTCCGCCTTCTCCCTGCCTTCTCCTGAGACTGATCTAGTGGCACCAATAATTTCCTTATTGGAGGGTCACGTTGATGGGGCCTCCCCCTCTCTTTTGGTTGTTGCACATGATTCCCTGGTGCTGCTGCCTATTGCTTCAATTGTCCCAACTCTGTGGTCATCTGCTACTACTATGACACAAGAGAGAGCCCTCCAGGAGCCTCCCAACATGCAGACTATAGAAGGATCCTCCTTTCCATACTCTAATGTTGCGGACAAAGAGTAAGACCATGCTTTGGGTTCATTGCATTCCTCATCCCCAATGGTTAACTCTTCCTCAGAATCTTTAGACTATCGGAAGTACATCTCTCATCTGAGTCACAAAAGTGGTACTAAAATCTACTTGCCCGCCCTTCGAGTTCACTCTCCAAGCCTTTCTCACACTAGTCCTTATTGAGTTGATACTACTGATTGTTTGATTATAGATGTTGGTCCGATTAGCAAGCCCAAGGGGGGTGAATGGGTTGCTTAAAAAATTTTGCAACTCAAAAATAAAACTTAAGAATTGATTGTTAGTGTTAAATAATTGCAAAAATGGACACAAACAATCACACACATAAGACACAAGGATTTATTTGTGTTTGGTCTTGAGATGCAACTCAGTCCTACGTCTAGTCCCTAAGAACACTTGGGATCTTACTAACTAAGTGTATAGTCTGCCTTAATGACACTTACACACAAGCCTAGTTGGACTTCTCTTCACGTCCGAAGAGGAACAACCTCCCAAGCACCTTGGGGCCTTCCTTATACAAAGGGTGTTGAATTATGGGGTCCAACAACTCCCTTAGGGATTTGTTGTTACTACATGCTGACCCGGAATCAGGTGTGTGTAGTGACATCAGTGCTTGACAGCCCAGCCCGCCGCAAGAACTAACCGCCCTATGCGAAGCCTCTCAAGCCAACCACAATGTTGACGTGGGGTTTCGTTCTACCATAAAGGAAATACGGTCCACCTTCATTATCAGCTCGAGCTTTTGGTGCAACAGTTAGGGCTTGATCCAACAAGTGGTATCAGAGCGAGGTTACAGGTTCGAATCCCCTAGGTGCCACTGGGGGGGAATTTGTTGGATTATGGGGTGTAGCAACTCCCTTAGGGATTCACTGTTATTACATGCTGGCCTGGGATCGGGTGTGTGTAGTGGCATCAGTGCTTGACAGTCCAGCTCGCCGCAGGGACTAACCACCCTGTGTGAAGCTGCTCAGGCCGACCACAGCATTGACGTGGGGTTCTGCACTGCCATAAAGGAAATACGGTCCACCTTCACTGTCAACTCAAGCTTTTGGTGCAACAGTTGGGGCTTGATCCAACAAAGGTTTACAACATTATCTCGATACATTTCGGGCCTTCCCTTTTATAAAGGGGAAACTCACTTGCACATGCAAGTCCTATCTTCAATAGAAGAGGCACAAACCAGAATCTCAAAGAGATTACAATGGCCCCTAGACCAAGTCCAAGATGAACAAGAAGGAGGGCTCGATCTAAGACAAACAACTCTCTCTTCTAGAAGAAGATTACAACAGAAATACAAAGAGAGAGAGGAGAGAGAGAGCATGAAAATGAAGGCCATGATGCTTAGCTCTCTTCCTTTCAATAGGCTCGATAGATGGATCATTTTGGTGGTGTTACCTTCCTTTTTGATATCACTCTTTTTGGGTTCTAATTTTGTTGCTATTCTCCTATTCTCACTTATTGTGCAGAGTGAAGATTTGGCTCCCTTATAAGACTCCTGGGTAGATGACTGTTGCAGCTTCCGTTAGAGTCTTCAGCTTGGGCTTATACAGGTTTCCAATATATAGTTGTGTTTAACATTTGCTTCAATAGAGTACTAGATACCTGTGGCCAATAAATGCTAAAAGAGTTGGTGAGAAGAAAAAGATATTTCATATCAGTCACACCATACCTCTTCTACCTACCACCCTTATAACTACAAAAAAATGGTATATAGCGACCAACAAAAGTGGTCGCAATATGTTACAAATTGGTTGCTAAATCTATCTGTAACCAAATCTTGGCCGCTAAATGTTGGTCGCTATAGCATTGTCGCTAATTCATTTAGCGACCAATTTATATAGTTGGTTGCTAAAACACGTACTATTATAGACAAAAGCTCATGTGGTCGCTATTGATGGGTGATATAGAGATTAAAAATATTAGTCACAATTTTAATTAATATTTTCCACAAAATTCTCATTGGTCGCTAAATAATATGTATAGAGACAAAGATAAACTTAGTCGCAGATATTGTTTGGTCGCTATTTGGCGTCATATTAGTGACAACCATGACAGTCGCTATTGATCTTCATAATAGCAACCTGGTCATTTGGTCATAAATAAGTATATTTTTTGTCACTATTTGGTGTCATATTAGCAACCATCATGACAGTCACTATTGGTTGATGTAATAGCAACTTGATCATTTGGTCACAAAATAAGTATATGTTTGGTCGCTATTATAATGATATTAGCGACTATCCCATTTAATCACAACTAAATGTTTGTTCGTTATTTCTACTATGATGATAACGATACTTTTGGTCACAACTAAATAATTTTGGTTGCTATTTGCATAGTAAACTTTTAGTCACAATTAAATATTTTGGACTATTTTAATAATACTAATAGTGTTTAATCATAACTAAATATTTGTCATTATTTTTAAAGTATTAATAACTATCATGTTTAGGCGCAATTCAATATTTTTAGAAGCTATTTTTATAACAAAAATGGCACATTTGATTGTATTTAAATATTTAATCATTATTTTATAATATTAGTGACTTTTATAATTTTTCCTTTGGCCACAAAAAACGAAATAGATAATGATGGGAGGTACATAGATAGGACATTTAGCCTCTCATGCTCAATAAATTTCGATGTATAGAAATTAAAAAATTGTAAGGAGAAGATATCTCTGTCGGAGGGCATTCTTAAAGCACATGTAGAAGAACATGCTCCCACTAAATTGTGATGATATGAAAGAAATAATGTATCCTAGAACCGCATTTTCCATTACATAAATATATTCCCAGACTAAGCTTTTTTGGATTTGTCTCCACCATCTATGGTGACTTGTTCACTATAAAATTGTTATGATATGAGAGAAATAACTATTTTTTATAATAGTAATTACAAACACCTGTTAATCACATCCATTCATTTACTATCACTAAACAAAATATCAAAGTATCACATTCAGTCATTAAACATTCAAAATATTATAGTACTTGTCAACTTAAGTTCATAAATTTTCACCATACAAAAAATTATATAAAATCAGAACAGTCATTAGTTGTGTTGAAGATCAAATGTACAAAAGTAATGTGAAAATTTATAAAGACACATGTAACTTGGATGTTGATGATTAAGAAGAGGTTGCACCATGAGAAGCAAATCATTCTGGAAAAAAAAAGTAAAGTAAAGAAATTAAATAAGAACTTTAATATTTAAATAAAAAATATGCTTTAATTTGTTAATTTTGTGAACAATGTAAATCATAGATTTTTACCATGAAGACGTTGATGAAATGTTATTTCCATTCATCAAAGTCATCAAAATATCGATCTTTCTTTGTTGATCCTCAAGTTGATCTTGAAGACTGTCCACCTCTTGCTCTAATTGTTTCTCTCTAATTGTTTCTCTCTAATTGTGGGGTGACCGGAGAAAGTAGCTCTATCTCGTTGAGGTGGCTTAGGTCCATGTCCACGACCACGTATATATCTAGATGTCCTCCCAAGCACCTCAGCACATATAGCATCTTCAACTATAGGTGTATCACTCTCAATTGTAGATTGTTGTTGAATTTGCACCATACGCTCCTGAAACATAATGAGATATTCTTTCAAAAATAATAAATATTTTGGTTTAAAAATTTTCAACAACAATATATTTTTTAAAAAGAACTATAAATGTTACAAGAAAGCCATTTATAATACACACAACCAATCTCACATATTTGTTAAATTAGGAAGAATTTGGTAGCAGAGCATCAACATTTTAAGCAATGCTAGCATGATATACTTGAAGGAAGAATTCCCAGCGGCCACCCATCTCTCCCCCCCCCCCCCCCACCAACTTTTCTCTCCCTGCTCGTTTTTGCATGTCTTCATGGTTTGGCATCTGCTAGCCCGATCAGCCTCTTTTGTCTGTCGTACAGACAGATTAAACATAGTTGGTAAAGCGCGGGGGTACGGTGCTTATAGGCTTCTAAAATGAAATCCACATTGGTGGTCTCCACCGTCATGTCCTAGGCAATGCAGCAATGGATAATCTGCACACTAAGATTACCATCTCTTGAGAAGCCAGACAAAAGCTCCCGCTGTCACTTCCACTTCCTCGTATAGTTCATTCACATATCTTTTCATATGACAGCTGCTCCACTCCACTGGGTGAGCACTGAGGAGACGCAAAAACACAGCCTTGGAGAATTCCCATGGTGCTGGTCGCTCTCTGCTGCTTGAGTAGCTGGGTGCAGGTGGCGGGTGGTATCGGGGTGAACTGGGGGAGGCAGAGCAGCCACCCACCACTGGCGAGGGTGGGAAAGAGTTCAGTCTATTCAGTTGTGAACCAATAGGCTCACACAGTATCCAAAAGAAGGATTGTAAGAGAACAAGGATAAGCGTGAATGAAAGTGGTGCAATCATTAAAAATCCATGTACCTTCTGATCACCCATGATAAGCTACTCTATTTTATCCTCCTAAAATTATCAATGCACTTAGCAATCTCAGAATTTTTTTTTTACCCTTTTCATGTCCATTCAATCAGATAATAATCCTTGCTAGCCAAAAAATTGCACACATGCAGGTCTCTTTAAGATGAATAAATGAGAAGAAGCGCAGAGGAGAGCCAGGGGTATGTGCTTATGGTGGAAATACAATTTACGCATCAATGTCAAAGTATCAAAATAGTTAAAACATTTACTTACATAGTTTGATTGTGCTTCTCGGAAGCCCATGTCCTAGAGGAATGAGAAGTGTATGCTTCCTTGTAGAGCTCAATGGGGCCACATCTCTATATTATCATGAATACAACTATTCTGTGATATCCTAAAATTTTCCTTGTAGCTTTTAAATTTCGATTGATGTCTATTTTATTGTGAATTTAGAAAATTCTATGTATATTTGTGTATAGTTTTGTATGTTGTAGTGTAGAATGGTCTGTTCTTGGGTTGATGCAGAATTGACCTATGTTTTTGACGGCAACATCGACTGCCGTCAACAGCAGGTTAACGACAACATCTCTTGCCGTCAATTTCAGGTAAACGTCCATATCGATTGACATCTACTCTGTGTAAACGGCAGTAAACCTTGACGTCTACTTCTTCTGGAACTGACAGCGAGATTCTCGCAGTCCAGCTCTGGTGGACTTATGGTAAGGGGCTGGAAATTAGGAAACGGGTGAGGGTTACGAATCTTACCTCGTGGGCTGAGTTTGGAGAGACCAATCCTTTATAAAAAGGATAGGTTCACTTTTTGGAACCGGTTTGGGGAGTTTTCTCCAAGTCTCTAAAAAGGTGGAAGAAAAATCGGCGTTTTCTAAGACCAAGCTTCTACAAGTTGAAGAAGGTGTGCTTTTGAAGGCTGAGGGTGTAACACCCTATACAAGAATATGTTAAATGGACGAAATCAGTAGACTACTAACAACTTAGACTAGTCATTTTCAGAGCTCGAGCAAGAAAAGAACTCTGAAGTTAAGCGTGCTTAGTTGGGAGTAGTCCCAGGATGGGTGACCTTTCTGGGAAGTCTACCAACTAGCACAGTTGTTGGGCCAGTTTGCTGGTTGGGTCATCACAGATGGTATCAAAGACCACTGTAGGTTGAGGATATTCATGAGTAAACATCAACTTAAGTGATCCATGTTCATAAGTCTAAAATAAAGTATTAGACAAATAGAGTTATAGAGATTAACTAGCTTATTGTTTTGTCAGGTCATGGCTAGTCGTGGACGTCATGCTAATGTCCAGGCTCGTGGGGAGGAGCAGAGGGAGAATGCTAATGCAGGGCAATAGGTTCCAGCACCTCAGGGACCACCTATGGCACCTCCTCCACCCTTGATAGACTACAGAACTTTCATGCAAGGGTTGGTTCAGGCTATGCAGACCCAGGCCCAAACTCAGGCAGCATTGTAGGCTCAAGTGCAAGCTCAAGTTAGGTGTAGCTTAATGGTTAGCTTTGGTTCTCTTTAGTGTATCTATCCTATGCTGACTCTTATCATTTCAGGCTCAGGCTCCACCTACTGTGCATTTGGAGCATAGAGGCCCTTCGGTGATGGAGAGGTTTAGCAAGATGGCTCCACCCTCTTTTAAGAGGGAGAGTCAACCACTCCTGGCTGAGAGTTGGCTTAGGGAGACTGAGAAGATCTTTAGAGCTATTCGTTGTGCTGAGGAGGATAAAGTCAATTTGGGGACTTTCATGTTACAGGTAATCATAAAGCAATATCTATGTATGAAGTATATTAGTGTGGTTGGTTATTCTTAATATAGATGTACTCTTTGCAGGAGAGGGCTGATGTGTGGTGGACATCCACACTACGTACCAGGTTTGAGGATGGAGTCCAGGAGGTGACTTGGGATGAATTTACTCGCCTATTCAAGGCTAAGTTCATTCCTGAGCATGTGCAGGATATAAGATGGAGCAAAAATTTCTTTCATTGACCCAAGGATCTATGAGTGTGCTGGAGTATGAAGCCAGATTTGCAGAGCTATCAAAGTATGCACCTCATATTGTGGCTGATGAGAGGAGGAAGGTGAAGAAATTTGTGATGGGGCTCAGACCATCACTGCGTACCAGGTTTGTGGTATTTGATCATCGTACCATGGAGGAAGCATTTAGCACTGCTTGCAGGCAAGAAAGAGAGATGGAGTAGTATTTTGAAGAAAAGAAAGCTACTTTCAAGAGGCTAGCATCGCCATTTTTGAGACAGGACAAGAAAAAGAAGGCTATTTTTGTACCTCAGTAGGTACTAAATTATGGAAAGAGGGCACTGATAGCCCACGAATGCGTCGTTAAACACATGGCTAACAATCGTAAAATTATCGGCCTACACTAAATATTTTGACAATAGTTAAGTGGTGAGAACCGAGTCGAATCCACGGAGAACTAGATTTTAGAGTTGAAAACTTTAGGTTTTTGTTTAGGAAAATAACACGATGATATTAAAACTAAGTTGCATTAAATAAATCTAAACTAAGCTAAATAAATAAAGAGAGAGATAAAGAGTGAATTGGAGAATGCGAGACAAGATCTAAAATTTTAATCCACTAAATAACAAAAATACTTAGCAAAGAAATGTTTTCTAACATCAACAACTACACTAAGAAAAGATGGGAAATAGAGAGAAAATAAGAGAGAGAACAAGAGAGACGAGAGGACAGAGAGAAAAGTGAGAGAAGAGAGAGGAGAGAGAGCGTGAGAAAGAGAGGAGAGAGAGAGCACTGAGAGAGAGAGGAGAGGCGAGAGAGAGACGAGAGAGAGGAGAAGAGAGAGAGCGAGAGAGAGAGAGAGAGGAGAGAGAGGGCGCTGAGAGGCGCTGCTCTACGTGCATGCATAAGCATGCACGTAGCACGCGCGGGCGGGGCAGCAGGGCGGCAGCGGGGCACGGGAGCGGGCGTGGGGCGACGCGCGGCAGGCGGGCACCTGCACGGGAAGGCGGGCGCCTGCACGGGCAGGCGGCAGGGTCTCGCGTGGCAGCAGGGTGCGCGGGGCTGTGCTGGCATGGGGCACCCGCGGGGCGCAAGTGGGCGGTGCAGGTGGCAGCAGGGCGACCTAGAGTGGCGCTGGCATGCTGGGCAGGCGCGCGGGCTGGCAGGACCATGGGCAGCTGCTCCTACTGCTTTGCGTTTGAAGAGAGGTCGGGAGAGAGAAGAAAAGAAAGAGAAAGAGAAGAAGAGAATAGGAAGAAGAGCAGAGAAGGGGGATCGTAGGAGCGGGAGAGAGGGCTGCGGGGGAAGGGAATGAGAGAAAGAAGAAGTGGTAAGATAATATTTGTAAAAAATAGATAGATAGAATAGAGGAAAGAGGAGAGTTTAAAGGAGAGTGATTTTTGAAAAATAGGAAAATGAGAGGGAGTTTTAAAAATTGAAAAGAAAGAGAGAGAGGGAATATTTAAAAATTAGAATCTCTCATTGTTCTCTCTTGATCCAATTAAATTCATTGGCCCACTTGCAATCTCATTTCTTGGCCCATTAGCCCTGCAAACACAACACAAAAGAGATTTAATCAATTATCGCACTTGTAATCAAATGATAATAGAATCTTATGATATTATCAATCATTTTTCAATAACATTATACCATTATTCATAATAATTATGCAATTATCACATCCCCCAACTTACTCATTGATAGTCCCTTAGCAATACACACAAGTGAATAATTGAGACTAGCAAGAGTTCAAAATATCATACTTCATGACAAGAAAGTAAGAATGAGAATGCTTGATCATAAGTATTTCAAGTTCCAGTCGAGAGTGTCAAAGGTAAATATGTCAGTTCATGTCATTAGACAGTTCCTCGAGATACACACAAAATTTCATGACCTTTTTATTCAATGTTTGAGCATCAAAAATAGAATGCATGAGATTTTTACCTATCATTCAAAGATGATATCAACTCTACACTCCTTAAATTCGATCCTCCGATTACAGGTAGCTTCCACTCTGCCTAGTTCCTTTTTTTTCATGCTTTTGCTCTCTTTTTTTTAGGTACATGATGTTGCACCTCCCTTCACTTTTTGACGCAAGCCTTAACTCTTGCCTTAGGAGCAGCAGGCCGGTTACTAAGATCTCGGATATTTTCCATTTTTTTTCGCTATTGCTCACATTTTCACATTTATTTGTAGGCAGGCAGCTTTTTCCCCACGATTGGTCTTCAATAAGAGTGTAGAATATCAATCAATCAGCCTAAATGTTAGGTAAAACTCTCATCATCCATTTGAATAGCTCCTACTAATACGTTTCTATGTGATGAAATTTCAAATGTATTTTGAGGAAGATGCTAAAAACATAACCTGTTAACTCACCCCTTCAACTCACCACCATCACAAGTACACACTATGAGTCAAGCTAGAAAAAAAAAATTCTTGCATGAAATACGAAACATGAAGCACAATGTTAGGGACAAAAATTTGAAATACAATTTATCTCTCCCCCCAACTTGAATGGCATTGACCTCAATGGCATAAAAGTAATGAAAATAAAATAAAGCCAATGTAAGTTAAGAAAGGAGAGATACAACCTGATGATCACATGAGGGTGGTTTCACACTAGCTTCATCAAAGGATAGTGGGACATCAAACACCTAAGACACAAAATAAAAACTAAATCAATAGAAATCAATTTTCCTAAAAATATTAGGTTGCCTCCCAACAAGCGCTAAGTTTAATGTCTTCAGCCAGACACATTGAGGTAACAGGCTCACGTAACACCCCCAATCAATTGATGCCAAATTTTTTCTTTGTAAGGCATCACCAGCCATGGTGTGTCAAGTGGGCCAAACTTACCCTTCAGATCAGTAAATGATAGAGAAATTGGGGCATTCAAGATCATATCTTCAATTAAGAAATATTCATTTGTACACTTAAGATCTTTATATGTGTTGAACACATCAATGTGGAATTTATTATTTTCACCCTTTTCACCCACAACTTCCATTTTCAGATCCTCTTTCATGATGTTGAGGTCAGATTGATTTGAATGCTCAGAGGATTGTTGGAACTGCATAGGCTGACTTGTGTCAAAAATAGTAGCATGATCTGGAATGGAATGGATATGACTTTCAATACAAGGATGCTTAAAAGATTCAAGTGTAGTTGACCAATCCACTAGTGGTAGCATGTCCATGAACATGTTGGATTTGCCAAGGTTATGGAGAGGTAGGAGTTCCATGTCTTTCTCGACATCAAGAGAGACCCAGTCAATGTGGACTTCAGGCAGAATTTCTAATTCTTCTCTGACCCAAGAAGAATGATTGATGATTACACCCAGTTCTTTCTCCAAACTCACCTCTTCTTCGTCACCCACTTGAAACAATGTCACATCAAATTTGGACCCAACATCTGGATGACACTCTTTCTCCTCTCCCCCCCAACTTGAATTCAACTAATTCACTAGAGCTTTCCTCAAATATGACATTATGGATGGAGTCTTCTTGATGGTCAGTTTCAAGTTGGGTCAAGACTATGGATTGATTTTCAGTGGCATTCATCTCCTCTTGATTTGACCCATTAATATTATCTCTCATTTTCCAAGTGGGTATGTCCACAATCATGTTGGACTGAGAAGTTGTGGATGGAATTTGAGAGTCAAATTGTTGGTCACAATCAAGATAATGATGTTCATGATTGTCAATGGGTTGACATGGTAATTGGCTACCTTGCCTCCTTCTGATCTCCATCAATTGAGTAATCAGGAGGTCAGTTTTGACAAATGATTGCTCTAATTCTTGTTGTTGTTGGGTGAATGTTTGCTCAAAGACTTGTTGGTTATCATGGAATGTTTGCATAAATTACCCAAATTGATCATCAAAGAGGCCTGATTGCGAGGGAGATGTGTGAGTGGGCTATGTATATGCATGTTGCCCCTCATGATGGCTTTTATCATGAATATTAATTGGAATTGGGCCAAATGTCGAAAGTTGTAGATAGGTAGACTTTGGACTTGGGCCAGAATAGGTTGATCTCTAGGTGTCAAATGTGGCATTACTTCTCCAAGTTGTTGGAAAGGTGTGCCTTCAGGAGCATTTTCTAAGCACACTGGCAGATCAATGCCAAAAAATTTTGATCAAACCACGATATGATTCCGGCACCTAGAAAGGGTCCTTGAATTTCTCCTTGAGGATCTTGATAGAGTAAACTCAATTTCTCAGGAGAGACACCTTGGTCAACTTTTGAGTAAGGAGTGGGTGTGGATAATGCTTGAAAGTTTTGGATTTGTTCTTGGGTTGAGGGAGGTGATGAGGTGTAAAGTGGGTCAACATAGTTCCTCCACCCTGAATCATACATGTGATTTTTAATTGGGTGACCATGCATCAGATGGGCTTGAGTCCATTTGGAGCTATTGGACTGGTAAGTGGAGGTTGATGGATAAAGTGGGTTAGGTTGAGAGTGCATACCATAATGGGCTGATCCAATTTGTCCAATTGAAGTGCCAATTTCATAACCATGATTGTCAACCCACATAAATCTTTTTTTATTATTATTGTTTTGAAATATTTGATTTTTTTGTATTTTTAAATAAGTTAGCAAACAATTAATCTTATGACACCTATGGTTCCCTAGGACATAAACATTTGATTTCTCACTAATCAACTGAGGCCTAGCTCAAATCCACTCTCAAGCTCATTAACTGACCAGGTAAGAGGTGGGAAAGTGGGAGGTTCCCCCTGCTCTCGCAGGGACCTAATTAAGTAACCACTTGTCCACTTAGGCGTTTGCCTATGAACCTCTAGCCTTAAACACTAGTCTCCAAACTTGATAGTGGGCCCAAGTGGGCCTAAGTCTCAAAGCGAACCCTATGTCAAGTTTCTACTTTCTTGTATTGGGCTTGGGTTGATGAGTGCAATGGTGGTTGTTTCTAGGCCAAGGAAGGGTGATGAAATCCCCACCTTATCTTATTAATGGGCTGCCCTTAAGATGTTTTAGACATGATGTGCACACCACAAAATCAAGCAAGGGGTTCTATGCAAGCATGGCAATGCATGATCATGCTTTAAGAAAGTTGAGATTCTCACCTTGCCTCCCGCAATCTTCGACAAGAAAGAAAACTTTTCAAAAAAAAACTTACCTAAAGATGAAAGTCTAAATGATGCATGTTCTAAAGATGGAAAGTTTCTAATCTTGACATGACATCTTTTATTGGATTCAAGTGATTGAATTTTTTTGTTTTAATTAATTATCTAAACATGGCAACTAAGAAAAGGAAACTCAATCAAGAGGGTTTTAAGGGTACTTACCTCCAATGCAATCCCTCGTTCTTTTGGAAATTAACACAAATAGAAAGAGTGAGAGAGAGGAGGAAACTCACCTCACTTACCTTTTTTATTATTTTTTCCGTAATTTTTGGATATTTTTTTTTCAAAACAGCCATTTTTTACCGATCTTTCTTTCAGTGACAGATTTCTGACAGATTCTCTAATTTTGCAATTTTCAGGCTTTTTACTTTTTTTTTGACACCTACAAAAAAAAATTTGTTAGCATGAATATATACAAAAAACAACAAGATTATCAAAACTAAAAATCTAATTCCCCGACAACGGCGCCAAAAATTGATAGCCCACAAATGCGTCGTTAAACATATGACTAACAATCTTAAAATTATCGGCCTACACTAAATATTTTGACAATAGTTAAGTGGTGAGAGCCGAGTCGAATCCACGGAGAACTAGATCTTAGAGTTGAAAAACTTTAGGTTTTTGTTTAGGACAATAACACGATGATATTAAAACTAAGTTGCATTAAATAAATCTAAACTAAGCTAAATAAATAAAGAGAGAGATAAAGAATGAATTGGAGAATGCGAGACAAGATCTAAAATTTTAATCCACTAAATAAAAAAAATACTTAGCAAAGAAATGTTTTCTAACATCAACAACTACACTAAGAAAAGATGGGAAATAGAGAGAAAACAAGATAGAGAACAAGAGAGACGAGAGGAGAGAGAGAAAAGTGAGAGAAGAGAGAGGAGAGAGAGCGCGAGAAAGAGAGGAGAGAGAGAGCACTGAGAGAGAGGAGAGAGGCGAGAGAGAGGAGAGAGGCAAGAGAGAGACGAGAGAGAGGAGAGATGCGAGAAGAGAGAGAGGAGAAGAGAGAGAGCGCGAAAGAGAGAGAGGAGAGAGAGGGCACCGAGAGGCACTGCTCTACGTGCATGCATAAGCATGCACGTAGCGTGCGCGGGCAGGGCAGCAGGGCGGCAGCGGGGTGCGAGCGCGGGGCGACGCGCAGCGGGCGGGCGCTTGTGCGGGCAGGTGGTGGGGTCTCGCATGGTAGCAGGGTGCGCGGGGCTGCGCTAGCGTGGAGCACGCGCGGGGCGTGCGTGGGCGGTGCAGGCGGCAGCAGGGCGACCTAGCGTGGCGCTGGCGTGCTGGGCAGGCGCACGGGCTGGCAGGGTCGTGGGCAGCTGCTCCTGCTGCTTCACGTTTGAAGAGAGGTCGGGAGAGAGATGAAAAGAAAGAGAAAGGGAAGAAGAGAGGAGAAGGGGGATTGTAGGAGCGGGAGAGAGGGCTGGGGGGGAAGGGAATGAGAGAAAGAAGAAGTGGTAAGAGAATATTTGTAAAAAATAGATAGATTTTAAAAAAAAAACAAATATCCGATAAGGGAGCAAGAGAGTGCTCACCCCTTCAAAGAAGGAATGAGTTAGTCACTCCACCACCACACACCCATCAGACGATTTTATTAATAACTGAAGCATTACAAAAGAAGGTCAGGGCCTGATAGAAGGAAGCCCCATCTTATCAAGACGATAGGGCCCCTTAACAGCAGGAGGAAGATCGGCCCAGGATGACCAGACACAGCAAGAAAGAGCAATAGTACAACCATGACCAGCAAGGCTATCAGCCACCTGATTAGCCTCACGGTAAATATGCGTGAAGGAAACTTGAAGATTCTGACAACGGCGAAAGATGTCCTGAATGACAATGGAGAGACGCCAAGGGATAGAGTATTGACCCTTCAATATTTGCACCAGCACAAGGGAGTCACTCTCAATGATAAAATCGGTGAAGCCCTTATCATAACACAAAATCATACCATTCCGAAGAGCAAGTGCTTCAGCTTCAAGGCTAGAATAAACACCATGATAATGAGCAGCAAAAGCTAAAATAATATCGCCCCTCTCATTCCTAAAGATACCTCCACCAGCAGCAGTAGTAGTGGCGGCTTTATAAGCACCATCGACATTAAGCTTCAACCTTCCCGGAGGGGGAGGGTACCACCTGACAATCTTAGGGGCTAGGGGCGTAGAAACGTGGAGAGATAGACCCCATTGCTGGAGGAAACACCTGTGCTGGGCGGACAAATCAAAGATACGGAACTGAGCAATTTTATGAGAATCAGTAGTATGCACCATGACTCTGTGTAAAATCTGACTGGCAACCATAGGTTGAGCATCAAATCTGGCCTTGTTGCGGCTACACCAAATCTCCCATATTGCAGACAGGAACATGTATCTGGCCAGCCGCCCCCATGAAGTGGAACAATGCAAGCCAGAAATAAAGTGAAGCACACCCTGAGCAGCATTATGAACAGAGACGTTGTTGAAGTTCAAGAAAGAAAACAGACCAGACCAGACTTCATTTTCCGCCTCCCCATGGAAGAAAAGGTGAGTACCGGTTTCACAATGGGGGCCACGGCAGCAAGAACACCTAGAACACAGTAGGATACCACAGCTGGCTATGATGTCATCCGTTGGAATACAATTGCGGACCATTCTCCAAATAAAAACTGACCATTTGATAGGAACATGGGGGCTCCAGATTTTAGACCAGCCAAACGTCGGGGTACATTGTAGAAGTTTCCGGACAGAGTTAGTGGAAAACTGACCACTGGTGGTGGGGCACCATATCCATCTATCCAGGCCATCATTACAAGTGAAAATATGACCAAGAAGAGAAGGCGGACAAAACTGTTGAGCAATATTAATATGATGTTGAAGTGGATCAGCTAAAACCTGATTAATAGACCAACATTTATTGTGCAAATTAGACCAAACCTGGTCAGGAAGGAAGCACCTGAGGGGAACCGTGCCAGTCCAGATATCAAGCCAAAAGGAAACCTAAGAGTCCAGACCTCTCACCACAACCCTGTGATTGGGAGCAACCAGCCGGGAGGCATGCTGCCACAGCTTCCTATCCGCAACAGACAACAAATGAAAAGTAGCAGTAGAATGATGAGTGTGATACAGGTTTTTGGCCTGAAAGAAACTACCCCAAAGAGAAGTGCCAGAAATTGCCCTCCATAGCATTTTAGTCTTCAGCGCAAGTTGCATTTGAGACAGGTTGAGAACCCCAAGACCGCCACAATCTTTGGGTTGAGATATAATGTCCCAGGAGACCCAATGTCTCTTGGGCGATCCATCATAAGAGCCCCAGAAAAAATTTGCCAACAATCTATGGAAAGTTTTCATGACAGTAGCAGGAATGGCCTGAGAAGCCATAGTATATATGGGCAAAGCAGACAAGACATGCCTAATAAGAACCAGTCGCCCACCAGAAGATAGAAACCCGGACTTCCAGGTTTGCAACTTAGCAGCAGTTTTGGCGATGATGTGAGAAAAATAAGAAGGCCTTCTCCGACCAGCAAAAAGCAAAACACCCAGATACTTGATTGGGAGTTTGGCCTGAACAAAACCTGTGATATCAGCAATAGAATGGCTAAGGGATCTCGGAGCTTTGTCCGCCACGATGAAAGAGCTTTTAGCAACATTAATAAGTTGACCCGAAGACCCCTCATAAGCTCTGAGAAACCTTATAAGCCGCCTGATGTGTCTAACAGAGCCATTAGAGAAAATTAAAGTGTCATCCGCAAACAGTAAGTGAGAAACCATGGGACATCTACGTAAAGTTTGGAAAGCACCACCATTGCTTCTATAAAATAAAGAGCTAAGCCCCCTACTTAAGACTTCCTCCGTAATAATAAACAAGGCTGGCGCAAGAGGATCACCCTGGTGGAGACCTCTTGTAGACTTGAAGTAACCATGGATTTCACCATTAAGCAAAACAGTAAACCAGCAATTTGAGAGAAGAGGCTCAACAAGAGAAATAAAACTGAGCGAGAAGCCAAACTTTCGGAGCACAGCATACAAGAAGTCCCACTCCAACCGATCATAGGCCTTAGCCATATCCAACTTAAAAACAACGTTTCCACCTCTACATCGTTTATGAAGATGCTGAACCATCTCCCCAGCGAGAGCCACATTCTCATAAATATTCCTCCCTTTCACAAAAGCACCCTGCTGCTCAGATATGAGAATAGGAAGAACCTGGGAAAGCCTGTCATTGATGATGCGGGATATAACTTTATAGAAAAAATTGCAAAGACTGATAGGCCTGAAATCAGCACAGGACCTAGGGGAGTCAACCTTAGGGACCAAGGCAATAAGAGAGGATGTAAAGCCTCGAGGAAGAGCATGACCACAAAAATAACTTTGAACAGCAGCCACAATATCATACTGAATGAAGTCCCAGCAGTTATGAAAAAAATGGTCTGTGAATCCATCAGGCCCAGGAGTGCTATCAGAAGACATAGTCATAATAACACCCTTTATTTCCTCAACATCAGGAAGCACACAAAGAGATTGATTTTTCACATCATCCACCAAGCAAGGAATTTCCTCCAACAGTTGCAGGTCGACCTGATGAGAGCCAAAAGTAAAAGCAGCAGTAAAATGAGACACAAAGAGATTTACCATCTCCTCTTTGTCGGTCACAGGCACACCAGTATCATTGTAGATATGATTGATCACTGAACGCCTTCTTCGGGAAGTGGCGCAAGCATGAAAAAATTTTGTATTCCCATCACCCTCCTTCAGCCACTTGAGTCTAGATTTTTGTCGCCAGAACATTTCTTCCTGGGCCTGGACATGTGTAAGATTATCCCTAGCAGTATCAAGTTGAGTCTGATTCTCTGGAGTAGAGTCATTATCAAAATTAGTTTGAGCAATGGAGTGCACCTCTTCAGCCAGCATGACATTGTCTTGGACATTTTTAAAAACAACTTTGTTCCAGTGCCGATAGAACAGCTTCATATGTTTCAATTCATCATCATATTGAGGAGAGGAAAGGAAGAGCACGGAGCAGCCTCCCAAGCAATTTTTGCGTCCCTGAGGAAGCGGTCATAAGAGACCCACATTTGCTGGAAGCAGAACCTTGAAGGGTCAACAGAACCATTAGATATCGGGGAAATAAGCAGAGGGCTATGATCGCTGCAGGCACGAGACAGATGTTGCACCTTAAGCGCAGGGCAAGTGAGCAGCCACTCGCCATTAATCAATACCCTGTCCAATCTGGCCCAATGCCATTTGCTTGTTGACCATTGTACCAGGTGAAATTGCTACCAGAAAACCCCACATCCTCAAGGCCAGCGGCAGAAACACAGGCCTGAAAGTCAGCACTAGATCTCTCAAAGGCACGGCGACCCCCCCCCCCTTTTTTCAGATGGATCCAGGATACTGTTGAAGTCCCCACCAACAAGCCAAGGCTTACCACAAGTTGCAGAAAAATCCACCAAGTTCTCCCACAAATCTCTACGCTCCGTTAAAAGACAGCTAGCATGAACAATAGTAACAAGGAACTCCGGGCAGGAGGAAGAAATTATGCGCACAGTAATAAACTGATCAGAGCTAGATACCATTTGGACACTAACATCCTGTGTCCAGAACAACCAAATGCGGCCCTTGCCATTAGAATTTGATAAACAGGAGTGCATACGCAGTTTAAATTTGTGCCTCTCAATTTTATCAGAACTGAGTTTAGGTTCAATGATTGCAACAAAGTTCAGCTGGAAATTTTTGATCAAATACTTCAACATGTTAATAGACCGAGCATTACCAATCCCCCTGATATTCCAAATTAGACTCTTCATGGAAAGGTTATTGAGGAGTGTTGACAGATGCGCTCCTGCGCAAAGAAGATCTAGTTTTAACACCGTCCGCCTTCTTGGCCTCAACATTCTCCGACCCAACAAAATTTGCATGGATAGCAGTAAAATCAGCTTCAATAGCTGAAGGCTCAGAACTAGGGAGGGAAATGACGTTGTAAACAAGAACACAATTTTCCGAGTCAATAAGAGCTTTGTCATGAGTAGGAACTGGAACTAAGACACTGGTAGTAGTTGTGCCACTGGTGCTGGATTCATTGGCCACATCACACTCAGAAGTCCCGGCCTCACAAGGCCGAACAACAATATCAGTAATGGGATTCTCATTGTTTCCAGAAACATTATTATCAACCACAGGAGAGTTTAAAGGAGAGGGGATTTTTAGAAAATAGGAGAGGGGATTTTAAAAATGAGAGGGAGTTTTAAAAATTAAAAGAAAGAGAGAGAGGGAATATTTAAAAATTAGAATCTCTCATTGTTCTCTCTTGATCCAATTAAATTCATTGGCCCACTTGCAATCTCATTTCTTGGCCCATTAGCCCTGCAAACACAACACAAAAGAGATTTAATCAATTGTCGCACTTGTAATCAAATGATAATAGAATCTTATGATATTATCAATCATTTTTCAATAACATTATACAATTATTCATAATAATTATGCAATTATCACACCTCAGCAAGGGAGATTCCAACAGGAAGACAAGCCTTTGTGTACTCATTGCGGCAAAAGGCATGGAGGCTAGGTATGTTGGTTGAGTGCAGGGAGATGTCTTCGTTGTGGAGACAAGGACCATAAGATCAAGGATTGCCCAAAGATGGCGCAGCAGACAGCAGCAGCAGCGGCGCCAGCAGTAAGAAAATCAGCAGGAAGACCCCGAGCCCAAGCCCGAGTGTATGCATTGGCTAAGGAAGATGAAGAGCACGCAGAACATGTGACTGAAGGTACATTTCCAATTATGGGTATACATGCTAGAGTTCTTTTTGACACTGGTGCTACACACACATTTGTGTCTGAGAGGTTTGCTAAGGTGTTGCTTAAGAAGTCTAATGTAGAAGTTGTGGATTTGGAGATTCCGTTGTCTGTGCATACCCCAGCAGGTGCTATGATTACTAAGAATTGCTTTCCTTCACTTTATGTATGCATAGAGGAGTGGGATTTGGCAGGATGCTTCTATCGTTTGAAGATGAAGGACTATGATGCTATTCTGGGTCTAGATTGGTTGGAGGAGCATTATGCTTTGCTAGATTGTAGGAAGAAGAGGATTATTTTCCGCATTCCAGGTCAGGATGAGTTTTCACATCCCCTACCCAAGAATATGGCTGGGAAGTTTGTGGTGTCAGCATTGAAGGCAGCCAAGATGTTGAGCAGTGGTTGCAGTGCTTATTTGGCTAGTGTGGTTGTGTCTAAGGACACTAATACACCATGCATTGAGGAGATTGAGGTTGTTCGTGCCTATGCGGACGTCTTTCTCGAGGATCTTTCTGGTTTGCCATCGGAAAGGGATATTGAGTTCGCTATTGAGTTGATGTCAGGTACAACTCCTATTTCCAAGGCACCTTATCGTATGGCACTAGTAGAATTGGCAGAGCTCAGGAGGCAATTACAGGACCTGTTGGACAAGGGTTTCATTCGTCCATGTTCTTCACCATGGGGAGCTCCAGTCTTTTTTGTTAAGAAGAAGGATGGTTCGATGAGGCTTTGCATAGACTACCGGAAACTTAATCAAGTAACTATCAAGAACAGGTATCCTTTACCCCGTATTGATGACCTATTTGATCAATTGCAAGGAGCTTCAGTGTTTTCTAAGATAGATCTTCATTTGGGTTACCACCAACTCCGGATAAAGGCCGATGACACGTCTAAGATGGCTTTTCGGACATGGTATGGTCATTATGAGTTCCTAGTTCTACCTTTTGGCTTGACAAATGCCCCAGCAGCATTTATGGACTTGATGAATTGGGTCTTTAGGCCGTATCTAGATAGTTTTGTAGTGGTTTTCATAGATGATGTTTTGATTTATTCTCCGGATGAAGCGTCTCACATGGAGCATTTGAAGACTGTGCTGGAAGTTTTGAGGGAGAACAAGTTGTTTGCCAAGTTTAGTTAAGTGTGATTTCTGGATGAAGGAAGTTCATTTCCTTAGGCATGTGATTTCTGGAGATGGTATAGTTGTGGATCCATCTAAGGTAAAGGCAGTGTTGGAATGGGAGACTTCAAGATCACCATCTGAGATACTGAGTTTCTTTGGTTTAGTTGGCTACTACCGCCGTTTCATAGAGAGTTTTGCATCTATTGCAGCACCATTGACCAAGCTTACAAAGAAGGGAGTTAAGTTTGCGTGGTCAGAAGAATGTGAGCAGAGCTTTAGAGAGTTGAGAAGTAGATTAACTTTTGCGCCTGTGCTAGTTCTACCTAGTGGGGTGGATGGCTTCACGATCTACACTGATGCTTCTCACATTGGTCTCAGTTGTGTGCTTATGCAGGATGGGAAAGTGGTTGCCTATGCTTCTCGCCAACTAAAGGAGCATGAGCGTAACTACCTGACCCATGATTTAGAATTGGCAACGGTAGTGCATGCTTTGAAGATTTTGCGACATTATCTGTATGGTGTCAAGTTTGAGGTATTCACTGATCACCAAAGTCTTAAGTACTTGTTCTTGCAGAAGGAGCTAAATTTGAGGCAGAGGAGATGGATTGAGTTCTTAAAGGACTATGATTTTGAGTTGCATTATGACCCGGGCAAGGCTAATGTGGTGGCCGACACACTTAGCAGGAAGAGGACAGTAATGCAGAAGGATTGGAAGATGATAGAAGATGCAGCTTGTGCTTTTGTAGAAATTAAGTCACAATTGTGCCAAGCTTTTGTGGCCCAGTTGACTATCAAGTCTTTCTTCTAGATAGTGTGGTGGAAGGTCAGAAGGATGATCCTAGACTGCTAGAAATGATAGGAAAGGCAGGCATTGCTCGTGATGAGGAAGGTGTTATCCAATTTTAGCATAGAGTATGTGTGCCAGATATTGCTGATGTTAGAAAGTAAATTTTAGAAGAGGCTCATAGGTCCAAGTTCACTATACATCCAGGTGGTAGCAAAATGTATCAAGATCTAAAAAGGACTTTTTGGTGGCAAGGCATGAAAAGAGATGTGGCTGATTTTGTGGCTAGATGTTTGACATGTCAGCAGGTGAAGGCCGAACGGTAGAGGCCATCAGGTTTGATGCAGAAGATTGACATTCCGTTATGGAAATGGGAAGAGGTTACTATGAATTTTCTCTCTGGTTTGCCCAAGTCTTTTAGGGGCAATGATTCCATTTGGGTAATTGTGGATAGATTCTCCAAGACCGCACATTTCTTACCTATGAAGAAGAAGCAGTCTGATGAGAGTTTGGCGAAGCTTTATGTAGATAATATTGTTAGATTGCATAGGGTTGCAAAATCCATTATTTCGGATAGAGACCAAGATTTACTTCAAGGTTGTGGCAAGGTTTGCAGGTTGCTCTTGGTTCTCAAGTGAAGCTTAGCTCAGCATTTCACCCACAGACGGATGGACAATCTGAAAGGACAATCCAAACTTTTGAAGACATGTTGAGAGCATGTGCCCTAGATTGGAAGGGTGATTGGGAAAAACATTCACCTCTTGTGGAGTTTGCCTATAATAATAGTTTCCATGCAAGCATAGGCATGGATCCATTTGAAGCTTTGTATGGTAGGCCTTGTTGATCTCTTTTGTGTTGGGAGGAAGCTAGTGATAAATACTTGGTTGGACCTGAAATTGTGCAAGAAACTTCTAGTAAGATTCAGCTAATTCAGCAAAGATTAAAGGCAGCTCAAGACCGGTAGAAGAGCTATGCAGATAATAGAAGGAAGGATTTGGAGTTTGAGGTGGGAGAGCATGTATTCCTTAAGGTCTCTCCAACTAAGGGGGTGAATAGATTTGGTCGGCGTAGAAAGTTGAATCCAAGGTTTATTGGACCATTTGAGATCTTGAAGAAGGTTGGAAATGTGGCTTATCAATTAACATTACCACCATCTATGGCAAACATTTATCCGGTGTTTCACATTTCTATGCTAAGAAGGTATATAAGGGATCCATCTCATGTGCTTACATATGAGCCGACTCATTTGCAGCAAGATTTATCCTTTGAGGAGCAGTCTAAAAAGATTCTGGACCGTAAGGTGCAGCATTTGAGGTCCAAGATAATTCCCTTAGTGAAGGTTTTGTGGAGAAATTTTGCACAAGAAGAAGAAACATGGGAGTTAGAAGAAGGAATGAAGATGAAATACCCACATCTTTTCGGTGAGTTTTCTTAGACTCAATCTTCGAGGACGAAGATTATTTAAGGGGGAGAGAGTGTAATATCCTGAAATTTTCTTTGTAGTTTTTAAATTTCGATTGATGTCTATTTTATTATGAATTTAGAAAATTTTGTGTATATTTGTGTATAGTTTTGTATGTTGTAGTGTAGAATGGTCTGTTCTCGGGTTGATGCAGAGTTGACCTGTGTTTCTGACGGCAACATCAACTGCCGTCAACAGCAGGTTAACGGCAACATCCCTTGTCGTCAACTTCAAGTAAATGTCCACATCAATTGACGTCTACTCTGTGTAAACGGCAGTAAACCTTGACGTCTACTTATTCTGGAACTGATAGTGAGATTCTCGCAGTCCAACTCTGGTGGACTTATGGTAAGGGGCTGGAAATTAGAAAATGGGTGAGGGTTACGAATCTTACCTCATGGGCTGAGTTTGGAGAGACCAATCCCTTATAAAAAGGATAGGTTTACTTCTCGGAACCGGTTTGGGGAGTTTTCTCCAAGTCTCTAAGAAGGTGGAAGAAAAATCGACGTTTTGATCTTCGTGGAGGCTAAGACCAAGCTTCTATGAGTTGAAGAAGCTGTGCTTTTGAAGGCTGAGGGCGTCTCCAAGGTGTGCTCACCATCGGGGACCTGCGGATCTAGGGTTTTAGCCCAGAAGGAGGACTATCTTGGGTGGCCAAGGCGGGCTTCATCGGCTAAATCCGTAGATTTCTTGGTGTTTTAGAGGCAAGTAACCTAGGGATCGGGTTCCCAACCTTATGTTTTATCTTTTTATGATTTTTACATGATTTTAAAAATTTACAAACAGTCAGATTTGGGGTTTATATGAGACCCAAATGAGTTCAGGTTTCCTGTCAGGTTAACGTCAACCTTGACTGTCATCAAGGATGAACTTAACGTCAACCTTCTTTCCGTCAATTGAGGTTAACGGCAGTAGGGTTGCCGTCAAGTTCTTCTGTTCTCTATTTTGACCTATTTTTACATCTAGATTTATAGCTTTATGCTTAGACTTCGAATGGACTTTCTGTGAAAGGTGTAGTGTTTAGTAGAACAAATTTTTGATACAATGTGAATTGGGTTAATTTCTGTAGTCACCATGATGTAGGGCAATTTTCTGAGTTTTGGAATTAAGCTTAGATTTAATAGAAAAATTTTATATGTGATGCATGCTCATGTTAAAATTGTGATTTCTATGTAGTAATACATGACAGGGATATTCTCATATTGTGTTAAATCTGAAATCCAGAATTGACTATTTTTTGTAATTTCCATGACTGAAGTACATAAATCAGTAGTACTGTTTTAATTTGAAAAATATTTTTTGGATTCCAAAAACCATGAGATTTTGAACAGTGGTTTGTATGGTTATGATATGTGCTCAGTAGAAATATTGAACCAGGTTGATAGATGGTTTCATTATGATGGATTTTTCTCTATTTATATCACTGATTTGATTACTGTGGAAATTAGAATATATGTCAGAAAATCATGAAAAGTTCCTAATTTGATTTATGATAGCATGGAAACCTTCTAGAAAAAAAATTTTATTTTAGATGACTGTAACTATTTATGTCTGATTATCATGTGAGAATTGTGTCCTTTTGAAATGAATTGTGGAAAGTGTTTAGAAAATACAGCATGTGATAAATCTAAAATATGTCTCTGTCAGCATTTGAATATATGTATATGATTTTGCAGCACGTTATGTTGCATTTGAATCTAGAGAAATTTGTATATGAATGTGTATATGGCCAATAAGACACTGCCAACATAAAAGTAATCTGGAACAGGATCATAGTAATGCTCCTATGGAAATGTTCAATATGTTATATGTTCCCGAGGGCACGGGAAGAAATCATGGAGGTGGACACGTACCACTGGTTAAGGTGGGGAGGGCTTCCCTCGGTATTGGTCAATAACCAAGACTCTATCACTAATTGCCTAGGTGATGAGTATATGTCATATGTCTATCTGACTTCTAATGGGTGGTTTGGGCTGTGTCTTGGCAAAATTTGTACATATGTATATGTTATGAACAAAGTTTGTTTTCGGCTCTATAAAGATTGCATGTAATACTTGTTTTATTTCATTCGGGTGAATGTTTCATAATCATACTTAATATATAAATTCTTGGAAACATGTGTGATAAATGTACCATGTTAATACTTGAATTTATATAATCATGACTAGATCTGAAACCTTTTAGAAAAGATGAACATTGTGAAGTTAAGATCATGTCTTAAACTCATGCTTTATTCTAATAGCAATTGCACTCACTTTTGAATTAAAATGTGGATGATAAATGTATATATTGCAAGTAATATGGTTGCTGAATTCTATATGCAATAACATGTTTTGAAACCATTATGTATATGTTAGATTGGTAATTTATTTTTGGGTCGCTTACTGAGTTTTCGTTGTAGACTCATACTTGCTTAACATTTCAGATGAGGCAGTAGATCCCGAGGCTTTGATAGCGGGATCGGATTTAGAGCGTGAAGATTGATTGTGATTGTGTGATTGAGAGATAATTGTATGTGAGGATTTGCTTATGTTATGAACATTGTAATTGAACTATTTATAGCATTGTGGACTTATTTGATGGACTATGGACTTGATTATTAAAGTTGATGGATTGTGCTTTATTTCCACTGCATTATTATTTATTTGTGAATAAATCAACCTACAATTGTTATATGTTGGGGTGTGTTCCCCATGTAGCACGTCTCTTAAACTCGATGAGAGTTGGTATAACTGGACCGGGTCTAAGTGGGGTGTTACATATTCAATTACAAATTATAATTTTTTTGTTCAGGTACATAAACATCACAAACTAAGGGGTTGCAATCTTACCTGATCATGTTGATGGGCCACTAGTGTCTTGGGGCCCATCCTATGAATTGTCTTCAGCTTGGATCGATTAGTGGAAGCTATGATTGACATTTTCTGTAAAACAAAATTGAATTCAATTTGAACATAATAAGTTCTTGAGATACAACAAAAAACAATGCTCTCAAAAATTAAACAATCAACCTACCTGAAAAGCCTCTTTATCAAAATGATCACATAACCATAGCCACTCTTCTTGTCGTCCCTCCATGCTGAACTCTTTGTATGGTTTCCCTCTACCTCTTTCCCCACCACCAAGACTTTTATAATGATGGTGACATTTGGGCAAAAATCCTTGTAGCGAGAGGAAAATAAACTCTCCAAACAACACTGGGTAGCTGAGTCTTCCAAGTTAAGTTCAAACTTTTCCTATGAAATAAGGATTATCATATACTTGGTTTCTTTGGCTATGAAATGATAAAAAAAATAAAACTAAAAACTGATTGTAAGCTAAAAGCAATGAACATATTATTAGCATTGACTTCCTTTCAATCTTTTACCTTAAACTAAATAAAGCTCTTCTTTTTGTTGGACAGTAATACCTTTCCAACTCTCCACTTTCATGTATGCATGATGACGATTGAGGATCCCAATTTCCCTCGTCAACCCAAGAATGGTGGTCCCCTACAGGATGGTTCAATTCTGATGGTATATTAATGGTCACCTTTTCATGTCTTTGGATATATTGCTCTAAGTCTCTCGATCTATTACATCCACGAGTATTCTTATTTGTGATAGAAGAGGAACTTGTAAATAAAAATTCATATTAAATGAATAACTTTAAATATAAGTAATGGCTAAAAGTCTACAATTTAGGTATAATCCCACCAACACTACTCCCAATTGTTTGAGGTCTAAGAGGTGTAGGAGACTCTACATCACATGGGACCGCATCCTCACTTTGTGCACAACTTCCACGCAGACATTTACGCAGACCAAGGGCCATCTGTCAAAATGTTGAATCCAAACATAGGGGTTAGTCCATGATTGTAAATTATTAAATCACACAATTTTCTTTGTAATAAAGTTTCCACACCTCATTCAGAATCACTATCAGAGCTCACAATAGAAACACTTTCATCACCACTACTATTTTCAACTTCTTCAGCATCAACATCATTAATAAAGATTTCAATTTCTTTAGGTTTGGATTCCATATCCACAGTTGGAAGGAATTCTGGACCAACATCATTCCTACCTAGAGGGCCAATTTCTTGAGTTTCATCTCTAAGTGATACAATTGTGCATTCACCTTGTTGATATGCATCATTTCCAACATAGACACTCTCATCAATCATTTGGTCATCAGTTTTATAGAACATATCTAAATCTAAAGGTTGTCGATGTTGCATCTTTTGTACAACTTGCCAATCCCTTCCTAATTTTGTGTCAAGAACATAGAAAACTTGAGTCACTTGTCCTGCTAGCACAAATGGATCATTTGAATACCACCTCTTAGTGACATTTATGCTTGTAAAATCCTCATCAATTTTCACCGGCTTTTTATGTTCGAGATCAAGCCACTCACACTTGAATAAAATTACTCGACAGTTCATTCTACACATCAGCTCAATTAACATCATTCAGAACCATATAGAATTCAATTGTATTGCCATTATGCTCTCCTTCCACACAAACCCCACTATTTTGAGTCACTTTACGACTGTCACATCATTTCATAAGAAATTTGACACCATTAACAATGCATCCTAGATATATTCTCACATGCTTGTCAGGACCCAATGCAAGTGAGTATATATCATCACTAATCTCTTGAGAGTTGTCCGCACGCAATTGTTTGATTTATCATACAATGTCAAACAGCAACAAGTTAAAAATATACTACCAAGACAAAAATATAATAATGTATTAATAAGTATCCTACTCTTTCTTTAAACCATAAAGCAAAGTGATGTCTCTGTCTCATTTTAATGTTATCGGGACTCTCCATTATAAGCTCATACTCATGTTCACTGGGGAAAAATGTATAAAGATATATTTTAAAATTCTCAACTAGAAGAAATTTGTAAGATAATATATTCTTATAAAAAACAACTTACATTAGATATTGTCTCAATTCCTCGCAATTATTCAACACATACCAATGAGCCAAATTATACACCTTAGGTGAAAGAAATGTGTAATCTGCTTGGCCTAAAGTACGTATCTTATGTGAAAACATAAAAAGTGTTCTATTAAAGTGATCCTCTCCATCATAGTTTTGTTCAAGATGATTAAACCTTGTCTCTACACCATAAAGATACATAGAGCAAAATGTCAAACACTCATTCGCAATATATGCTTCTACAATTGAACCTTTGGGATGAGCTTTGTTTTGAAGAACCCTCTTAAGAGTACCGATATTCCTTTCAATACGATACATCCATAGATTTTGAACAGGCCCTCGAAGCTTAGCCTCTTGTGGCAAATGTATTTCTAGATGCACCATAACATTGAAGAATGCGGTGGAAAAATCATTTCCTACTTATAGAGAGTTATCACAATTTTCTTCTCTAACTCTTCTAAGGCATCCACTCTCAAAGTCTTCAAACATAACTCTCGAAAGAAGCTGTTGCCCAGTTGACAAGCCCAGAGGGGGGGTGAATGGGTCTTTAAAAAATCTATATAGGTGACACCTGTAAAAATATACACATAAACAATCTTCGATGTTGGTTAGTAACGGTTAGTATGAACAATAAACCCACAAAGAATTAATCACACAACGCAAGGAATTATCCTGGTTCGGACCTCCTTTCCTTAGGAGTCCTACGTCGAGTCCCTGAGCAACAACTCAGGATAACACTAACTAGGGTACAGTCCCCCTATGGACACTACAACACCTAGCTCAACTGGTCTTCCTTCACCCCAGAAGGGAACAACAACACCCTGGATACCCCACCAGGTCCTCCTTCACATCTGAAGGGAAATAGCACCCTGGATCCCACCAGGTCTTCCTTCACACACGAAGGGAAACACCACAAAGAGAATAGAATGAATTCAAGCCCCTAGATCAAGCTTTTACAAGCCAAGATCTGAAGCAACAAGCACTGAGAGGAAGAGATCTAAACAAGGCACACTCTCAGAACTACACGGGCTCTCTCAGAAATTCTATTACAGCACAGAGAGCGAAGAGCTGAAGATGATGAGGAATGAGATTCTTGGCTCTAGACTTCTAGCAGAAGAATTTGAATGCTTGTGTGTGAGATGCTTGTTATCTACAGATGTCTTTATTCTTTTCTTTTGTCTTGTATTTATATCTCCAATTTGAAATATTGTCGTTGGAGTATCCGTTGTCTCTTGTCCAAGTAAACGTTAGACTGCTTGACATTTTGGAAGCTTCAACAATCTTTTATCCAGTTGAGCACACAAAGAGATGAGGTATTCTGGCTTCTATATGGTCCAACGTTGTATAATAGAATGTCTTTAGGACCCTACACATATTAAATGCTAGAACAGTAGACAGCTAGGCTGTCTCTTGTTGTCAGTAAACATTAATGTGAATATTCACCAAAATAGCAATGCCAAATAGCTTGTTTCAAAAGATGTTGACAAAATATGCACGATAGTGAAAAGATATCATCTGTATGCATGCAGAGATACGTTCTGTCTTCATTAAATGCACAACAGTCAGACAGATAAGAGAAGACTTTGACTACTCAACGCTTTAAGAGATAAGATAAATGTCAAGTCGATATAAACCATAAAGTCGTTGTCTATATGACTTATGAAATCGTTATGATCAAGTCAGTTTGACCAAGTCGTTATGAGTCATAGTAAATCGTTACATATACTGAAGGATTCAATATGAACACTTAATAAATCGTTATATAAAGCAAGTCGTTGTGTTCACTGAAGAAATCATTGTGAAACACTTAACAAATCGATATAGAAAGCAAGTCGTTGTGTTCACTGAAGAAATCGTTGTGAAACACTTAACAAATTATTATAGAAAGCAAGTCGTTGTGTTCACTGAAGAAATCGTTGTGAAACACTTAACAAATCATTATAGAAAGCAAGTCGTTGTGTTCACTGAAGAAATCATTGTGGAACACTTAACAAATCGTTATGAAAGCAAGTCATAGTGTTCATTGAAGAAATCGTTGTGAAACACTTAACAAATCGTTATGAAAGCAAGTCGTTGCAAATTCTAAAGAAGTCGTTATGATAACTTAAGAAATCGTTACGGCGAGCAAGTCATTGTGTTCACCGAAGAAATCGTTGTGAAATAGTTAACAAATCGTTATGAAAGCAAGTCGTTGCGAATTCTAAAGAAGTCGTTATGATAACTTAAGAAATCGTTACGGCGAGCAAGTCATTGCGAATTCTAAAGAAGTCGTTATGATAACTTAAGAAATCGTTACGGCGAGCAAGTCGTTGCGAATTCTAAAGAAATCGTTATGATGACTTAAGAAATCGTTATGACAGGCAAGTCGTTATGAGTTCTGAAGAAATTGTTGTGAGAATGATTTGGTTGTAATCAAACGATGTCACAGTAAAGAAATCGTTGCGATGACTTATAGAATCGTTGTGAGAATGATTTGGTTGTAATCAAACGATGTCACAGTAAAGAAATCGTTGCGATGACTTATAGAATCGTTGTGAGAACGATTTAGTTGTAATCAAACGATGTCACAGTAAAGAAATCGTTGCGATGACTTATAGAATCATTATGAATTCAAATCGTTACAGCACTAAAGGAAGTCGATGTGACTTTCAACAGGAGTCGATGTGGACTTAGAGAAATATGATCTTGAGATGATTAAAGCTTCAGAAAGGTAATGCTTACCAATATTGGCTTGTGTGACCTTGGTATAATTTTTGTACTTAAGACTCATGAAATATATGTTAGAAATTATTGAAGAAATTTTGTTAATCACCAAAAATAATAATAATAATAAATAGGTAATTAAAATTACATGGGAACAGACTGATCATCAATCTCCCCCTTTTTGGTGATGACAAAATTTAACAATAAGCATGGATAAAAAAAATATCTGAACATTTGCATAATATATTTCAGACATGCTAAGTATTTTCTCCCCCTTTTTGTCAGTAAGCAAAAAGATAATCTGAGACAAAGAATGAAGAGAAAAGATAGGCAGGGACAAGCAAATGTAGTTTATTCATTCTGAGGACGTACAGGTAAGTAATAAGCAGGAGATAAAAGAGAAGCAAAATGAGAAATAATCTCCCAGGCCTGCTCTTCCTGCCTCTCAAAGTAAGTCTTGAAGGGTCCAGGGCCAACAGAATAATTTGGTCCCATAGAGGGAGCCATTCTTTTTAGGTGAAGGACCAACTGAGCTTCAAGGAAATCATTGTACGGATCTCTGTCCAAGGATGCCTTGTAGTAGGTGACTTTTCCAAAGCTAGCACAAGCAAGAAACTGATTAAGGGAAACAGGATAGAAGATCTGCCTATGCTTCAATTCCTGGCGCATGGCGACATAGACTTTGTACCTTTCCACCCAAATTTGAAGAGGATCATTTACAAGGTGGAGGGAATTCATATCCAAAAAGGTTGCAGCTGAGATTGGAGGGCGGCCTTCCCTGGCTAAGGTTACATTTGTATCCGACAATTGCTGAGCAGATAAGGGATAGAACTTGGCCCACCCTGCAGGTGTCAGTCTTTCACATTCTGATAAGGCAGGGGCTAGAATCTCAGCACGGATGTGGCCTAGGTGGTACTCCCTAAAGATAAATCTGGGGAAAGCTACCACACTGCCCTTCTGAACTTTGATTCTGCCCATCACTCATGCAAAACATTCAAAAATAACTAAGCCCACTGATGTATTCATGAGCAAAGAGTGAAGGGGAGGAAGATATGTAGCCTCTGGCAACTGAAGAGTAGCGAAGTCTACTTGAATTGCTGCAGTGCCAAGCTCAGGTCCAAGATTTTTGATGGCTTGCCTGAACTGACTGAGCTGGACTTCAGGTAAACGATGAAGATATCTATAATCATTAAACAGCTTGAATTTCCTGATCATCTTGATCTCTTTCTGGATGAAGGGAGCACAGGAGTTGTTATGGTGGAGCAGAAACCATTCTGACAAGGTGAGAGAGTGATCCCTAGGAGGAAACACTTCAGATCTGGTAGAGAGAAACTTGTTGTAGAGGACCTTATTTGAGCGTGCCCATTCTTCTTCAGATAGGGATTGAGCAGAAGAGAAGATCTTGGCCTTGACAACCTTGGCAAGAGAGGTGTAAGGTAGGATGGTTTGAAGATGGTCAGAAAGGTTTAGGAAAGGTAGATTGAAGAGGGTGGCAAAGACAACCTTGGTGAGGTATTCCCTGTAGAGAGGCCTATTTTTAGTGACCTCTGTGAGAGAAAACCATAAGGGAGGATACAACGGATTAAAAGTGAAGAGGTTTTTCTTTTCTTAGAGGGAGGACAGGAGGGATCAGAGACATGAATATGCTGGCCAACTTTGAGAACAGAGCCAAGAATAGTGTCCTCAATTCGTCTTTGATGGGGCTCAGATAGGGACCATCACTTTGAGCTCCTTCTGGAATGATGGTGATGAAGGAGGGAGGAGGATGAGGATGAAGAAGGGATGGTGGAGGAGAAGAGGTGTGAGGAGATGGTCCAGCTAATGATGAGGGACCAGAGGAGGAGGCTCCAGCTGATGATGAGGCTGGAGGAACCTCAAAGATAGATGGAGGTGGAGGAATATGAGTGGAAGAGGCAGGAGAAAAGGTAGATTGAGAAGAAATGGTGTTGGAGAGGAAATGGGTCTGGGTTGAGGCTTTTTGAAGGTCTGGGGAGCAGGAGGTGCTGTAGAAACTGAGGGTGGAGATGGAGGAACAAGTGTGTGAGAAGAAAAAGAAGGAGCTGGGGGCTTAGGTGCCAAGACTTCTTCTTCTACCACTATCTGCACAGGTTCAGACTCCAATGGCCCTGATGGCCCTGACACCTTCTCAGCTGGCCCTGGAGGCCCTTCAACTTGCTCAGCTGGCCCAGATGGCCCTTGCTCATTGACCTCTGCCTCTGCTGCTGCTACTGCTGCTGCTGCTGGTGTCGGCCCTGATGGCCTGGACATAGGAACTGACGGCCCTGATGGCTTGGAAGTATCAGCATCCAAGTTCTGATCTGCAGGAGGTGTAGGAGGAGGAGAAGCTTGAGCTCCAACTGCCTTCAGTATCTCAGCTAGCATAGACTTCATGCTGCCCATTTCTTTGTTGAACCATTTCATGGCATTCTTATTTGAGAGATTTCCTTAGTGGTGGATGCTTGGCTCATAAAAATGGAGTTCACATCACATTGAAGAGAGCACAAGATCTCACCTTGAGCATCTAATCTTTCAACGACAGGTTTCAATAATGATAATTTTCTATCTCACCTGCTCTCGAAAGGAGTATCTGCTAAGAGTGGAACTCCAGAAACCACTTCTTTTCCTTTCTGCCTTGCCTCTGAAGCTGGAGGCTGCTGATCATCATCTGATTCTGAGGAGCTGGCTGTCTCCCCCGTCTCTAGATCATTACCTGGGGATTGTCATGTTCCTCCCCCTGAGTGCCATCATCTTGTGAACTAGCAAAGACTTCATCAGTAGGCACACTGCTCATAGGCTCATCACATTGTGCTGCTTCTGCTGGTCCACCCTTTAATTGCTCCCCCTCAGTAGGAGAATCTTCTTTCATTGACTCTTGCCCCCTGAATGGGAGCATCTTCCATAATAATGTCTTCAGAGCAACTGATTCCTCATGTTGCCTGATGCCACAGCCTCTTCCTCTGAATTTCCACCAGCCTCTGGAGTGACTGAGGTGGAATGATAGAATCCAACACTTCTCTAAGGATAGAGGCAACATGGAGGTGGGCAAAGGATCTGCTGCACCTACCACTGCTCTCCTACTGGTGCTTCTGGAGGTTGAGATTCGACTGTCACTTCAGGGGACCCTGCTAGCTCTGCTGTCCTGCTACTTGAGCTGCCAAGTCAGATGGTCCTGCTGCCTCTTGAACTACTGATACAACAACTGTTGCCTCAACTTCTGCTGCTAATGCTACTGTTGCTGGTTCTGCTGATGCTTCTGGCACTTCTTCCTGAATATCTAGAATATCTCCTATAATGGCCTCTCCCTCTGCCATAGAGGTCTTAGACCAAACTCCACCAACAACTGAGAACCCACTCTTCCTCAGATTTCTGGACCTAATTGCTTGGCCCATCTTCTCAACTACTGCCCCAGATAGATCAACACCAAAGTGTTTGAAGATCTTGGTAAGCAAATGGGCATAGGGCAAAGAGACATTAAGCTTACTCTTTGTATCCCAGATCTGATCATGGGCAAACCTCATCCTTTCTATCATTACTTCGGTCATGTTGATCTCCTTGTTCTGTATGGCCCCAGAACATCATATCCAATCTGCCTTGGTACTGTTGAAAAGTTGCACTTCTAGGAACTAGAATTTGACAAACAATGAAATGAAGGAGGCGGTTGAAAGCATTCAACTGATTGATATCTATTTTCCCATCTCTCAGTCTGAACTCTAGTCCTACAATGCCAAGACCTTTAGCTTGGGCGTCCATGGTGTGAACCCCACTGTGCCCGATGTCTCACTCCAACAACAAAAGCAATAACTCATGGTCTATTTTAATCTGGGTTCCCTTGACAGATATACCAGGGACCCGTCTGCCTCTGATCTTAAGCATACATAAAAAGCATTCACGAGGTCTGGATAGCTTACCTATGAGAAGTGGTGATTCGCATCCACTGCATCCTGCTCATTGCTGCCACTACACTGTGCATGCCGTTCTTCTCAAGATCAGTTACATCCACTGCTTATTTCCCACAACCTTGGTCTTCACAACGTGAACCTCTCCTACTGTTCAGGAGTAAGGAACTCAGCACCGTAGCCCCCAAGACATTTGGAGATGACGGAAGCGGCCATGGAATCAGGTGAACAGGGTTTCTGGAGGGTTGAGAAGGAAGAAGGAGTGAAAGCCCTCAAGAAATTTTGCGGGAAGGAGTGAGAAGCTTCAAACTTGCAGAGAGTCGATGTTGGAGTCGTTAAGGCATCGGCTTAGGCAACCAGACGAAAGAGGGAAAAAGGTAGAAGATGGGAGATGAAACATTCCCACATCGATTTTGTAATTGAATAAATGCTTTGAGGAAAGTGAGGCGCCAAAAGGCGGCAGAAAGCGACAAAAGAGTTTGACTATTCAAACCGACTTTAATAAAGAAGTGGCCAGAAAGATAATTTGAATTCTTTTGCTTAAACCATGGAGGGAAAATTTTTACTTAATTCTGAAAATTTATATGCCAGTTTTAAACAGAAATCTTTTCACAAATTACACATGCCCAATTCCCTTCTAAGAGAGTGAATCTCTCTTCAAGTAAGGCTTTGTGAAAATGTCTGCTAACTGACCGTTTGTATCAATAAAGGATATTTCAATATTACCATTTGCAACATGATCACGAATGAATGATATCTAACCTTAATATGCTTGGTCCTTGAATGTTGGACTGGATTTTTGGTGAGATTGATAGCACTGGTGTTGTCACACAATAGTGGAATCGATTTGATATTTAATCCAAAATCTTCAAGTTGTTGCTTTATCCATAGGAGTTGTGTACAGCAACTTCCAGCAACCACGTACTCAGCTTCAGCTGTAGACAGTGCCACTGAATTTTGTTTCTTTGAGGACCAGGATATCAAACATCCTGTAAGAAATTGACAACCACCACTGGTGCTTGCTTTTCTATCTACTTTGCATCCAGCATAGTCAGCATCAGAGTATCCTACTAAATTAATTTCACAAGATTTTGGATACCACAGACCTAAATCATGAGTTCTAGCTAAATATCTAAATATTCTTTTCACAGAGATTAAATGTGATTCTCTAGGATCTGCTTGATACCTAGCACACATGCATACACTAAATAGAATATCGGGTCTACTAGCTGTTAAATAAAGCAATGAACCTATCATACCTCTGTAGATCTTTTGATCTACTTTCTTACCATCTTTGTCACTGTCCATCCTTGTTGATGTACTCATGGGTGTTGACAGTGGCTTGGTATTATCGAATCCAAATTTCTTCAAGAGTTCTTTGGTGTACTTTGCTTGGCAAATGTGGGTGTCATCTTTTCCTTGCTTGATTTGCAATCCAAGGAAATAATTGAGCTCCCCCCATCATGCTCATCTCAAATTCTCCCTGCATCAACTTTTCAAAGTACTTGCAAAGGGATTCATCAGTAGAACCAAAATAATATACATAAACTAACTAGCAGTAGTGTGTTTGACTTTTTGACTTTATAAAGAGTGTACATCTACTTGACCTCTACTGAAACCATGGTTTAAAAGAAAACTAAGCCTTTCATAACCGGCTCTAGGTGCTTGTTTTAAACCATATAAAGCCTTATGAAGTTTGAAACATGATTAGAAATTTTGTGTCATCAAAACCCGGGGGTAGTTCCACATAAACTTCATCTTTTATAAAATCATTTAAGAATGCAGATTTGACATCCATTTGAATAGTTTAAATCTAATGCTGATGCATATGCAAGTAATATTCTAATAGCCTCAAGTCTAGCTACAGGTGCATAGGTTTCATCAAATCTATGCCTTCCTCTTGAGAATAGCATTGAGCTACCAGTCTGGCCTTGTTTCTAAGATTACACCAGCCTCATCCAATTTATTTCTGAACACCTTTTGGTGCCAATAACTGGATGGTCTGATGGTCTGGGAACAAGAGACCATACTTGGTTTCTCTTGAACTGATTCAGTTCATCTTGCATGGCTATAATTCAAGATTCATCAGTGAGTGCTTCATTGACTGTCCTACTCTATTTATTTAGAAACAAATGCTAGGTAGTCACAAGGAATTACATTACCTCTTGTTCTTACCCCTACATTGGATCACCAATAATATTTTCGAGTGGGTGATCTTTCTTATATCTCCACTCCTTTGGAATATTTTCATGAGTAATATCTTGTTGTTGCAAGTCTTCCAGAGGTGGATCATCCCTTCCTCAATTGATGTATTCTTTAGTTTCTTGGACAGTTCATCTGCATCATCATTACACACCTCTTCCTTTCTCAAGGAAGGGTTAGTTTCATCAAAAATATGTACAGACTGTTCAATTAATAAAGTATGTTTTATAAATACTCTATAGCCTTTGGGTTTAGAGGTGTACCCCATGAAGATGCCTTCATCTGATTTGGCATCCAACTTACCAATATCTCGCTTGCCATTGTTTGTATAAAGCATGGCATCCAAAGGTTCTGAAAATGACTGATCTTTGGTTTCTTTCCTTTGAACAGTTCATATGCAGTCTTCTTTAGGATTGGCCTGATCATTACTCTGTTGATAATGTAGCTTGCTATGTTGAGTGCTTCAGCCCAAAAATATCTTGGCAGATTATATTCCGATAGCATTGTTCTTGCCATGTCTAATAGAGTTCTATTCTTTCTCTCAGCAATCCCATTTTGCTGTGTGTCCTTGGTGCTGAGAAATTATGCTCAATTCCCTGATCATCACAGAACTTAGCAAATTTTCATTCTGAATTCACCACATGATCTGATCGGATAGAAACAATGCTGAACTTCTGATCCTTCTGGACTTTCTTGCTGAAACTGACAAAGTTTTCAAATGTGTCATCTTTATGCTCTAGAAATATACCCATGTGAATCTTGAGTAATCATCGACTATGACAAATCCAAAGTTCTTTCCTCCAAGACTGGTATCCTCATTGGCCAAATAGATCCATATGAAGGTGCTCTAAGGGTTTTGAGGTTGTTACCACATTCTTTGACTTGAAGGAACTCTTGACATGCTTTCCTTTTGCACAAGGTCTGCAGACACCATCCATTTTTGTGCTGACCTTGGCAGACCTTCCACAAGATTCTTCTTTAACAATTTTCTCATGCCGTCTATGCTGCAATGTCCTAGTCTTCTATGCCATAATTCAGTAAATTGATCCTTGCTTGCTGTCAAACAGACGTCCTGATCCTTGAGTACTTCAAGATGGAGTGCGTACAGGTTCTTCTCTCTATTGGCTTCGAAAATTATTGCTCCATCCTTCAATATGCTACACTTTGATTCTTGAAACTGAATCTGATGGCCTCTGTTGCAAAGCTGGCTGATGCTAATCAGATTGTGCTCCAGCCCTTTGACAAGCAGTACATCTTCAATGACTATCTTTCCTTTGTTGCTCACAGAACCACTGCCAATTACTGTGCCTTTCCCATTGTCTCCATAGGTAACTGTTCCTTCTTCAGCTTGGAGATGGGTGAATAGCTTCTGATTCCCTGACATGTGCCTTGAGCACCCACTATCCAAATACCATTTGGATGCTCGAGTGTTACCCTAAAATAAAATCATCAAGTTTTAGGTACCCAAATTCTTTTGGGTCCTGATTGGTTAGTATCATTGAATTTACCTTTAATTATCCATTTCTTATGTCTTGTTGGGCATGTTGTTATGATATGTCCTAACTTGTTACAGTGACTGCAGCAGGACAATTTTGTTATTTTTTCTATATATTTGAAATCTGCCTTGTATGCAATGTCTTGTTCAGGTACAAATTTAGGCGTTGATATATTTTAGGATAAACTATAGTTTCTTCATTGTCTGGGGGTGTATATCCTAATCCATTTTTCTTCTTACTTGATCTTCTGGCACCTTTTAATATTAGGAATTTTTACCATTAGTGAATTTTTCTAATGTGCTAGATAACTGTATATTTTCATCTGTTAATGATTTTATTTCTGTTTTCAGTTCATCTGTGCCTGCCTATTTTTCCAACTTAATTATTTGTTCATTCTTATCCTTTAGATCTTCACATAATAACTCATTTCTTCTTTAAGTTCAGTTAACTGTTTTTCTAGTTGCTCATTTCAGATTTTAGATCTGAGTTTGTATTTTCTAAACAAGTAACGTTTTTCTTAATAACTTTCAATAATTTAGATACATCTCTATATTATCATATAATTCATTGAAAGCATCCTCTAGATTATCAGAATCAGAATCATTGCAGGAATCAAAGGAGGAATCAGATGTTACCTTGTCATTTGTTTTTGCCATGAAAGCCAAGTTGGCTTCTTCTTCATCAGCTTGGAGCTTGACCACTGTCTGAGTCGCTGTTGTTTTCCCATGCGGCTGCCATTGCTTCTTCTTGTATTTCTTGAATCGTCTGAAGTTATCTTTCTTCTTGTGTCCATCTTTCTTGAGCTTTGGACACTCTGCCTTGATATGTCCAGGCTTCTTGCACTCATAACATGTAGGTTCTCCTTTCTTCAGATCTTTTCCTCTGGCTTCTTAAACTCTTTATTTTTCTTGAAGAATCTTCTGCCAGATTGAAACTTCTTCTTTTGGCTAGAATTTGTTGTAGTCTTCTGGACAGCATAGCTTCTTCATCATCACTTTCCTTGCTGTTCTCACTGTTGTCCAGTGATTCTTCTGACAACTCTTCATCAGCATTGAGCGCATTTGACTGCTTCTTTCTGCTGGAGGATTCTCCTAATCTCTCCATGTTTATCTCATGGGCCATAAGGGACCCAATGAGCTTTTCCAAGGACATTCTCTTTAGATCATTAGCTTCTTCAATGGCTGTAACTTTGGGAGTCCATGAAGATGGTAGGGATCTAAGAATTTTCCTCACCATGTCTCCAATCTCATAGGTTTTCCCAAGCCCAGCCAATCCATTTGTAATATCTATGAATCGACTGAACATTTGAGTTATGGACTCACCTGATTGCATCTAAAATCTTTCATATTGAGTAACAAGAATATCAATTCTTGTCTCCTTCACCTTGTCTGTGCCTTCATAGGTAATTCTAAGTTTTTCCCATATCTCCATTGCGGATTTACAGGCTGAAAC
Source organism: Colocasia esculenta (assembly GCA_014218235.1). Taxonomy (NCBI): domain Eukaryota; kingdom Viridiplantae; phylum Streptophyta; class Magnoliopsida; order Alismatales; family Araceae; genus Colocasia; species Colocasia esculenta. The sequence continues at coordinate 132,501,117 of CM024754.1, forward strand.
TCTGTTGAATTCTTTTTTGCTTAGTGCACAGCACAGAATACTCTTAGCCTTACAGTTTAAGGAGATATTTTTCCTATCATCATCTGTCCACTGAGCTTTCTCATTTGTGACCAGGAGATCACCTTCTTCTACTATTGACCATATCTGATAGTCGTGACCTTGAAGAAAGTACTCCATTTTGGTTTTTCAATAAGCATAATCTTCACCATCAAAGAGAGGGGGTCGGTTGACAGACTGACCTTCAATGTTACCTTGGCTGCCATGGATCTTTACTCTTCAGATCGTTGGATCTTTCTTCTTTGTCGAAGAGACTCACTCTGATACCACTTGTTGCCCAGTTGACAAGCCCAGAGGGGGGGTGAATGGGTCTTTAAAAAATCTATATAGGTGACACCTGTACGTAAAAATATACACAGAAACAATCTTTGATGTTGGTTAGTAACGGTTAGTATGAACAATAAACCCACAAAGAATTAATCACACAACGCAAGGAATTATCCTGGTTCGGACCTCCTTTCCTTAGGAGTCCTACGTCCAGTCCCTGAGCAACAACTCAGGATAACACTAACTAGGGTATAGTCCCCCTTATGGACACTACAACACCCAGCTCAGCTGGTCTTCCTTCACCCCAGAAGGGAACAACAACACCCTAGATACCCCACCAGGTCCTCCTTCACATCCGAAGGGAAACAGCACCCTGGATCCCACCAGGTCTTCCTTCACACACGAAGGGAAACACCACAAAGAGAATAGAATGAATTCAAGCCCCTAGATCAAGCTTTTACAAGCCAAGATCTGAAGCAACAAGCACTGAGAGGAAGAGATCTAAACAAGGCACACTCTCAGAACTACACGGGCTCTCTCAGAAATTCTATTACAGCACAGAGAGTGAAGAGCTGAAGATGATGAGGAATGAGATTCTTGGCTCTAGACTTCTAGCAGAAGAATTTGAATGCTTGTGTGTGAGATGCTTGTTATCTACAGATGTCTTTATTCTTCTCTTCTGTCTTGTATTTATATCTCCAATTTGAAATATTGTCGTTGGAGTATCTGTTGTCTCTTGTCCAAGTAAACGTTAGACTGCTTGACATTTTGGAAGCTTCAACATCTTTTTATCCAGTTGAGCACGCAAAGAGATGAGGTTCTGGCGTCTATATGGTCCACGTTGTATACAGAATGTCTTTAGGACCCTACAATATTAAATGCTAGAACAGTAGACAGCTAGGCTGTCTCTTGTTGTCAGTAAACATTAATGTGAATATTCACCAAAATAGCAATGCCAAATAGCTTGTTTAAAAGATGTTGACAGAATATGCACGATAGTGAAAAGATATCATCTGTATGCATGCAGAATACGTTCTATCTTCATTAAATGCACAACAGTCAGATAGATAAGAGAAGACTTTGACTACTCAACGCTTTAAGAGATAAGATAAATATCAAGTCGATATAAACCATAAAGTCGTTGTCTATATGACTTATGAAATCGTTATGATCAAGTCAGTTTGACCAAGTCGTTATGAGTCATAGTAAATCGTTACATATACTGAAGGATTCAATATGAACACTTAATAAATCGTTATAGAAAGCAAGTCGTTGTGTTAACTAAAGAAATCGTTGTGAAACACTTAACAAATCGTTATAGAAAGCAAGTCGTTGTGTTCACTGAAGAAATCATTGTGAACACTTAACAAATCGTTATAGAAAGCAAGTCGTTGTGTTCACTGAAGAAATCGTTGTGAAACACTTAACAAATCGTTATAGAAAGCAAGTCGTTGTGTTCACTGAAGAAATCGTTGTGGAACACTTAACAAATCATTATGAAAGCAATTCGTTGTGTTCACCGAAGAAATCGTTGTGAAACACTTAACAAATCGTTATGAAAGCAAGTCGTTGCAAATTCTAAAGAAGTCGTTATGATAACTTAAGAAATCGTTATGGCGAGCAAGTCGTTGTGTTCACCGAAGAAATCGTTGTGAAACACTTAACAAATCGTTATAAAAGCAAGTCGTGAATTCTAAAGAAGTCGTTATGATAACTTAATAAATCGTTACGACATGCAAGTCGTTGCGAATTCTAAAGAAGTCGTTATGATAACTTAAGAAATCGTTACGGAGAGCAAGTCGTTGCGTATTCTAAAGAAATTGTTATGATGACTTAAGAAATCGTTATGACGGGCAAGTCATTATGAGTTCTGAAGAAATCGTTGCGAGAACGATTGGTTGTAATCAAACGATGTCATAGTAAAGAAATCGTTGCGATGACTTATAGAATCGTTGTGAGAACGATTTGGCTGTAATCAAATGATGTCACAGTAAAGAAATCGTTGCGATGACTTATAGAATCGTTGTGAGAACGATTTAGTTGTAATCAAACGATGTCACAGTAAAGAAATCGTTGCGATGACTTATAGAATCGTTATGAATTCAAATCATTATAGCACTAAAGGAAGTCGATGTGACTTTCAACAGGAGTCGATGTGGACTTAGAGAAATATGATCTTGAGATGATTAAGGCTTCAGAAAGGTAATACTTACCAATATTGGCTTGTGTGACCTTGGTATAATTTCTGTACTTAAGACTCATGAAATATATATTAGAAATTATTGAAAAAAAATTGTTAATCACCAAAAATAATAATAATAATAAATAGGTAATTAAAATTACATGGGGACAGACTGATCATCAGAAACTTTCCAAGTCACTTAATGCATTGAGCACATCTTTATTCGAGTACCCACGCATTCCAATAGGAAGCATTCATTGTAATAAAATATGACAATCATGAGTTTTCAATCCTAAGATCTTACTTTTCTCAAGGTTCACACTTCTTGATATATTTGCTGCATATCCATCTGGAAACCTCACAGCTTGAAGATAATCAAGGAAACCATGTTTCTCTTTATGTGATAAAGTATAACAAGCAGGAGGCTTGATAAATGTATCCCAATTGACCCTCAAATGTAACTCATTGCGTATATTCATGTCTGCAAGGTCCAAACATGTTTTATCTACATCTTTTGACTTTCCCTCAATGCTCAATATAGTCCCCAGGATATTATCACAAATATTTTTCTCGATGTGCATGACATCGAGGTTATGACGCAACTTGAGGTTCTTCCAATATGGTAACTCAAAGAAAATATTTTGCTTGGTCCAATTCAATTCTTCTTGTGTATGCTTCTTTTTTTTATTCGCATTCCTTCCAAATTTGACATCTTTTAGGTTGTCCAATTGTGCTAAAATATCATCACCAGACAACTCCCTTGGGGGATACGCCTTTTAGGCTTGCCATTAAATTTTTTGCTCCTTCGCCAACTATGATTTTGAGGTAGGTAACGTCGATGGCCCATGTAGCAAAGCGTACCTCTCAATGGATTAGAACATGTATCTTGATTACAAAGTGGGCAAGCAAGATACCCTTTTGTGCTCCATCTTGATATATCACCATATGCATGAAAATCATTTATAGTCCACAAAACTGTTACAGGCATTTGAAAAGCACTATTAGATATGACATCATAGGTTCTAACTCCATTCTCCCACAATTCCTTTAACTCATCAATTAATGGTTGTAAATACACATCTATATTCCTCCCTGGTGTTGTACACCTAGGAATCAATAATGACATCATAAAAAATGGTTCTTTCATACATTTCCATGGAGGCAAGTTATATGGCATGAGTATGACAGGCCACATGCTATATGCATTGTTCATATTACCAAAAGGATTGAATCCATCTGTCGCCAGTCCAAGTCATACGTTGCGAGGATCCTGTGCAAACCATGGATATTGCCTATCAAAATCTTTCCAAGCTTCTGAGTCAGCTGGGTGCCTCAAAATATTCTCCTCTTCTACACGATTTTCCTTGTGCCACCTCATATCAAAAGCTATCTTTCTTGGCATGAACAACCTTTGAAGTTTTGGGGCTAATGGAAAATGGCGAAGCACTTTATTAGGAGATTTCTTACCTTTTCATCATTCAATTTTCATCTTGACTCTTTACATTGAGGGCATTCATTCTTGTCCTCTAATTCCTTTCTAAACGACACACAATCATTCTTGCATGTGTGAATAGAATCATATCCTAATCGAAGGTCTCGTAGAATCCTTTTAGCCTCATAATACGATGATGGAATCAAATGACCCTCTAGAATGCATCATTCAACAGTTCAAGTAGCATATTGAATGACTTATTACTCCAACGATTGATTACTTTCACATGAAGCAATGTTACAAGGAAAGCCAATAATGACAATCTTGTACAACCTGGATATAGTGGTCGATGTGCATCTTTTAACAATCTTTCAAATTTATCTATTTCCTCTTCATGTGGAATATCATATCCTTGATCTTCATTTGTCTCATGACAATTAACATCAACAAATTCACCTCTATGTATATCTTCTAAATTTTCATGCACTTCAGTAGGCTCATATACCCCATTTGCTAGCATCTCATCTCCACTAACTTCATGGTTGTTATCATCATTGTTAATGACTTCCCCGTGATATAACCACTTAGTATATGAACTCATGAATCCTTTACTGAGTAAGTTCTTTTCAACCACATCTAGGTTATTCAAGAATATGTTCCTGCAAAAATGACATGGACAACGAATTTTTCTAACATTCCCCATATGATCAAGAACAAATTGAATAAATGAATCCACTCCATCCATATAATCTTTTGAAAGTCTATCCGATAGGTGTATCCAACTTCTATTCATCCGTACAGTCAAATAAAAATAATTAAATGAAAATGTTAATAACTTTAATAGGTCTACATATTTAAAAACATTATCAAAAGAAAATTCATATATAAAATCTAATACCCAACCAAACTAGGGATGTCAACTGGACCGGGCCGGCCGGAGGCCCAGAGGCCCGGCCCGGTATAACACGGGCCTGGGCTTTAATTTTTTAATTTTTTTTAATTTTAGCTCGGCCCGGCCCGGAATAATTCTGGGCCGATTCCGGCTTTGCACGGCCCGGCCCGCTCGCCCCCGTGCCCCATCGCGCCCACCGCGCCCGGCCCCGCTCGCCCCATCGCGCCCCCCTCCTCGCTCCCCGCCCCCCCCCCGCCTCGCTCCCCGTGCCCCCCCCCGCCTCGCTCCCCGCGCCCCCCGCCTCGCTTCCCGCGACCCCGCCTCGCGCCCCCCGCCTGACGCCCCGCGCCTCGCGCCACGCGCCCCCCGCCTGACGCCCCGCGCCTCACGCAACGCGCCCCTCACCTCGCTCCCTGCGACCCCGCCTCGCTCCCCCTGCCTGGCCGCCTCACGCCCCCGCGCCTCGCGCCACGCGCCCCCCGCCTCTCTCCCGCGACCCCGCCTCGCTCTCCCCAGGCCGGGCCGACCGGGCCTAAGCCGGCCTTAAAAACTCACTCCGGGCTGGGCCTATTTCTTGAAAACCGGGCTTTTCTCTGGGCCTGGGCCTATCATCTAGAAACCGGGCTGGGCCTGGGCCAGACGGGCCCGGTCCAGGCCCGGCCCATTGACACCCCTAAACCAAACGTGGTAAAGAATTCACTCCTTTTTAATTCTATGTAAAATCAAATACCCTTGTACGTGGTATCCTCCAAGGAAGGTCATCGATAACTAAGCAATTTCAATTGGTCATCACCATCTTAACTAGAAGGAGACTTGAGCAAGGAAAAATAGAATCCACGTGCAAAGAGGAAAAGTCCTTATCATTATTAGACTTGCCCTCTCAACCTCTAATGTTTTATTTGGTTGGGAGCTTTAAAACTCTACAAAAGTTTGAGCATGTGTTAATTAAGGGCTATATCCTTTCTTAATAATTTTCCAACTTCATAGTTTTGCACAGCAATGCATGGTATCTGAAGATTAAATAAATGTACGTTGCTTGATGAAGTAGGTTCTTCTATTGAGGTCCATGTACACCCACTAGTCTAGAAGGCCATTAGAAGGATAGCGAGAACCATCACACTGCCAGCTTTATCTACTGACAATAGATAGGAGGTAAGAATGACGGAGTCTTCATGATTAGTTCATGTTCACAAGGTTGTAAGTTAGACAAACACTCTAACATCAGCCATCTCTTTCTTGCTTTCTTGTCATCTATTTGCGGTAACCAAATACAAAGGCTGTGGGTGAAGGGGCGGTCGGCAAGGGGCCAATGGTGCACAGTGGAGTGGGATGGTGGCGGAGTGTGGGACCATTGGGCAGGATGAGATTTTCGAGTGGGTAAAGGGTCAGTTAGCGGATTTGAGACGTTGCGGTCCTTGGCGTGACATTGCTGCTGCTAGTGGATGACGCGGGGTTATGGAGGGGCACATCAGTCTGCTACCGCAATTGGGGCATAAGTCGGTGGTGTTAGATGTGGAGCAGTATGAACACATGGTCAGTGGTGCTCGCAACATCAAGGGAGAGATCCTCCACCGTCCGTAAGAAAAAAGCACACAAAGACATAGAGGGACAGAGACTCATCGGAGGAACCTGCGAACGGTGGCGGGGAGGAGGAACCACCGATGCCGTGCAGGAGGAACCACTGCAACCACCAACAAAGTGTTAAAATGAAGGAGGAGAAGAAGAGCACAGGAATTGTAAAGACTAACTTCTCTCTCTTAATCTTATATTCACGAGACTCTACTCAATATATAGTACAAAGGGATATGAAAAGTTACAACTGTGAACATCCAACTAACAATAGTTACTTATGTACGACAAGAGGTGCAGTGCATGGGAAGACATGCAGACACATTTATTTTTATCTTTGGAGAACATGCTCGGTGCTATGATGTATTTGGAAGTATGGTCTGCTCAAATGGTTCTGTTTGGAAGTCTCTGCTTGGAAGACTCTGTTCAGTAGAGTTGCTAACACACCCCCGCTAGCTTAAGGGGGCCTAGCACACATTGAGCTTGGACCTTAATTCCGTGAATCTCTAGCGTGCCAAAGATTTGGTGAAGATGCTTGCACACTAGTCCCTGGTAGAAATGTAGGCGAGGACCAACTCTTTAGTTGCAATGCATTCTTGAGCAAAATGGAAATCTATTACCACATCTTTGGTGCAGGCGTGGAACACAGGATTGGCGGCCAAGTATGTGGCGCCAATGTTGTCACACCATAGGACAGGGGATGGAGTAGAGAATCTAAGTTCTCGTAAGAGAGAAAGAAGCCAGAGTAATTCGGCGGTGGTATTAGCCACCGTTTTGTATTTGGCCTTAGTACTAAAACGAGAGACAGTGGGTTGTTTCATGGAGCTCCAGGAAATGAGATTACGTCCAAGAAAGATAGCATACCCACTGGTGGAACGTTGATCTTGAGAAGAGTCAGCCCAGTCGGCGTCACTAAAGGCGTACAGATGACAGATCAATCCTTATGAAGGAATATGCCATATGTGGATGTCCCCTATAAGTATCTCAGAATGCGTTTAACATGAGCCCAATCATTGGTGGTGGGTGCATGCATATGTTGGCACACCTTGTTCACAGCAAAGGAAATATTTGGCCGAGTGATAGTAGCATATTGGAGAGCACCAACCACACTACGATACATGAAAGCATCGGTAAAAGGAGTGCACTGTGTGGCAGTGCCTGTGGTCGTGCTAGCCATGGGTGTTGCGAGGGGCCGCGCATTAGTCATCCGAATACGCTGAAGAATATCAAGGATATACTTGGTTTGGGTAAGCATGTACCCAGATGGTTGTGGCAGTAACTCGATGCCCAAGAAGAAGTGAGCTGCCCCAAGATCACGAACAGCAAAGGCTTCCGCAAGAGAGGAGATAAGAGAAGAGATGCCCCCTAGATCATTGTCGGTGACAAGTATATCAACCACATATACCAAGATGAAAATTTGGGATTGCACTTGACACCAAAAGAAAACAGATGTATTAGTCTTTGAGCCATGAAAATTATGAGCAAGAAGCTACTTGCTAAGGCATTTAAACCATGGGCGAGGTGCTTGACATAGACCATAAAGTGACCGGCGTAGTTGACAGACATGTTCCGAAAACTGAGGATGAACAAAGCCAGGGGGTTCCTCCATAAACACGGTCTCTTCCAGGTCGCCATGGAGAAAAGCATTGGACACATCGAGCTGCCGAAGGGACCAACTAGAGCTGATGGTGATGGCCAACAGTAAGCGGACTGTTGTGATTTTGACAACAGGGCTAAAGGTATCAAAGCAATCTACCCCAGGTAGTTGTCGGAAACCTTTGGCCACGAGTCTAGCTTTGTGGAGCTCAATGGTCCCATCAGCATGTTTCTTGAGCTTGAAGACCCACTTGCACCCGAGAACATTAATCTAAGTATCATGAGTGTTGATAGCCCACAAATGCATCGTTAAACACATGGCTAACAATCTTAAAAATTATCGGCTTGCACAAAATATTTTAACAATAGTTAAGTGATGAGACCGAGTTGAATCCACGGGGAAAAAGATTATTAACTTTGAAAACCTTGAATTTCTTTGATTAGAAAAGTGTGTTGAGAATTTTAGGACTAACTCCTAAGATTAATTTGATCAACCAATAAATCTAATCTAAGTTGAGAAATAAGAAGAGAGATATAAAGATAGGCAGAAACTAAATTGACAAGATTTAAAATTTAATTCTACTAACAAACAATACAAAGAAGTGTTTTATGTTAAAATAAAATAAACCAACGGTTACAATAAAAAATAGAAAATCAAGAGAGAGAGAGAGAGAAATGACGTGAGAGAGAGGCGAGAGAGAGAAGAGAGAGACAAGAAAAAAGAGAGAGATAGACGAGAAGAGAAGAGGGAGAAAGTGAGAGAGAGAGAGGGAGGGGGGGTGCACGGCCTCCTCCTCTATGTGTATGAATGCACATAGAGAGAAAGGGAGGAAGCGGCGTGGTAGCGTGCAGGCAGGCGGGCGGCTGTGCTGGCGGGCAAGGTTGCGCGGGCGAGCAGGCTCGCGCGAGCGAGCGGGGTTGCGCGGACGAGCAGGCGAGCACGGGCGGGCGGCCGCACTGGTGCAAGTGCGGCAGGTGAGGCGCACGGGTGCGGGCGTGTGGGCACGGGCAGACGCGCGTGTGGACAGGCGCGGATGCTGACAGGAGCACACGGGCGCTGCTGTTTGAGCGAGAGAAGGCTGGCACAGGCGTGCTGGTGGTACCTGCTGCTACTGCTTCTGTCTGCTGAAGAGAGAGACTGGGCCAGAGAGATAGGGAGAGAGGAAGACGAGGAGAAGAGAAGATAAGGGGAAAGAAGAGATCGCCGGAGAGGGGGAGAGAGAGAGAGAAGGTAGAAGAGAACGGAGGAGAGGGGTGCGGCAGTCCCAGAGAGGGATGATGATCAGTCCATCTCCATATAATTTGTTATTTATTATATGTATTTTTGGTGATTAACAAAATCCTAAAAATTATTGTCTAACATCATTTTCTGAAGTCTATCAACAGACATCATATCAAACAAAATCAGTAAGTTGTCTACACTCACTGCCATTTGAATCTCATTGCATATATTTTGTCTAAGTAAACATCGACTTCCTTGTAAAAGCTCATAACGATTACTGTTTCACTTAAACAATGATTTCCTCTGAAGAACATCAATTTCGGTTCTACAATGACTTCATAATTAGAACAACAATTTCGGTTCTACAACAACTTCATAACATCGATTTTGGTTCTACAACGACTTCATAATTAGAACATTGATTTCGGTTCTACAACGACTTCATAATTATAACATCGATTTTGGTTCTACATGGACTTCATATTTAGAACAATGATTTCGTCTCTACATCGATTTCATATGAAACAACGACTTCACTCAAAACATCAACTTCATGTGAAACAATGACTTTACTTTAAACATCGACTTCATTTCTACAATGATTTCACTTAAACATCGTTTTGGTAGAACATCAATTTCATATGAAACAACGACTTCACTCAAACATCGACTTCATGCAAAACAACGACTTTACTAAAACAACAACTACATTTCAAACAATGATTTTATCTATACATCGATTTCAGTACAACGATTGCAGTTGTACACCGACTTCAGTTAAACAACGACTTCGTACAGAACATCGATTTCATGCATACATGGATTATGATCACATCGACTTTGTTTCAACATGGATACATTCTCACATGGATTATGGTTATAACATCGATTTATATCAACATCGACTCTCTCTGAACACATATGTCTCTAAACATCAACTCTCTTTTAATAACGATTACGTTTTTGACAGCTGTTGAAATGCCTATTTCAAATTCTTTCAAACAGTCTTAAATTACATTCCACATGATATTCAAATATATTTTCAAATCTCTGTGGATTTCTAGTCTTCCCACGAACCATGTTGTATCTTATGTTCTCTAACATTTATTGTGTTAGTACAATATCTCTGCACGATATATCTTCTATTTACCATATTCATGTCTCATAAAGTAAAGCTTTTTAGGTCAACAGAATGAAATTTCCTTTTTAGTATATCTTCTTAAAGCACAACTACTAATGTTGACTGACAGTTTAGACAAAGATGAGTTGTCTATGTTTCAGCATTTATGGTGTGCAGGTTTTCGGTAGAAACATACGTTACAACGTTGGACCTGTCAACCTGATAGAAGCAAGCAGAGATTCAGACAATCCGCCTCTATGCATGTGTCTATCCCAGCATTTAATGGCTACTGGTTCTCTTGCTCCATACATCGGACCAGACACTTTAACGTGCATGAAGATGTGAGACAATGGATACTTAAACGGTTCAAATCTTTCAAACAATATAAATAGAAGACTGGTGACTCCATGAAAAAAAACTTGATCAACCTTTGAATATCTTGAATCTTGAATATCTTAGTCACCTAGAAGAAAGAAGAGCTTGCTCGTCCATTCAAACTTTCTTTAGCCCTTAGCTCTCCACAGGAACTTGCTAGCCTTTGAGAGCTTGCCTAGATCTGAGAGAGAGTTCTTTGTGTGAAAACCTTTGTCTCTCAGACTTCACCTCAGATCAAGCAGTTTGTATAAGCTTGGTCTAGGGGCCATCCACTTTTACTCATCCTCTTTGAGGGTTCCTCTTCAGTTGTGAAGAGAAGACCTGCTGTTGAGTGGGTGGTTTTCCCTTTGGTAAGAAGGAAGACCTATTGCATTAGGTGGTTTAGTTCCTCTTCGGGTAGAGAAGAGAAGGCAGCAGCGGCTGGATGTGTAAGTGTCCTTAAGGGGGACTGTATCCTTGTTTAGTGAAATCCCAAGTTGTTGCTTGGGGACTAGACGTAGGACTCCTTGTGACAGGAGATCCGAACCAGGATAAAATTCCTGTTGTCTGTGTGATTGATCTTTTTGTCTTTGCTTTACACTAACTCTAACTATCGAACTTAGTGTCTTCTGTCAAAGTGTTTTTATTTACAGGAATATTCTAAAAGAAAATTCTAGCAATCCATTCACCCCCCCCCTCTGGGCTTGCTATCTAGGCAACAAGTGGTATCAGAGCCAAGTCTCTTCGAGTAAGTAGATCTTACGATTTGAAGAGCAAAGATAAATGGCAGCCCAAGGTCATGTAGAAGGACAATCTATCAACAAACCTCCTCTATTCTATGGTGAATACTATCACTATTGGAAGACAAGGATGGAGTTCTTCCTTCATGGACTTGATTTCCAGCTATGGACAATAATCGAAGAAGGAGATCTCAAGGTAACCAACAGTAAAGACAAATGGACAGATGAAGATAAGAAGAAGTTGTCCCAAAACAGCAAAGCAAAGAGTATATTGTGTTGTTCACTGAGCAAGAAAGAGTTCAACAGGATATCGGCATGTAAGTCAGCTAAGGAGATGTGGGACAAGTTGAGGCTCACACATGAAGGAACTGACAAGGTAAAGGAAACAAGAATTGATATATTAGTAGCTCAGTATGAGAGGTTCCAAATGCAGTCTGGAGAATCTATCTCCCAGATGTACAGTCACTTCACAGACATTTCCAATGGACTGGCTAGGCTAAGAAAGATTTATGAGACTGGAGACATGGTAAGAAAGATATTAAGATCTCTACCAACTTCATGGACTCCAAAGGTAACAGCAATAAAAGAAGCAAATGATCTCAGGAGAATGTCCCTCGAAAAACTCATTAGGTCTTTAATGGCTCATGAGATAAACATGGAAAGGCTGGGAGAATCCTCCAGCAAGAAGAAGCACAATAATGCTCTCAAGGCTACATAAAACACTTCTGTGGGCGAATCAGAAAGTGATAAGAGTGATGAGAGCAATGAAGATGAAGAAGCCTTTCTCTCCAGAAGACTGTAACGCATTCTAGCTAAGAAGAAATACCAGTCAGGAAGAAGGTATTTCAAGAAAGGTAGAGAATTCAAGAGATCTGAAGGCAAAGAAGTCAAGAGATCTGAACCCATATGCTATGAGTGTAAAAAGCTTGGACACCTCAAGGCTGAGTGTCCAAAACTGAAGAAGACTGAGTTCAAGAAAAAGGACAACATGAAGAAATTTAAGAAGTACAAGAAGAAAGCCATGGGTGCTACATGGAACAATGAGAGTGACTCAGACATTGAGTCTAGCTCCAGCAAAAGAAAGAAGAAAAGGCCAACCTGGCCTTCATGGCAAATGTCGGCGACAAGGTAACTTCTGACTCCTCTTTTACTTCATGCAATGAATCTGATTCTGATAGTTTAGAAGATGCTTTTAATGAATTATATAGTAAATATAAAGATGTTTGTAAACAATAAAATCAGTAAAGAAAAAGTATGCATGCCGCAAAATAACCAACTCGGATTTAAAATCTGAAACTGAACAATTAGAAAAACAAATTTCTGAACTAAAAAGAAGAAATGAACTATTATGTGAAGATGTAAAAACTAAAAATGAAAAGATATCAAATCTAGAAAGTCAAGAAATAATAAGTAAACTTTAAAATGAAATTAACACACTAACAAAAGATAATGAATATTGACAGCCACAATTGAAAAATTCACAAATGATAAATCCTCCTTAATATTAAAAGGAGCAAGAAGATCAGGGAAGAAAAAATATGGTTTAGGATATACTCCACCTGATAATGAAGAAATAGTCATTCATCCTAAAATTATCCAATGCCAAAATTTATAGCTGAGCACAATCCTAACTATAAATCAAACATAATAAAAACAATAAGCCAAACAAGATAATAAACAATATCTCTTGCTGCACTCATTGTAACAAACTAAGTCATACTAAAATCACCTGTACAACAAAACATCTAAAATGGATTCCGAAAAGAAACTGTAAAGAAGCTAACCAACTAGGACCCAAAAGAACTTGGGTACCTAAATCTCATTGATTTATTGCAGGGAAGCCTTAGAGCATCAAAATGGTACCTGGACAGTGGGTACTCAAGGCATATGACAAGCAACAAAAGGTTGTTCTCTTATATCAAAGATGAAGAAGGTACAGTAACCTACGGTGATAATGGTAAAGGGTCGGTAATTGGTTGTGGATCAATTGGAAGCCAAGATAAAATTCTGATAGATGATGTTCTATGCGTCAAAGGATTCAAGCACAACCTAATTAGCATCAGTCAACTATGCAACAAAGGTCATCAGATCAAGTTTCAGGAATCAAAATGCCTGATCATTAAGGATGGAACAACCATTTTTGAAGCCTGCAGAGAGAAGAATTTGTATGTGCTACATCTAGAAGAGTTGAAGGATCAAGACATCTGCCTAGTAGCAAGCAAAGAACAGAATGCTGAACTTTGGCATAGAAGATTAGGTCAGTCATTGCAGCTTGGATGGAATTAGAAAACTCATCAAACATGATCTAGTGGAAGGTTTACCGAAGATAAATTCAAGACTAGACAACATTTGTGAACCATGTGCAAAAGGTAAGCATGCAAGATCCTCTTTCAAATCCAACACAGTAGTCACTACTTCCAAACCACTAGAACTGCTTCATATGGACTTGTTTGGACCAATGAGAACAACTAGTTTGGGAGGAAAGAATTTCGGGTTTGTTATAGTTGATGATTATTCCATATTTACATGGGTATCATTTCTTGAGCACAAAGATGACACATTTGATAGTTTTGTGAAGTTCTGTAAGCTATTTAAAAAAGATAAGAAGTACAATATCATAAGTATCCGATCAAATCATGGAGGAGAGTTTCAAAATGACAGGTTTGCAGAATTTTGTGATGATCTGGGGATTGAACACAATTTCTCAGCACCAAAAACACCATAGAAAAATGGAGTAGCTGAGAGGAAGAATAGAACACTTTTGGATATGGCAAGAACAATGTTATCTGAGTATAACCTTCCAAGATATTTCTGGGCTGCCATAAATACAACTTGCTACATTATCAACAGAGTCATGATCAGACCAATTTTGAAGAAGACTGCATACGAACTGTACAAGCAAAAGAAGCCCAAGATCAGCAATCTCAGAACTTTTGGATGCCCTTGCTTCGTTCACAACAATGGTAAGAGAGATATTGGTAAGTTGGATCCAAAATCAGATGAAGGTATTTTTATGAGGTATACTTCTGAACCTAAAGGTTATAGAGTTTTTAATAAAAGAAGTTTATTAATTAAACAAATTGTGCATGTTATTTTTGATGAGTCTAACCCTTCCTTGAGAAAGGAAATTGGTAGTGATGATGAAGATGCAGAAAACCTTTCCAAGAAGCTGAAGGAAACAACCATCAAAGATGATGAAGATCCACCCTTGGAAGAACTGCAACAAAAAGATATCATCCATGATGATCTTTTAAAGGAATGGAGGTACAAAAAGGATCACCCAATAGATAACATCATTGGAGATCCATCCATTGGGGTAAGAACTAGAGGTAATACCATTCCTTGTGATTACTTAGTATCTGTATCTCAAATAGAGCCGAAGATAGTCAATGAAGCATTGTCTGATGAATCTTGGATTTTAGCCATGCAAGATGAACTTAATCAGTTCAAGAGAAATCAAGTCTGGTCCCTTGTTCTGAGACCATCAGATCATCCTGTGATTGGCACCAAATGGGTGTTCAGGAACAAATTGCATGAAGCTGGTGTTATCACTAGAAATAAGGCTAGACTGGTAGCTCAAGGCTATTCCCAAGAGGAAGGCATAGATTTCGATGAAACTTATGCACCAGTGGCTAGACTAGAGGCAATTCAAATATTGCTTGCCTATGCATCTGCATTAGATTTAAAACTTTTTCAAATGGATGTGAAATCAGCATTTTTGAATGGTTTTATAAAGGAGGAAGTTAATGTAGAACAGCCTCCTAGTTTTGATGATTCAGATTTTCCTAATCATGTTTTCAAATTACATAAAGCATTATATGGTTTAAAACAAGAACCTAGAGCATGGTATGAAAGACTCAGTGCATTTCTATTAAATCGTGGCTTTATTAGAGGTCAAGTAGGCAGTACACTTTTCATTAAATCAAATGTCAAAATTATATTACTTGTACAAATCTATGTAGATGATATTATTTTCGGATCTACTGGTGAATCTGTGCAAGTATTTTGAAAAGCTTGTGCAGAGAGAATTTGAAATGAGAATGATGGGAGAGCTCAACTACTTCCTTGAACTACAAATCAAGTAAAGCAATGAGGGAACTCACATCAGTCAAGCAAAATATACCAAGGAACTGTTAAAGAAATTTAGATTTGAGAATGCCAAACCACTGTCCACTCCCATAAGCACATCAACCAGGTTAGACAGTGATCCGAAAGGTAAGAAAATTGATCAGAACCTTTATAGAGGTATGATTGGTTCATTGCTTTATCTAACTGCTAGTAAACCTGATATTTTATTTAGTGTATGCATGTGTGCAAGATATCAATCTGATCCTAAGGAATCGCATTTAATATCTGTAAAAGGGATCTTTAGATATTTAGCTAAGACTCATAACTTAGGTCTATGGTATCCTAAAACCTGTGAAACTAATTTAATTGGTTATTCGGATGCTGACTATGCTGGATGCAAAGTAGATAGAAAAAGCACCAGTGGTGGTTGTCAATTTCTTGCAGGATGCTTGATCTCCTAGTCTTCAAAGAAACAAAACTCAGTAGCTCTATCAACAGCTGAAGCTGAGTATGTAGTTTCTGGAAGCTATTGCACTCAACTCCTATGGATCAAACAACAGCTTGAAGACTATGGACTACACATCAAGACCATTCCTTTGCCGTGTGACAACACAAGTGCTATAAATCTAACGAAAAATCCAGTGCAGCACTTAAGGACGAAAAATATTGAGGTTAGATATCATTTTATTAGAGATCATGTTGCAAATGGTAATATTAGTTTTTCATTTGTAGATACAAAAAATCAGTTGGCAGATATATTTACAAAAGCCTTACTTGAAGAGAGATTTACGTCTCTTAGAAGGGAACTAGGCATGTGCAATTTGTAACAGACATATCTGTACGTAACTGAAATAAAATAATAAATTTAAGAATAAGACTTATCCTTCCCCGCGTAATTTTAGTAAATCCATTATCCTCTGCGTTATCATCACCTATTTTGTCGTTTTTCGCATTAACTACTCTGTCGTTTCAAAAGTAACTTTATGTCCTTCCATTACGATGGGAACCCTTCCTTCACCGATTCACTCTCTCTCTCTCTCTCTCTCTCTCTCTCTCTCTCTCTCTCTTATCTCTTTCGACTCGAAGGCCTGTAAAACCCTCATCGACTCCAGCATCCATCTTCATGCTTTCAAAGGATCTCCCTCTTCCCGCTCAAATTTCTTGAGGGGTTTTATTCCTCCTTCTCCCACGATCCTCCAGAACCCCTTCTTGCGATCTTCCATGGCCGCTTCTAGGAGTTCCAGCAGTGTGGGTGGCTACAGCACGGCCTTCCTCATGGAAGATCAACTGGAGAGATATCAAGCTGTGAAGATCAAGCTCTGTGGAAACAAGGCAGTTGACTTGGATGATTTGGAGAAGCATGGTATGCATAGTGTGATTGAAGCCCTTCAGAGGCTGAAGTGGATAGGTATTTCCACTGTTTCTGAACCAAGCTACCCACACCTGGCCAAGGCGTTCTACACATGTTTGAAATCAGAAGAAGATGGGTCTCTTACCTCCCTGGTCAAAGGTAAATCTATTCATATCACTCATGACCTGTTGGAGAGTCTATTTAGAGTTTCTAAAGTAGGGCACAGTCTATTGAACTCTGTAGATATTCATACTAAGGGGCTCGGGATTATTGGAATAGAGTACAAGTTGAAGGATGGTAAGATTGATATAAACCAGTTCAATGCGTTCAATAGAATTTTGCATTTTATAGTCTGTCAGATTTTGGTCCCCAGGAGTGCTACTTTTTCCTCCTGCATAAAAGGTGATGCTGATGTGATGTTCTGGGCTATTCAGAAGCAAGATATTAACATGGCTCAGATCATGATTGAAAGGATGAAGTCTGCTGCTGAGGTTATTTGGGACAAGAAAAATAAATTGGCAATGTCCCTTCCTTATGCTCATTTACTTACCAAAATTTTCAGTCATTTTGAGATTGATTTGAAAGGTGAACTGAAGGAGAAGATGGGTCAGCCCATTCGGACTAGGAATCTGAAGAAGAGTGGATTCTCCTTGGTAGGAAATGTTTGGACCAAGACATCTGTGGCTGAAGGAGGGGCCATCATAGGAGAAGCCTCCACTGCTGAAGTTCAAGAAGAAGAAGCTGTAGTTAGAGAGGATGAGCCTCATGCTTCAGTAAGAAGGATTGAAGACATAGCAGCTAAACTCATTGAGCCCTTTGGGCAATCATCTGAAGGTGTGATCCCTCCTCCAGTTCTTGCACCTGCTGTTATTCAAGAGTCAGTTGATGATCCTGTGGCAAGTGTTGCTCACACTGAGGGGGAGCATGTAGATGCTCATATTGAAGAAACCCCTCCTGTTAAAGAAGCTGATATGGAAGAGAGCCATGAAAAAACAATTCCAGAGGTTATGGCACAAGGCCATACTGAGGATGTTCATATGGAAGATGCTCCTGCTCAGGGGGAGCCTGCAGGTCAAGGGGAGCCTACTGCCAGTGCTCCTGAAGATCAATTCCAAGAAGGTTTAGTTGAAGATACTTCTGAGGATGATGAGCCAGCTGCCGGCTCTGAAGGCAAAAGAAAAGGTGTTGCCAAAAATATTCCAATGCTCACCAGAAAGGCACACTATAGATCTCAGAAGAAGAAGATCCATGTTCAGTTGGAACCAGTCATTACTAGACTGAATGCTCAAGGAGAGATTTTGTGCTCTTTGCAGTCGGATGTAACTTCTATTTTTCTCAATCAGAGCACTGAAGCCAAAGAAATTGGTGCAGTAAAATCTGAGCTCTAGAAAATGAGAAGTGATTTGGGAAGCTTGAAGAAGTTGGTAACAGACCTGGAAGACTTTTTAAGGGAGCACTTATCAGCTCAAGCCCCTCATGTTCCAAATGAATCAGTACCAGTAGATGATGCTAGGCCATCAGGGCCTCCTGAACCAGATCAACTAGCAGAACAAGTTGCAGGGCCATCCGGGTCATCTGTAGAGGAATCTGGGCCACCAGGGCCATCAGTGGAAGAATCAGGGCCATCTGTATTTGAAGATGTTGGAGCTGGGCCATCAGGGCCTCCAGAGCAAGTGGATTCAGTGGCTGGGCCATCAGGGCCTCAAGTTCTTATAGAGGAAGTTGTTGTGCCCCCAGGGCCTTCTGATCCTCCTAGTCTTCAGACTCCAGCCCCTTCCTCTCCACCTATCTCTTTCACTACCCCACCTGTTCCTGAACCCTTGAAGAAACCCCTTCCAAAACACATTTCTTCTCCTACTCCTTTCCCTGCTGCCTCCTCTACTTCACCTATCCCTTCCTCTTCCATTCCTCCTTCAACTTCTGAGGCACCTCCTGCTTCCTCTTCAGGTACCTCTTTTGCTGGTCCCTCCTCTGCTAGACCATCTACACAACCTCCTCCCACTTCATCTTTTGCCTCTTTTCATCCACCTATTCCACCTGTTGCCCAGTTGACGAGCCCAGAGGGGGGGTGAATGGGACTTTAAAAAAATTGTTCAATAAAAACCTGTTCACAAAAAACGATTGCACAAACACACTTCGCAGATTGTTAGAGTTAGTACAAGAAGGATAGAAGAAGCAAGGCAGTCACACAAAGGACACAGCGATATATCCTGGTTCGGACCTCCTTTCCACAGAGTCCTACGTCCAGTCCCCAAGCAATCTCTTGGGATTTCACTACAAGGGTACAGTCCCCCTTATGGACAAACAACACCCAGCTCAGCTGGTCTTCCTTCACACGAAGGGAATTACACCACCCTGGATACCCCACCAGGTCTTCCTTCACAACCGAAGGGAAACAACACCCTGGATACCACCAGGTCTTTTTCTCTTTCCGGGCAAGAAGGCAGCCCACTTCTTTTATAGGCGCAGAAGTAAACCTCCTGGTACAAACCCCAGTGTGGTTCTACACCCAGCACACAGCTGGTCTTCCTTCTCTAAGAAGGGAACAACACCCTAGCACTCCCAGGTCTTCCTTCACACACGAAAGGAACAACACATACAAATGTGTTCAGGAAACAGACGCCCCTAGATCAAGCTAATAGGACAGGTGCTTGATCTGAAGCAAAGACTGAGAGGATAAAAGATCTACATTGATGATCTCTCTCAGTGCTAAAGGCTCTCACAAAGATCTACACTGAACTCAGAGAGCTAAGAGCTAGACAGAAGAAGGAGTGAGACTTTGCTCTTTCAGATGCTCGCAGAAGAATCTTCAGAAGGAATGGGAGCGTTGTTTTTCTTCTCTGTATTCTCTATTTGTTCTGGAGCTTCAATCTTCTATAAATATCTTCAACTTGAAAGATAGTCATTGAAGTGTCCGTTGAAGTAGCCGTTGTCTCCAAGCTCTCGTGTTCGTTAGACTCTATGGTGCAGAGGAGCTTCTAGTTCAACGGTCCTTTGCTTCTCATGCACGTAAGGAGAAGATCTTCTGAAATATCCTTTGGCTTCTATTTTATCCAACGTTGTATTACCAGTGCTGTCAGAGACCTGCACACATTTATGAGCTTAAACAGTAGACAGCTAGGCTATCTCTGGTTGTCAGTCAACGTTAGAAGATATGATCATTAAAGTAGTAAAGCCATTTTGTTGTTCTAAAAAGATGTTCACATGATAAGCATGATAGTGAAAGATATAGTCTGTATGCATGCAGTGATACATACAATCTTCATTAATGCACAGTAGTCAAAAAGATATTCAGAAAGATATTTGACTTTTCAACGTAATCAGAAAACAAATCGTTGTCTTCTATGAAATCGTTATTTGTATGACTTATGAAATCGTTGTGCAAATCGATTTGAAGTTCCTAAAGGAATCGTTATGAAATCACTAAGGAAATCATTATGAAATCAAATCGTTACGAAGACAAAGAAATCGTTATGAGAGCAAATCGTTACGAAGTCTAAAGAAATCGTTACGAAAGCAAGTCGTTCTGATGACTAACGAAATCGTTATGAGATCAATAAAGAAATCGTTATGAACTTACTAAGGAAATCGTTATGGTATCGATTTCTTTGCATTCACTTAACAAATCGATCTGAGATCGATTTCTTTAGAATTGATAAAACACTTAGCGAATCCTTATGAATGTGAATGTAAGGAAATCGTTACATCTCTACAGAAATCGTGTTGGCACTTTGTGAACTGAAATGATGTATTGAATGAACATCGATTTATCTTTCTAGTGCAAATCATATAACGATAATTCCATAAATTTATATTTACTGGGAAAACATGATATAATTATTTTTAATAATAATTAATCAATCATAAATTTTGTTATCATCAAAATACAAGGGTAAAAATATAGGAGTGGTTCAACAATCTCCCCCTTTTTGGTGATGACAAAATTTATGAGAATTTTCTGTCAAAAATACTTAAGTCATAAAAAATACAGAAAATTCACAGATAATGCATACCATGCATACTCTCCCCCTTTTTGTCACAAACCAAAAAGGAAGGATCTTACCATGCATATTCTCTCCCCCGTTGAGAGAATTTCTTACCATTGAGGGGTACAACAATAATAGATGATGAGGAATTGATTACTGCTCCCCCTTTGTGTATGCTCCCCCTAAGCATGAGGCTCCCCCTGAATGTGAGGCAAGCCAGATCTTGTTGGTCTTGACCTTTCACAAGTTGTTTGTCAAGTCTTCAGAATTATTGCCTTCATTGATCTAATGATAACTTGCAAACATTGTTAGTAGCATTGTAGTTTACTGAAACTAAAATGAAAACAGAAATGTAAATTAAAACAGAAACTAAAAACTAAAGGATGTTTATGAGCATCCTTATCCATACCCATTCGGATGCCTTTTTGTTGTTTTACTCATCAGGAGTAGATTGGCATTTTTGAAGTTACCTGAGGAGTTGTTTACTGAAGATGTCTCCTTTTCTTCAGTGTTGGCCATGAACGCCAGGTTGGCTTTGTCTTCTTCCTCACTGCTTGAGCTTAACTCGCTGTCCGAGTCACTGCCATTATCCCAAGCTGCTGCCATGGCTTTTCTTTTGAATTTCTTGTCCAGCTTCTTGGATTTTTCTAGTTGACCAGTCTTCTTTAACCTAGGACAATCTGGTCTCAGATGTCCAGGTTTGTTGCATTCATAACATATAGGCTCAGTTTTCTTTGAGTCCCTTCCTTCTTGCTTCTTGTATTCTTTGTTTTTCTTGAAATATCTCCTTCCAGACTGGTACTTCTTCTTCTTGGCTAAGATGCGTTTCAGTCTCCTAGATAGTGCTTCTTCTTTTTCACTGTCTTCACTGCTGGCTTCGTCTTCAGATTGTTCCTCAGAGCTGTCTTCTGCTGCCTTGAGGGCATTGGTGTGCTTCTTCCTACTAGATGATTCTTCTAATCTCTCCATGTTTATCTCATGGGCCATGAGGGACCCAATGAGCTTTTCCAATGACATTGTCTTCAAGTCATTGGCCTCTTCTATAGCCGTTACCTTGGGAGTCCAAGAGGATGGTAGGGATCTAAGTATTTTTCTGACCATATCTCCCATTGGGTAGGTCTTGTCGAGTCCAGCTAATCCGTTGATGATATCTGTAAAACTACTGAACATTTGAGAGATTGTTTCTCCTGGCTCCATCTGAAATCTTTCATATTGAGTCACAAGAATGTCAATGCTTGTTTCTTTCACCTTATTTGTGCCTTCATAAGTGATTTTTAGCTTCTCCCACATCTCTATTGCGGATTTGCAGGTTGAAACTCTGTTGAATTCCTTCTTACTCAAAACACAACAAAGGATGCTCTTAGCTTTGCAATTCAAGGAGATCTTCTTTCTGTCATCATCTGTCCATTGAGCTTTCTCATTTGTGACTAACAGATCACCTTCTTCTACTATGGACCAAATTTGATAGTCGTGCCCTTAAAGAAAGTATTCCATCCTGCTCTTCCAGTAAGGGTAGTCTTCACCATCAAAGAGAGGGGGCGGTTGACAGACTAACCTTCAAAGTTACCTTGGGCTGCCATGGATCTTACTCTTCAGATCGTTGGATCCTTCTTTGTCGAAGAGACTGGCTTTGATACCACTTGTTGCCCAGTTGACGAGTCCAGAGGGGGGGTGAATGGGACTTTAAAAAAATTGTTCA
Organism: Colocasia esculenta; assembly: GCA_014218235.1. Taxonomy (NCBI): domain Eukaryota; kingdom Viridiplantae; phylum Streptophyta; class Magnoliopsida; order Alismatales; family Araceae; genus Colocasia; species Colocasia esculenta. Next base: position 132,523,652 of record CM024754.1, read on the forward strand.
ATAAAAACCTGTTCACAAAAAATGATTGCACAAACACACTTCGTAGATTGTTAGAGTTAGTACAAGAAGGATAGAAGAAGCAAGGCAGTCACACAAAGGACACAGCGATATATCCTGGTTCGGACCTCCTTTCCACAGGAGCCCTACATCCAGTCCCCAAGCAATCTCTTGGGATTTCACTACAAGGGTACAGTCCCCCTTATGGACAAACAACACCCAGCTCAGCTGGTCTTCCTTCACACGAAGGGAATTACACCACCCTGGATACCCCACCAGGTCTTCCTTCACAACCGAAGGGAAACAACACCTGGATACCACCAAGTCTTCTTCTCTTTCCGGGCAAGAAGGCAGCCCACTTCTTTTATAGGCGCAGAAGTAAACCTCCTGGTACAAACCCCAGTGTGGTTCTACACCCAGCACACAGCTGGTCTTCCTTCTCTAAGAAGGGAACAACACCCTGGCACTCCCAGGTCTTCCTTCACACACGAAGGGAACAACACATACAAATGTGTCCAGGAAACACACGCCCCTACATCAAGCTAATAGGACAGGTGCTTGATCTGAAGCAAAGACTGAGAGGATAAAAGATCTACATTGATGATCTCTCTCAGTGCTAAAGGCTCTCACAAAGATCTACACTGAACTCAGAGAGCTAAGAGCTAGACAGAAGAAGGAGTGAGACTTTGCTCTTTCAGATGCTCGCAGAAGAATCTTCAGAAGGAATGGGAGCGTTGTTTTTCTTCTCTGTATTCTCTGTTTGTTCTGGAGCTTCAATCTTCTATAAATATCTTCAACTTGAAAGATAGTCATTGAAGTGTCCGTTGAAGTAGCCATTGTCTCCAAGCTCAAGTGTTCGTTAGACTCTATGGTGCAGAGGAGCTTCTAGTTCAACGGTCCTTTGCTTCTCATGCACGTAAGGAGAAGATCTTCTGAAATATCCTTTGGCTTCTATTTTATCCAACGTTGTATTACCAGTGCTGTCAGAGACCTGCACACATTTATGAGCTTAAACAGTAGACAGCTAAGCTGTCTCTGGTTGTCAGTCAACGTTAGAAGATATGATCATTAAAGTAGTAAAGCCATTTTGCTGTTCTAAAAAGATGTTCACATGATAAGCATGATAGTGAAAGATATAGTTGTATGCATGCAGTGATACGTATAATCTTCATTAATGCACAGCAGTCAAAAAGATATTCAGAAAGATATTTGACTTTTCAACGTAATCAGAAAACAAATCGTTGTCTTCTATGAAATCGTTATTTGTATGACTTATGAAATCGTTGTGCAAATCGATGTGAAGTTCCTAAAGGAATCGTTATGAAATCACTAAGGAAATCGTTATGAAATCAAATCATTACGAAGACAAAGAAATCGTTATGAGAGCGAATCGTTACAAAGTCTAAAGAAATCGTTACGAAAGCAAATCGTTCTGATGACTAACGAAATCGTTATGAGATCAATAAAGAAATCGTTATGAACTTACTAAGGAAATCGTTATGGTATCGATTTCTTTGCATTCACTTAACAAATCGATCTGAGATCGATTTCTTTAGAATCGATAAAACACTTAGAGAATCCTTATGAATGTGAATGTAAGGAAATCGTTACATCTCTACAGAAATTGTTGTTGGCACTTTGTGAACTGAAATCGATGTATTGAATGAACATCGATTTATCTTTCTAGTGCAAATCATATAACGATAATTCCATAAATTTATATTTACTGGGAAAACATGATATTAATTATTTTTAATAATAATTAATCGATCATAAATTTTGTTATCATCAAAATACAAGGGTAAAAATATAGGAGTGGTTCAACACCACCATCCTTCATCACTATCATTCTGAGGGTGCCAGTATCATTCTCCATACTGTGCAAGACATCAAGGATAAGTTTGAAGAAGCCATCCTCTGCACAGTTCTTTGTCTCTGCCCATATCCACAGGACTAAATCTCAGCCTTCTTCCAGTCTGCCTCCAAGAAAAGGAAGACATCTAAGAGCTTGTTTTCCCTTCCTCTCAAATTCTCTTTCCTCCTCTGTGGTACTCTCTTTCAGTAGTCCACAGAAGAAAAAACTTATATTTTGAATATCTTCAAAAGTGTACATTTGCTGCCACCTTTGGTCTTCCTTACCTCAATCTCTCTAAACATCTCAATATCATTCTCTCTATCTCTCCTATACCTAAGTCTGACCAATCCAAAATCTTGTCTTCAGCTGAGTCCAAGACTGAGGATCAGTGGGCCAGGGCTAATAAAGCTGTCTACAAAAAGTTTGAGGTTGTCAGGGCCAACATTTTTCCACCCTCAGACCACCCTCTCACTCTGTCTGAGTGGTTTGTCCACCAGCACATATCAACCTGGGGTCCCTTCATTCAGAAAGAGATCAAACTGGTTAGGCAATTACAAATGTATCAAGACTATTGCTTTGTCAATGGCCTTCCAGAAGTTCAACTTGGCCAGTTCAGGGCAGCTATCGCTCAGCTCCGCATAGAAAACCCTGTGAATACCCCTCTTCAGGTTGATTTTGCCACCTTGAAGATGTCTCCTATTGCCTTTCTCCCTAAGTTGCACTTTCTACTTATGGACTCTGATGTGGGTCCTATCATCTTTGAGAGATTTTCCAGAGTTATGGCACAGATCTTTGTTCAAAAAGGAGCCCCTCTTGCCTTTCACAGATTTTTATTCAAAGAATATCAAAGAGGTTTTATCAAGTCTTCTATTTTAGCTTCACTGCTAGCAGAATCTGAGAGATTCGTCAACTCTAACTGGTGTAAAGTCTACCATGAGGCAGCTCTTCAGCTTGAGTAGATGAACTCCTCCTTATCACAATCAAATCAGCTCACTCTTACTCCAGAGAAGTTCATGGATCTCAACTCCATCAATCTAGTTTCAGATCCTTATTCCATTTGGGTTGAGAGATACAAGATTTATGTAGCTTTGCAGAAGGATTTGTTAGCTCACAAGCTTCACTATCCTATCTCCATAGACAAATTCCTTCAGCATGCCAGTTTTGGGACTGCTGGAATCTACAGAATGTCTCCGAGTGCTGATGAATACTCCCTATTTATTGAAGATTAGCGTCAGCTTCACATCAAGAGACAGTCCAGAAATGGGGCCTTCCTATAATATTAGTTGGGGTGTCTTTAAAACCTTTTTTGAAGAGCAAGAAGTCCAAGCTTGGCAGATTATCACTTGCCATGCTTCTCTTCTGTCTCATGCCTTCTACATTTATGACCCTCACTAATTAATAAGATGTTCATCTTTGGCTCCCATTTATCTTAGTCTTTTTTCTTACTATTCTTGCTTCTATTTATTCCTTTTTGCTTAATGACAAAAAGGGGGAGAAAATATTTATTCTGAAATACATACTTTAAAATTTTCCAGCACAATTTTTTAGCGCTTTTATATATGCATTTCTTTATGTTTTGTCATCACCAAAAAGGGGGAGATTGATAATCAGTCCATCTCCATATAAAATTGTTATTTATTATATGTATTTTTGGTGATTAAAAAAACCCTGAAAATTATTGTCTAACATCATTTTCTGAAGTCTATTAACAGGCATCAAATCAAACAAAATCAGTAAGTTGTCTACACTCACTGCCATTTGAAGCTCATTGCATATATTGTGTCTAAGTATACATCGACTTCCTTGTAAAAGCTCATAACGATTACTGTTTCACTTAAACAACGATTTCCTTTGAAGAACATCGATTTCGGTTCTACAACGACTTCATAATTAGAACATCGATTTCAGTTCTACAGGCATCAAATCAAACAAAATCAGTAAGTTGTCTACACTTACTGCCATTTGAAGCTCATTGCATATATTTTGTCTAAGTATACATTGACTTCCTTGTAAAAGCTCATAACAATTACTGTTTCACTTAAACAACGATTTCCTTTGAAGAACATCGATTTCGGTTCTACAACGACTTCATAACATTGATTTTGGTTCTACAACGACTTCATAATTAGAACATCGATTTTGATTCTACAACGACTTCATTACATCGATTTCGGTTCTACAACGACTTCATAATTAGAACACCGATTTCGGTTCTACAACGACTTCATAATTAGAACATAGATTTCGGTTCAACATCGACTTCATATTTAGAACAACGATTTCGTCTCTACATCGATTTCATATGAAACAACGACTTCACTCAAAACATCGACTTCATGTAAAACAACGACTTTACTTTAAACATCGACTTCGTTTCTACAACGATTTCACTTAAACATCGATTTCGGTAGAACATCGATTTCATATGAAACAACGACTTCACTCAAACATCGACTTCATGCGAAACGACGACTTTACTAAAACAACGACTTCGTTTTAAACAATGATTTCATCTGTACATTGATTTTAGTACAACAGTGATTTCAGTTGTACACTGACTTCAGTTAAACAACGACTTCGTACAGAACATCGATTTCATGCATACATGGATTATGATCACATCGACTTTGTTTCAACATGGATTACATTCTCACATGGATTATGGTTATAACATCGATTTCATATCAACATCGACTCTCTCTGAACACAAATTGTCTCTAAACATCAACTCTCTTTTAATAACGATTATGTTTTGATAGATGTTGAATATTCCTATTTAAATTATTTCAGACAGTCTTAAATTACATTCCACATGATATTCAAATATATTTTCAAATCTCTGTGGATTTCTAGTCTTCACGCGAACCATGTTGTATCTTATGTTCTCTAACATTTATTGTATTAGTACAATATCTCTGCACGATATATCTTCTATTTACCATATTCATGTCTCACAAAGTAAAGCTTTTCAGGTCGACAGAATGAAATTTCCTTTTTAGTATATCTTCTTAAAGCACAACTACAAACGTTGACTGACATTTAGACAAAGATGAGTTATCTATGCTTCAACATTTATGGTGTGCATGTTTTTGGTAGAAACATACGTTACAACATTGGACCTATCAACTTGACAGAAGCAAGTAGAGATTCAGACAATCTGCCTCTATGCATGTGTCTATCCCAGCATTTAATGGCTGCATGTTCTCTTGCTCCATACATCAGACCAAACACTCCAACGTGCATGAAGATGTGAGACAACGGATACTTCAACGGTTCAAATCTTTCAAAGAATATAAATAGAAGACTGGTGACTCCATGAAAAACAACTTGATCAACCTTTGAATATCTTGAATCTTGAAAATCTTAGTCACCTAGAAGAAAGAAGAGCTTGCTCGTTCATTCAAACTTTCTTTAGCTCTTAGCTCTCCACAACAACTTGCTTAGCCTTTAAGAGCTTGTCTAGTTCTGAGAGAGAGTTCTTTGTGTGAAAACCTTTGTCTCTCAGACTTCGCCTTAGATCAAGCAGTTTGTATAAGCTTGGTCTAGGGGCCATCCACTTTTACTCATCCTCTTTGAGGGTTCCTCTTCGGTTGTGAAGAGAAGACCTTCTGTTGAGTGGGTGGTTATTCCCTTTGGTAAGAAGGAAGACCTATTGCATCAGGTGGTTTAGTTCCTCTTCGGGTAGAGAAGAGAAGGCCAGCAGCAACTGGATGTGTAAGTGTCCTTAAGGGGGACTGTGTAACAGTACGGACATTCGGATCCGGGTTTATCGGGTCTACGTGTGGTGCTCTTGACCAAGAGAAGGTCAATGGGCTGTTTGTGTATTTTTGTGCACAGGGTGAGTAGTGTAGGTCGGTTATGCCAGCCCATTTGCACTGTTGGTTCACTGTTTGGAATCACGACATAGAAAGGCGACGCGATTATGAACGCGTCGGCCTTGCTGGACACGATTCGAGGAACCGCCTCTGTGACACGTGGCATGGGTTTCTGGTTGGCGTCGGATATGGGGGACGCATTTAAAAGGTTTAAACGCGGCGTCTACCCTGAACGCGATTTTGATCAGAGTGCTAAAAGCCTCGTTTCGGCCAGACAGAGTAGAGGACGCTCTGTCCCGTGCAGGGGAGCATGCTGTGGCATCCCTGATGGTGGTTTTCCGGTGATCTCGACTTCTAACAGTCCATGCGGCACGGGAACCACGCGAGGACGACGCTCAGAGCATGGGTGTGCCATCGGCAAGGAGGTTTTGGCGTCTTCCAATTGGTAGGGACACTTCCTACCTTGGTTTTATGGTTTAAAAGCATGAATGAATTGGGTATTAAGGGAAGGATCATGTATGGATGGTTTGCCTTGTTAGGTTTAACATGTTTAGTGCTTTAATGGATTGAATGATGTGTATTGTTGTGGGTTTTCTTGTGGGGAAAAGTGGGTTCGGTCTGTGAGTTGAGCTCATAGACAAACTGGAGTCACGTCGGTTGTCCCCACCGCGATTCGTTGAACACGTCGCATCGTGTCGATGCATTCTGCTTTCCGATGTGTCTGTTAAGTCAGTCATCTAGTCGCGACCTTGTGGTCTGTCACGTTAGCATTAAACACGGCAACAAGGTCGGACGCGACTATGGGTTGACTGAAGGATTTACCGGCTTGGGTCTGGTGGCGTCGTGTCGGGCCGACGCGACTTGGTTGCGTCACTAAGGCCTATCACGACAGCCTTTGGAATAGCGTCTGAAAGGGGCGACGCGACATGGTCGCAGCGCTTGGCCCTGTCGCGACAAGGTTTGGAGTAGCGTCCAAACTGGTCGACGTAATTTGTAAGGTGTCGACTATCTTCGACGCGTTTTGGCTTCTGTGGTGGTTTTGTGTTGGGTGTTGGGCAATGAAGGTCTGGTGTAGACCTAGCCCGGGTCTGTGGTAATATTTAATGTGTTATGTAGTGTGAGTTGCCATGGAGGTCATGAGGTGACCAATGACAGCCGAGTTTATGTTCTGGTGTCGATATGCTTATGTGTTGTGTTAAGCATGCCTAATGGTATGCTTATGTGTTGTATTAAGCATGCCTATGTATTAAGATTGTGTTCCGGTATGGTTAATGTGTGTAAATCTAATATGTGATCTTGACGGTCATGTGATGACCCCATTAATGAACGATTATGTATAGGGTGGCTTGAGGGTCACAGGGTGACCGATCATAAGCCATTCCTTACACTTGTGTACTGTGGGTTGTACATAAAGGTTGTATAAGTATGAATACCATGGTTTGCGTGCTTACCAAGTCTGGTGGTCCGGCGCCTATTCCGGAATACCTCTTTAGTCGGTTACCCTAGCACCGAGTGCTTAGGTCTTGTCCCGGTACCGGAGTACCGTCGAGGTCTGTGTCGTCTTCCTGAACACCCTCCTCTTGTGCTTGAGTAGTACGTTCGGTTGAGGGGAAAGACGACAGGGGACAGCGGCTTGTGTTTGTGAGTGTATGGCCATTTGTAGCGCGCTTTTGGTTGGGGGACGGACACCAGTAGTTGACACTGGTGCCCAGCTAGTCCTGTTCCAGTGCCTCACTTTAGGGTTCTCGACCGGAGCCCCTAAAGGTATCAGGTTTGGGCCTGCGAGGTGTGTGACCTACAGGTTGTGGTGTGTGGTGGTGGCTTCTCTGTACCGACTCGTGTTTGACCACTGGTTGTGGTTTGTGTATGAACCACTGGTTAAGGTTATATTCGTGAAACCGTTAACCGTCGTGATGTGCCCTGGAAGTGGCACGGTTCTGTGGTTCAGTGTTGTACCTCGTGGTAGTAGGTACATGTACCCCTCGTGGGTAGAGTTGTGTTGTGGTACGTGAGTCCGACCCCAGCTGGTGTTGAGGTGAGACTGTGCATACTGTGGAGGTCTTGTGGCGTGACTCTCCACGTGTTAAATAGATTGGTTTCCGATTACGTTGTGGTTTACGGGTGTTGGCTGGTTGTCGCCAATCCCGATACTTCGTGTGTGTGTGGTTAGCCTGTGAGACCGTAGCGTAGGCAGAGTGTTTGCCGGTGAGGCTTGTGATCGAGGTGTTTAAGTTGTAGGATGGACTAGCGGTGGTAAGCTAGTCTTGTGTTTTTCCTTTACTTTTCGAGGACCGGGGTTTAGCCGGTGTGTTATGGTTAGTTGTAGTTTAACATGCTTGTGTGTGCATGTTATGTTTCAGTTGCCGATGCTGCCAGTGAGACCCTTTTGGGGTTGAGGTCTCTTGTGTAGTTATGTTTCTTTGTGGGAGGTCCCTATTGAGCCAGTGACGTGTTGAGGCTCACTCCCTTACAGTCTGTTTCAGATGTTGGCCGACTTTGGCGTGGTTATGCAGGAGTAGTGCAGACTTGTACCACAGCTGTAGAATAGTTGAGTCGTCTAAGCTTGTGCTCCCTCGGGGTATGCCCCAGGTAGTTATACTCTTTAATTGGACATGTAATATTGTAATGGGACTTTTGTACATTGTGGTTTATAGTTATATACACTTGTATTTTCCTATGTTATATACTATACTTGTGGTCTTTTATATTCGTACTGGACACGTGTTAGTGATATTCCTTGCAAGACTTTGGTCTGATCGCGGGAGACGGATCTGGATATGGACCCTTATTGGGTATAAATGTCCAGGGCCGTTACAGTTGGTATCAGAGCAAATGGTCCAGTTAGAATATGAAAAGATATTGAAGGTACAATGTCCCAATACATGGATTAATGTCCACTGGTGGTAGTAAGTCTACAGTTTTACGTGATTTAAAATGATTTTCACATAAGTTTTTGTTATGTGAATTATGTATTGGTTAGGCAGCTGTTGGTAGCAGCAGGAACCGAGATGATTAGTAAGAAATGCAGACGGTGAAAAGTGAAAAGATTACGAAAAGGGTTGTGTGTAAACCTAGTGAATGTTAGAAATGGCAGAAAAATGGTAAGATTAGAGATATAAACTGAGTGGATACTCAGTGTGCAGTTGAGTTACTTAAAGAATTCGCAGTATGAAGCTAGAAAGATTAGTGTTTTTAGATATGAAATTTGGCAAGAATGTTTCAGTAAGATATAGAAATGGGTAGAGTCAGAGATAAAGTAAGTTATGATGGAATAGCAGAGGAATTAGAGTTGGAATGAGGAATAGAGTAATGTATAATTAAAGATAATTAAGTATATAAGTGATTGAGAACCTCAGTAGAGGTGATCTTTGTGTTGAGATTTGCGCCAGATAATATCATGGAGTAGTTTGGTGAATAGTGTGATTAAGATGTAAAGGAAGATTTGTGGCAAATGTATAAAGTGGATCAGCCCCAGATGAGAAAATGACAGCAGAGGTACAAGAATTGTAGCAGCCATATCACATCAATGTGATTAGCATTGATTGCATCCGTAAGTTCGGGAATAGAGAATGTATTGAATAATGATAGTGTAAAGAAATTGTGATAATAGAGATTTGCATAAGAGTGTCGAGGTGAATAGCTGAGCAAAGAAAGAGCAAATAAGGATCAGTGTACGATAGGGTTTCAGCTGAGATTTTTAAAAAAGGAAAGATATCAGCATGGCATACGATAGTTCGTGGAGGTTCTACAGAAGACTTTATTGAAAACTACAGAATTAGTAATGATTAGAAGTTGTGTTTGGTTATGGAATTTGAAAGAGATATGTCAGAGTTTGGCTGGGGCAGAATATGGACCAGAAAAGAAAGAGAATGGCAAGCAATGAAAAGAATGGAAGCAGATAATTGAGAAAATGATCAGAAAGGATTTGCATATTAGTGTATAGAAAATGGGATTTTAAAGTAAGTAGAGGTATTTGTGGAAAACATTTCTCAAGAAATGTAAAAAGGAAAAAGGGCAGATAAGTTAAGGTACAGTGAATATGGTTCAGTATAGCAGAATAGAACCAAAAAAGAGAATGTGATTTAAATAATTGAAATGGGTAAGCACAGAAAGAAAATGGTGATCAGTTAATTGAGAAAAAGATTTAAGAAAATGTGGCACTTGTATGCAAAAGAGTTAGTTAAGAAAGATATGGAATTTGTGCAGAATAGTCAGTACAGTCGTATGTAAGATAAGAAATTGCAGAGTTAAAGTGATGAGGACAGTAATTTGGAAATAATAAAGAGGCAGTGAGAAAAATCAGCTAGAGAAGATGGTTAAAAAATAAGAAAGATGCAAGGCTAGTAAGATGTGCCAATAGTCTCGAGGCAGAATGCAGAATTTAAAGATGAAGCACATGTATATGGGATATAGAAAGAAAAGCAGATCAGGAAACTTCAGTGTTTCAGGCCAATGGCAGTTGATGGAGCAGAATAAGTAAAGAAATATGTGAAATAAGAGTTGAGTCCAACTGGGATTCGAATAATAATGAAAGTGGAAAGCAAGTAAAAGCAGAAATGGAAACAGAATTTATGAAAGATTGTGTCGAAAGGTTAGAATGATTAGAGTAGCGCAGCAAAAGTGTGGTGGGGTTGTACCCCATAGGTTCATTTGTTTGAAGGGGAATTACAAGATTTTGGCACAATTGGGCGAGAAATCGAGAAATTTAAGAAAAATGAGTTAAGGAATGTGAAGCAGAACAACATGAAAAGGCAGAAAAGTCAGAAATAATAGAGAGTTTTCCATGAAATTTTAGCAGTTGAATGTATAAAGGCAGAATAAAGAAAGATAAAGCAGAGAACAGTAGGTAATGATAAACAGAAATGAAATGGCACCGAAAATTTTGAAAATAGAAAGAGGTTATAACATGGTAAGGCACTACAGTGGAACTGTGTTTAGTAAATAATTGGAGGAAGTAAAAAGGCCCATAAAAGGAATGTTGTAAGCACAACCAGGAAAGTGTGGAAACATGTTGAGTCCAAGGAGATAAAGTGCCAACAGCAAGGTGGAATCGGTTACAGCCAGAAAGTAAAGAAAGAAAGGATCAGACTAACTGGATAGAACAAGGAAAAGAAATAAAGAAAAAGAAAGAGCAGAGCAGATATGAAAGAGAAAGGTAAAGCAGGAAAGATATGAGAATGAACAAATCAAAGTAGTTTGTGTGTAATGATTTGAAAGGCAAGAGCAGCAAAGAATGTATCCTACTTGTTCTATTTACGGCTTTGTTTCTTTTTAGGTGTTAGTCGGATTTACCGTGGTTTCGCCCGGAATGTCGAGGATGACATTTCTTTTTAGGTGTTAGTAATGTAACAGTACAGTCGTTCGGAACCGGGTTTATCGGGTCTACGTGCGGTGCTCTTGACCAAGAGAAGGTCAATGGACTGTTTGTGTGTTTTTGTGCACAGGGTGAGCAGTGTGGGCCGGTTATGCCAGCCCATTTGCACTGCTGGTTAACTGTTTGGAATCACGGCAGAAGAAGGCGACGCGATTATGAACGCGTCGGCCTTGATGGACGTGATTCCAGGAACCGCCCCTGTGACACGTGGCACAGGTTTCTGGTTGGCGTCGGACATGGGGGACGCATTTAAAGGGTTTAAACGCGGCGTCTGCCCTGGACGCAATTTCGATCAGAGTGTTAAAAGCTTTGTTTCGGCCAGACAGAGCAGAGGATGCTCTGTCCGGCGTAGGGGAGGATGCTATGGCGTCCCTGATGGTGGTTTTCCGACGATCTCGACTTCCGGCGGTCCGTGCGGCACGGGAACCACGCGAGGACGACGCTCGGAGCATGGGTGTGCCATCGGCGAGGAGGTTTTGGCGTCTTCCAATTGGTATGGAGACTTCCTACCTTGGTTTTATGGTTTAAAAGCATGAATGGATTGGGGATTAAGGGATGTATCATGTATGGGTGGTTTGCCTTGTTAGGCTTAACCTGTTTACGGTTTTAATGGATTGAATGATGTGTATTGTTGTGGGTTTTCCCGTGGGGAAAAGTGGGTTCGATCTGTAAGTTGAGCTCACAAACGAACTGGAGTCGCGTCGGGTGTCCCCGCCGCAATTTATTGAACGCATCGCATCGCGTCGACGCGTTCTGCTTTTCGATGTGTTTGTTAAGTCGGTCGTCTAGTCGCGACCTTTTGGTCTGTCGCGTTAGCGTTAAACGCGGCAACAAGGTCGGATGCGACTATGGGTCGACCGAAGGTTTGACCAGCTTGGGTCTGGTAGAGTCATGTCGGGCCGACGCGACTTGGTTGTGTCACTAAGGCCTATCGCGACAGCCTTTAGAATAGTGTCTGAAAGGGGTGACGCGACATGGTCGCGGCGCTTGGCCCTGTCGTGACAAGGTTTGGAGTAGCTTCCAAACTGGTCGACGTGATTTGTAAGGCGTCGACTATCTTCGACGCATTTTGGTTTCTGTGGTGGTTTTGTGTTAGGTGTTGGGCAATGAAGGTCTGGTGTAGACCTAGCCCGGGTCTTGGTAATATTTAATGTGTTATGTAGTGTGAGTTGCCATGAAGGTCACGAGGTGACCAATGACAGCCGAGTTTATGTTCTGGTGTCGGTATGCTTATGTGTTGTGTTAAGCATGCCTAATGGTATGCTTATGTGTTGTATTAAGCATGCCTATGTATTAAGATTGTGTTCCGGTATGATTAATGTGTGTAGATCTAATATGTGTTCTTGGCAGTCATGTGATGACCCCATTAATGAATGATTGTGTGTAGGGTGGCTTGAGGGTCACAGAGTGACCGATGATAAGCCATTCCTTACACTTGTGTACCGTGGGTTGTACATAAAGGTTGTATAAGTATGAATACTGTGGTTTGTGTGCTTACCGAGTCTGGTGGTCTGGCGCCTATTCCGGAATACCTCTTTAGTCAGTTACCCTAGCACTAGGTGCTTAGGGCTTGTCCCGGTACCGGAGTACCGTCAAGGTCTGTGTCGTCTTCCTGGACGCCCTCCTCTTGTGCTTGAGTAGTACGTCCGACTGAGGGGAAAGACGACAGGGGACAGCGGCTTGTGTTTGTGAGTGTACGGCCATTTGTAGTGCGCTCTTGGTTGGGGGACGGACACCAATAGTCGACACTGGTCCCCAGATAGTCCTATTCCAGTGCCTCACTTTAGGGTTCTCGGCCGGAGCCCCTAAAGGTGTCAGGCTTGGGCCTACGAGGTGTGTGACCTGCAGGTTGTGGTGGTTAGTTAGTCTCCACTGTTCTTGGCTTGTTGTTGTGGAGCGGCAGTTGGACCTTCCGTCTGTGACTGCGAGACTAAGAGGTAGTTCTTGTGCTTTATTGTCCAGGTTGGATACTAGCGTCATGAACCAGTAGTCCGTTCCCGTGTGGTGGCGTCGTCTCCGTACCGACTCGTGTTTGACCACTGGTTGTGGTTTGTGTGTGAACCACTGGTTAAGGTTATATTCGTGAAATCGTTAACCATTGTGATGTGCCCTGGAAGTGGCACGGTTCTGTGGTTCAGTGTTGTACCTCGTGGTAGCAGGTACATGTACCCCTCGTGGGTAGAGTTGTGTTGTGGTACGTGAGTCTGACCCCAGCTGGTGTTGAGGTGAGACCGTGCGTACTGTGGAGGTCTTGTGGCGTGACTCTCCACGTGTTAAATAGATTGGTTTCCGATTACGTTGTGGTTTACGGGTGTTGGCTGGTTGTCGCCAATCCCGATACTTCATGTGTGTGTGGTTAGCCTGTGAGACCGTAGCCTTGGTAGAGTGTTTGCCGGTGAGGCTTGTGGTCGAGGTGTTTAAGTTGTAGGATGGACTAGTGGTGCTAAGCTAGTCTTGTGTTTTCCCTTTACTTTCCGAGGACCAGGGTTTAGCCGGTGTGTTATGGTTAGTTGTAGTTTAACATGCTTGTGTGTGCATGTTATGTTTCAGTTGCCGGTGTTGCCAGTGAGACCCTTTTGGGGTTGAGGTCTCTTGTGTAGTTGTGTTTCTTTATGGGAGGTCCCTACTGAGCCAGTGACGTGTTGAGGCTCACTCCCTTACAGTCTGTTTCAGGTGTTGGCCGACTTTGGCGTGGTTATGTAGGAGTAGTGCAGACTTGTACCACCAGCAGTAGAGTAGTTGAGTCGTCTGAGCTTGTGCTCCCTCGAGATATGCCCCAGGTAGTTATACTCTTTAATTGGACATGTAATATTGTAATGGGACGTTTGTACATTATGGTTTATAGTTATATACACTTGTACTTTCCTGTGTTATATACTGTACTTGTGGTCTTTTATATTCATACTGGACACGTGTTAGTGATATCCCTTGCGAGACTTCGGTTCGATCGCGGGAGATGGATCTGGATATGGACCCTTATTGGGTATAAATGTCCAGGGCCGTTATAGACTGTACGCTTATTTAGTGAAATCCCAAGTTGTTGCTTGGGGACTAGACGTAGGACTCCTTGTGACAGAAGATCTGAACTAGGATAAAATTTCTATTGTCTGTGTGATTGATCTTTTTGTCTTTGCTTTACACTAACTCTAACTATCAAACTTAGTGTCTTCTGTCAAAGCATTTTTATTACAGGAATATTCTAAAAGAAAATTCTAGCAATCCATTCACCCCCCCCCTTTGGACTTGCTATCTGAGCCACAAGGGAGAAGAGAGAAAAGATCAAGATGGGAATGAGAGGAAAGAGAGTGTTTTTTAAAATAGATAGATAGAAGAGAGGAAAGAGGAGAGATTAAAGGAGAGAGATTTTTGGAAAATATAGGAGGGATTTTAAAAATGAGAGGGACTTTTTAAAATTGAAAAGATAGAGAGGGAAATGAAAAATATATTTTTTAAAAATTAGAATCTCTCCTCATTATCTCTTGATCCAATTAGATTCATTGGCCCATTTAAAACTTCATTTCTTGGCCCATTAGTTCTGCAAACACAACATAAAAGAGATTTAATCAATTATCACACTTGTAATCAAATGATAATAGAAACCTATGAAATTATCAATTATTTGTCAATAAAATTACACAATTATTTATAACAATTACGTAATTATCAAGTGACGAGATCCCATGTGCCATTGCGCAGGAGGGCGTCAAACTCTGTAGCCATGGCAGCACGCCAAGCCAAATCCTTGACTGCCTGGGTAAAGCAGGTGGTTTCTACATGGAGTGATGCAAATATGCAGGCATAAGATCCTTGTCATAATGTTGTGAAGCAACTACATAAAGCTCACGCAGGGAGCGCGTCCGCAAAGGTCGATCTTGTGAAGAACTAGGAGATAGACCACCGCCCAGGGAAGGTGTCGGTCATCACTGGGCGTAGAAACTTCCTGCCCTTATCGAGGCGACTGAGGAGTAGAGGGCCGAGTGCGCGGTGTAGCTGGCGTAGGTTGCGGCAAAAGGAGAGCAGGATGGGGCTCTCCGGTGGCAGAAGCAGACGTGGGCGTAGCAAGAGAGATAGCAGCAGGTACAGGTGGCCGTGAGACATCCTTGGGAAGGGTGACCATACTAGCATGTGCTGATTCAAGGAGACCAGGCGGAGGTGGCGTACCTTAAGCAGCTTCAAAGGGAAATTCATTCTCATGAAAGAGCACATCATGGGAAATATAAATCCGACCGGTGCACAGGTTGGGACAACGATACCCCATATGGTTTGAGCTATAACCAAGGAAAACACAATGCTCAGATCGGGGACTTAGTTTGTTAGAAGCATAGGGGCGTAGCCAAGGATAACATGCACACCCAAAGACCCGATGAAATGGGGGATCAGGGTGTTGCTGAAAGAGAGCATGGTAAGGAGTATCCATATGAAGCAGCAGGGTTGGGAGATGATTGATGAGATAAACGGCTGTTATAGTGGCCTCATCCCAATACCGCTGGGGTATGGAAGCATGAAGCATCATAGACAAAGCAGATTCAATGATATGACAATGTTTCCTCTCTGCCGCTCCATTCTGTTAAGGGGTGTGGGGACAAGAGACCCATGTGAGATGCCAATAGAATCAAGGTGAGGTCACATCACTTGGAATTCGCCACCCCAATCAAAGTGGAATACTTTAATTTTGCGATTGAAGAGTCTCTCCACGTGATGTTGAAAGCGTAGAAAAATGGCACACACATCGGATTTGAGATGTAAGGGAAAAAGTCATGTAAAGAGACTATAATCATCAATGAAAATGACATAATAGCAATGGCCAGAATGAGACACAATTGGGGCAGGTCCCCAGACATCCGAGTGTATGAGATCTAAAGGACATGTCGAACGCGAGTCAGAAGTAGAGAAAGAAAGTTGATGAGACTTAGCCTGCAGACAAGCATGGCAAGGGGAAGAGGAAGAGAAAAAAGAGGGAAAATCATAAGTGAAGATAACACGATGCACAGTTCGCAACGCTGGATGAACTAAGTGAGCGTGTCAGGTGGTGGAGGATAGTTCACCAGCAAGAGCAGACTTAGATGGTGCAGTGGTCTTGAGCTCAATAGATTGGTGTGGTTGAAAGATAGCGGAAAATAGCTATGACGAAATCTAGAAGGGGGGGTTGAATAGATTTTGACCAAATTAAAAATTAAACGCTTATCAACTCAGAAACTTATGAGAATTTTAGATCTATGACTTATGCACAAGTTCGAACAACTTAAACAGATTAAGTAGTGTGTGAACAGCGAGCCTACCAAACATCTAACGTTCTGGTTAATCAAACCATAGAAGCACGAAGATTTAGGGTGGTTCAGATTACACAGCTGTGTATCCTACATCTACCATCCACACACACACACACAAATCTGCTTATCTAGTAAGTTCAAACAGATATCACACCACACACACACAATCTGAGATGACAGAGACCTCAGATTAGAACATACACGTGAAATTGAGCACAAGAGTTGCTTCAATTTCACAATACACACAAATTGAATTGAGTTTGAGATGAAGAACCAGATGACTCAAGAGAATTGCATATCAGAAAGGACTGGTTCAATTTCCCCCTGTTATGCTCCCAGTTGAGACTTCAGACTTCCAGCTTCAGCTCGATGATGTGGACTCAGGAATCTGGGAATTCAGCTTGAGGTTGATGGATCAAGGTGCTTGGATCCCCAATTCTTCAGATCTGGACTAGCAATTCTCCACAGATGAAGCCTCTCTCTGGTTGCCACCTTATGCTTCTGGAAGATGAGGAACTGAGGTGTGTGTCCTCCAAAAGATGTGTGGATCATGGGCATTTATAGTCCCATGTACCCACGAGGTGCCTTGGAGTTTTGGGGATGTAGAATTCCTACTCAAAAGCCATGTATCAAATCCTTCCATGTGTCCAAGATTTCAGATCTGGAACAAAAGTTGAAGTGTGTCGACACAACTTAAGTTATATGTTGACACATGATCCTTGTATTGTGTCCTGACAGCATTGAATGATGACTTCTGTCGACACACATTTCACTTGTGTCAACACACCTGACCACAGACCAAAAAACATGTTTCTAGGAGTACAGGATGTGTCAACACATGATCAACCTGTGTCGACACCACTAGCCTCTTGTCTTCTGATTGTTTTTTGGATACAATGGATGTGTCGACACACAATGAACTTGTGTCGACACCACGGACTTCTTCTCACTTCACTGCTTACTGGATGCACAGGATGTGTC
The DNA here is from genome assembly GCA_014218235.1 of Colocasia esculenta. Taxonomy (NCBI): domain Eukaryota; kingdom Viridiplantae; phylum Streptophyta; class Magnoliopsida; order Alismatales; family Araceae; genus Colocasia; species Colocasia esculenta. The sequence goes on from CM024754.1 coordinate 132,540,944, forward strand.
GACAAACAATTCACTTGTGTCGACACAATTGACTTCTTCATCTTCTGAATGGCTTCTGTAAACAGATGATGTGTCAACACATGATGTGCTTGTGTCGACACCACTGGCTTCACATCAACTTTTCTTTGAACTAAGCATGAAATATAGTGTTAGATATGATTGAAGCAGGATATTCAAACTTATATGGATCATAGTTAAACATCATCAAAACAAGAGATCTAACAATCTCCCCCTTTTTGATGATGGCAACTATGATTCATTTATCATTTCAGTCTACTCAAACAAGATATTTTAAAATAATCATTCACACCATTCCATGTCATATGAAGAAGACAATCACATCACAAATTCACAACATTTATCACAAACTCACAACATTCATTGAGAATTGGATTGTAGTCATATGACATTCACATAAAAAACAAACATAACATGCAATGTTCTAATCCCAAAATAAGCCATCAAAGTTTTGAAACCACCCATGTAAGGCCCTAGAATTTTACTCTATTATATAGGTGTATGATTTTGTGAAGAAATTTTGCTTGTGTGTGTGTGAATACAAATATACATATATACTATTTGATGTATTGTTGTAAATATGTGTATATATATTTTATTGTACATGTTATTATTTACATTACATAAATAGTATTATTTAATGTATACATTGTATATTCCATGTGCATGCATTGCATAAATATGATTCTACAGTTTTTAAGTTCTGGCAATGCGACCAGTAGGCGTCCACATGAATGGACGTTAACCCCAAGTCAGCGGCCACATCGATGGATGCCAACCCCAGTTTGGCGGCCAGTGATGTTGACGTTAGTCTCCCAGATTTGTTGCATTTTCAGATCCAGAAACGCCATCGATATTGTCGCCCTTGGTTTAGGAAACCGTTCCCCAACGGTAACCTAGCCTACCCTAAACGTGTCTTCGACCCTAACTCTATAAAAGACCCAGTTTGGGGCGCTGTGGGTCCTTTTGACTCTTTTGTCAAAAACCCTAACTTTCATGTGCGAAACTGATCTTTGAAACCGTGGATCCGGCGATTTGAGGCATCACCGGCGTTCTCTTCGATTGGGAGGAAGTCTGGACATTAGGATCGTTTTCCCACCCGGTGTACCTTAAAGATCAACATCAAAACCCAGATTTGAAGGATTTCGGGGACTCTTTGGCTCAGGCCGAGGAGGGCTTCTCCGACTTGATTTGCTGATTGTAGATTTTTCTGAAGGCAAGTAAATCCTTTACATTGACCATACGTATGTCTAGTAGGTCCTAGGGAATTTTACGGATTTTATTCGTGTCCTGGAACCCCCTTTCCCTTCGATTTTTGTGAGTTCTGTCTGTTTTTCTGTAGACAGGAACTTAATGGCAGGCTTTGATGCCGTTAAGATCCGAAGTTGGCGGCGGCCTTTGTTGCCGTTAACTGGTAGGCGGCCACCTGTGTGCCGTTGAGTTCTTCAGGCAGGGACAGTATGTCTGTCTGCCCTTCATAAATTATTTTTTGGGCTTCTGCGCATGAGGATATACTGTAAATTTTATATGTTACGTAATACATCTAGGGAATCATGTTGTAAAATTTCTGTGAAATTTTGTTGAATGACTTATTTATTAAAATTCTCTGAATTAATTGTCAGACAGGGTTTTAATAATTGTAAATTTATGTTTATGTGATTCATGTGGAAATTGAGTGTCATAGAATTTTTGTATGATGTGTATGGATGTCAGTTTATGCCACAAGATTTAGGAAATTTTCTGATGTTCATGTAAATAATTAAAATTTCTGAACTATAAAACAGTAAGTATGCATGATTAGTTTTAAATCTTCAATAAATTGTATGATGCCAAATTAATTCACAAGAATTGTATATAGTATCATGACTGTTGTATACAAGTTTTAGAATAAAGGAATATGTACTTGGCACTGTGTACCATGCTTACTTGATGACTTCATAAATTAGGTAGAATACATGTTTTATTTATCATAAATTGTGTATGACTCCAAAAAATATGAAAATTTGTATGATGGCTTATCTTTAAATGGTCTTCAGTTAAAATTTCATGTAAATTGGACAACAGTAGATACTGGATTCATTATTTCATCATGAAAAGATTAATTAGAGCATGTTTAGAGTAATTAACAAAAATCTAGTTAATTGCAGCGTGATTTGAATCAAATTATGATTGTTTAACTCTGTAAATAGTAGTACCATGCTAGGTAAACCTGAAATATGTGATTTTGTGTGAACATGGAACATGTGTTTAAAACAACATATTAAGTGTGTGTTTTAAAATGAGAAAAGCGTGTAAATGTGTCATAGGTGACACTGCTACCTTAGAGGGCTGAGGAGCTGTACCGTAGTAAAGTCCCTACGGGAAGGTTCATATGAGTAAGTGAAATCCCATGGGCATTGGGATAAAATCCTAGAGGCGGACAAGTACCGCTGGTTAGGGTGGAGAGTGCTTCTCCTGGTTCTGTGCAGTAACTAAGATTTATCACTAAAATACCTAGGTGATAGATATGTGTGTGATGTGATAAGTGTGTGTCCTTCTAGAGGTGGTTCGGACTATGTGTCACGGCATATAATGAGAATAATGTGATTTTGTATATATGTGAAATTGTGCATGTGTAAATGATCATGTGTAAATGTGAACTAATGTGATAATATATGAAATGGTGAACCAAATTGTAAATGTGTTTTATTTATGTCAAAACAGCAAGCTTATTGTTTATAAAAGTGATATGCATGAGGAAAAGTACATAGAAACCATGTTAAGAACATTCTCCCTTATGTGTAAAACTCCATGTTTAATTGCCATTATGATACAACATGAATGTGAATTTAAATATTATGTTAAAAATTGTGTAGAAAGCATGTGGTAGGCTTATCATTGTGACATGAACATAAACCATGTACTATGTGTCATGAAATTGATAGAAGTATCATGTTAGGTTTTTCTTAAAGATTGTTTAAATCCACGTTCATATACCTATGAAATTGTTAAAGAGTAAAATGCCATGTGATGTATGTATGCTTAATGTATGGGAAATTACTTGTTGAGTCTTTGGACTCATTCTTGCTTCGGCGTACAAGTGCAGGTGTCTCTACTTCTTCCGAGGAGTTTGTTCGGAGTGACTCGGAGCGAGAGTTGGAGACTGCTTGTGGAGATAGCGATATTGTACTTTTCATTTCATAGTATGTAATAAAGGAGGACTTGTACTACATTGAATTCATGTAATTTATTTAGCTGCAAGTTGTGGACAATGTACTTCTTTTAAATTTCTCAATCATTAAATAGTTTGTTTCTTTTTGTACTATATAGACTGTGGATAAATGTGGATGATGGAATAAGATATTTATTTCCAGTTCTTTTATTCCGCTGTTATGTGTTCATACTTATGTACATCTCGACCTAATAAATGTGATGGGTAAATGTCCCACTATGGCAACGCTCTCTATATCGAAGTGGGTTGGTATAACCATACCGGTATAAGGAGGGTCGTCACAGAGATTGGTATCAGAGCAACTGGTTGAGATAGTACATGAATATGCATATACCACATCTTCATTATATGCTAAGTCTCGATAGATTGTCCACATAGATAGGAATTAGATAGTTTAGTTCTAAATCGGGATTAAATTGTTTTGCAGGCTATGGCTTCTCAAGGTAGGCGTGGTGTTCCTGCTCGTGAGGATGAGCAGAGGAGAGAGGAGAGAGTTGAGCCCTGTGTGGAGATCAGGGTGAGCAGCAGGCCCCAGCACCCCAGGGTCCTGTACTTCCTCCAATGCCACCAGTGGATTATGGAGTGTTCATGCAAGGTCTAGTTCAGGCTATGCAGACGCAGGCCCATACCCAGGCTGCACTCCAGGCTCAGCTGGAGGCTCAGGTTAGATCAATAAGATAGAGTAGTCTATTTTATTTAAATTATGTGTTTGCTATGTTTCTATATTGTATATGTGTGTCTTATGTTGTTTGTTGTAGCAGGCTCAGGTGCCAGTTCCCCAGGCTCATGACCATGGTGGACCCTCCATCATGGAAAAGTTCAAGAGAATGGCTCCACCCTCTTTTAAGGGGGAGAGTGATCCGTTGCTTGTGGAGAGCTAGATGAGGGAGATTGAAAAGATCTTCCGAGCGATTAGGTGTGCTGAGGATGAGAGGTCACTTTAGCCACCTATATGCTACATAAATTGTTTATATATTTATTTCTTTAAGCCTAGATTGTCTGGATTTGATCCTTATGGAATGTCTTGGCAGGAGCGAGCCGATGTGTGGTGGTCTTCATTGCTTCGTACCCGGTTCGAGGACGGTGCGTAGAGGTGGCTTGGGACGAGTTTGTGAGACTCTTTCAGGCCAAATTTGTTCCGGAGCACATCCGGGACAAGATGGAGCAGGAGTTCCTTTCCTTGACTCAGGGCTCCATGACTGTACTGGAGTATGAGGCCAGGTTTGCCGAGCTATCGAAGTATGCCCCTCACATTGTAGCTGATGAACGCAGGAAGGTGAAGAAGTTTATGATGGGTCTGAGGCCATCACTAAGGACGAGGTTGGTGGCATTTGACCATCGTACCCTCAATGAGGCTCTTAGCGTGGTTTGTCGGCAGGAAGGAGAGATGGAGGAGTATCTTGAGGAGAAGAAGGCTTCTCAGAAGAGGCCTGCAGCTCCGTTCCAGAGGCAGGAGAGAAAGAAGGCGGCACATCAGTCACCGCAGCGTCCCGCGGCATCGGGAAGTTGTCAGGTATCTTCTCAGCATTCCCCCAGTGGCAAGAAGGAGTGTCCTCATTGCGGGAGGGCACATGGTGGTTCGGAATGTTGGAAGTTGGCGGGGAAGTGCTTGAAGTGCGGGAGCAGTGAGCATAGGATCAAGGATTGTCCCAAACTTCAGCAGGGAGCACAGCGTGGAGCGGCACCAGCCCCAGCGCCAGCGACAGGATGACCAAGGAGACCTTGAGCCCCAGCTCGAGTGTTTGCGTTAGCTCGTGAGGATGCCGAGCAGGCGGAGCATGTCACCGAAGGTACGGTTCTTTTCATGGGTGTGCACGCTCGGGTTTTGTTCGATACGGGTGCTACCCACTCATTCATTTCCGAGCGTTTTGCTAGGCAGTTAGCTTTAGAGTCAGGGTTAGAGTCTAAAGAGTTAGAAGTCCCTCTGTCTGTGCACACACTGTGGGTATGGTATCGACTAGGAAGTGTATTCCGTCTTTATCGGTGTGCATTGAGGATAGAGTATTAGAAGGGTGTTTCTTCTTGCTTAAGATGAAGGACTATGATGTAATTCTTGGTCTGGATTGGCTAGAGGAGCACTATGCGTTGGTAGATTGTCGTGGAAAGAAGATTGTCTTCCACATTCCCAGTGAGGATGAATTTTCTCATCCATTACTAAGGAACTTAGCGGGAAAGTTTGTCATCTCTGCCATGAAGGCAATGAGAATGGTGAGCAAGGGTTGTGACGCTTTTCTTGCCACGTGGTATTAGTACCTAAATTGATGAGTCACCTACTCTTTTCCTGATGATTTATCTGAATTGCCACCGGCTAGAGAGATAGAGTTTACGCTAGAGTTGCTTCCAGGCACCTCTCCTATCTCAAAGGCCCCTTATCGGATGGCACCTGCGGAGTTAGCGGAGCTAAGGAAGCAGTTACAAGATTTGTTAGATAAGGGATTTATTCGCCCTAGTGTTTCTCCTTGGGGCGCACCTGTATTGTTCGTAAAGAAGAAGGATGGGTCACTTAGGTTATGCATCGATTATAGGAAGCTAAACCAAGTGACTGTGAAGAACAGGTATCTCTTACCTCGGATTGATGATTTGTTTGACCAGCTGCAGAATGCATCGGTCTTTTCTAAGATTGATTTGCGGTCTGGCTATCATCAGTTGAGGATTAGGAGTGAGGATGTGTCCAAGATGGCTTTTAGAACCCGTTATGGACATTATGAGTTTTTGGTTCTTCCGTTTGGTCTGACCAACGCCCCTGCAGCATTCTTGGATCTCATGAATAGGGTGTTTAGACCTTACGTAGATAGTTTGTCGTGGTTTTCATCGATTACGTGTTGGTCTATTCTCCAGATGAGGCCACACACCGTCAGCATTTGAGGGTAGTGTTGGAAGTTCTCCAAGAGCACAAGCTGTATGTAAAGTTCAGCAAGTGCGATTTCTGGATGCGCGAGGTTCATTTCCTTGGGCATGTTATCTCCAGTGCGGGTGTAGCAGTTGATCCAACGAAGGTCCAGGCTATTATGGATTGGGAGATTCCCAAGACCCCTTCGGAGATTCAAAGTTTCCTTGGTTTGGCGGGTTATTATCGGAGATTTATTGAGGGATTTTCATCCATCGCCGCCCCTTTGACCAAGCTAACCATGAAGGGTGAGAAGTTTGTTTGGTCCGAAGAATGTGAGAGTAGCTTTCAATTATTGAAGGCTAAGCTTACTTCTGCTCTGGTATTGGTATTACCTAGTGGTAATGATGGTTTTGCCATTTATATGGATGCGTCTCGGATTGGCCTTGGCTGTGTATTAATGCAGCAAGGAAGGGTAGTAGTGTATGCTTCTCGCCAATTGAAGGAGCATGAACGTAACTATCTGACTTATGATTTGGAGCTTGCGGCAGTGGTGCATGCACTGAAGATCTGGAGACACTATCTTTATGGTGTCAGATTTGAGGTGTTCACTGACCATAAGAGCCTAAAGTATATTTTCTCCCAAAAGGAATTAAACCTTAGGCAGAGAAGATGGATTGAGTTCCTGAAGGACTATGACTTCAACCTCCAGTATCATCCTGGAAAGGCGAATGTTGTAGCAGATGCCCTTAGTAGGAAGAGGTAATCGCTCTAGCAGGATTGGAAGATGTTGGAGGATGCGGCGTGTGCGATGACTGAGTTAGAGCCATCTTTGTGCCAAGCTTTTATAGCTCAGTTGTCGATTAGGTCTTCGGTATTGGATGAGGTGATCGAGCAACAGAAAGCCGACCCTAGACTCCAAGAGTTGGTGGGCAAGGCAGACATTGCTCGTGATGAGGATGGTGTAATTAGATTCCATCACTGCGTTTGTGTTCCGGACATTGTAGATGTCCGTGAGCATGTATTAGCAGAAGCTTATAGATCGAGATTCTCTATTCATCCGGGTAACACTAAGATGTACCAGGATTTGAAGAGTTCTTTTTGGTGGTCTGGCATGAAGAAGGATGTAGCGGAGTATGTGTCTAGATGTCTTGTATGCCAGCAAGTGAAGGCTGAGCAGCAGTGACCATCTGGTCTTATGCAGAAGATGGAGATCCCAGTATGGAAGTGGGATGTAAGGCCCTAGAATTTTGCTCTCTTGTATAGGTGTTTGCTTATGATAGAAATAGATGTTTGTATGTATGGATATATAAATATGTGTATGTAAATAAACTAATTGATAGATTGATGTAGATTTAGGTATGTATACCTATTGTATATATATGTATAATTACATTTCATGGATAGTACTATTTTTGAAGTGTACATTGTATATTTTATGTATTGGTATGATGTAAATATGATTTTCTGCAGTTCTAAGTTCTGTGCAGACGACCTGTTGGCGTCAACATGGGTTGACATTGATGGTGAGTAAGCGGCCACATCGATGGATGTCAACTCCATATTGGAAGCCAGTGATGTTGACGTTAGTCACCCAGATCTGTTGCATCTTTAGATCCGAAAACGCCCCCGAAATTGTCGCCTCTTACTTTGGTAACTGACCCCAACAGTCAAGAAACCCTACCCAAAGCACGTCCTTGAAACCCTATCCTATAAAAACACCACCGTCGACAGATTAAGTCCCTTTTGCTCTCTTGAGAAAAACCCTAGTTTTATGTGCGAAACCTGATCTTTGGACCCATAGATCCGGCGATTGGAGGCTTCATCCGGCGTTCTTCTTCGACTGGGAGGAAGCCTAGACATCGAGGATCGTCTTCCTGACTCCGGTATACTTCAAAGATCAACTCGGCAGTCGGATCTGGGAGGATTTGAAGGCTCTTTGGCTCTGGCCGAAGAGGGCTTCTTCGACCTAAATCCCCATTTGTAGATTTTTCTGAAGGCAAGTAAACCATTCATGTTATCCCTACATGCGTCTAGTAAGTCCTAGGCAATTTTTCCAATTTTAATCGTGTCCTGGAACCTCCTTTTCTATCAGATTTGGCGTTCAGTCTGTGTTTTGCACAGACAGGAACTTAACGGCAAGATCCCCTGCCGTTAAGATCCAAGGTTGGCGGCCACTTATGTTGTCGTTAACTGGGTAAGCGGCCACCCCTTGCCGCCGAGTTCTTCAGGCAAGAATAGTGAACTGTTTGCCCCTTTATAATCTATTTTCCGGATTTCTGCGCATGAGGATATATGGTAAAAATTATTCTATTGTTAAATATCTATAGTAGATCATGGTGAATTTCCGTTAACTGTAATGATTATTTAAATTATCTACAATGTGGTATTGAACATATTTTAATCCTGTTAATTACTGTTTGCATGGTTCTGTGTTGATTTTTGATGAAAGAAATTTCCTATAACATTTGAATATGTGTGAGATCATGCTATAAAAATTGGTTAAATTTTTTATTGCTGTGTTAATTATTAAATTTTCTGGAGTATAAAACAGTGAGCATGTGTTTCCTGTTTAAATTTACAAATAAATAGTGTGATGTCGATTAAATTCTTGGAAATTTTGTATGAGTTCATGACAGTCAAATACATGAGATAGGATGGTCATTGTAGTTGTAATACTGTGAATCATATAAATATGATTATTGACAAGTTGTGTGATATATTGCTCAAATTTTCATAAATAGTGTGTATTTTTGAAAAATATGAAAATTTATATACATGATCCCAATCTACAGTTAAAGTTTCATGCTGAATGGATGACAGTAGATATACATTTTGATTTTCCATGATAAAATGATCAATCAAAGCATGTTTAATATAATTAGTGATCAATTAAATAATTACAACATGATTAAGATTAGTGTATAATTGGTTTAACTCTGTTAACAGTAGTACCATACTATGTAATCTGAACCATGTAAGCATGTGTGAATATGAGAATAGTGTGTTAAACGGTGTGTAATTAAAGTGTGTTAAAAATGGAAAATGTGTAACTGTGCCAATGGGTGACATTGCTACCTTAGAGGGCTAAGGAACTGTACTGTAGTAAAGTCCCTACGGGAAGGTTCATATGTGAGTAAAATCCCATGGGCATTGGGATAAAATCTTGGAGGTGGACAAGTACCACTGGTTAGGGTGGAGAGTGCTTCTCCCGGTTCTGCGCAGTAACTATGATTTATCACTGAAATGCCTAGGTGATAGATATGTGTGTGATGTGATAAGTATGTGTCCTTCTAGAGGTGGTTTGGACTATGTGTCACGACATCTTAATGAGAATAATATGAATTGTGTATGCGAATTGTGAAAATTGTGTAAAGTGTAAAGAAGCATGTGAATATGCAGAATAAATGTGAGAGCATGTGAAATTGTAAACCATGTTATGATATGTTAAAATTTTGACAAAACATCAAGCTATCATGTTTATATTTGTGTTAAGTATATGGAAATGAATATAGAATCCATGCTAGAAGTATTGTTTTTTTTCTAATGTGTAGAATTCATGTTAATCACCGGTGTATAATTGCTTAATTAATTGAGTTTAAAATGATCGGATGGGTAAAGGAATGTGTGAAAATCATGTATAGGTTTACTTGTTGTGAAAGAAACTCAATATTTGTTCCATGTACCATGAAATTGTAGAAGCATCATGTTAGGCTTTTCTTTGTTTAAGGTGTCGAATCCATGTATATATGTTAGTTGTTTGTGTAAAAGATAAAGATTCATGTGATGTATGTAAGGATAGTGTGCATGGAATTACTTGCTGAGTCTTTGGACTCATTCTTGCTTTGGCGTACAGTTGCAGGTGTCTCCACTTCTTCCGAGGAGTTGGTTCGGAGTGACTCGGAGCGAGAGTAGGAGATTACTTGTGGAGATAGCAACATTGTACTTTTATTTCATAGTATGTAATAAAGGAAGACTTTGTATTACATTGGAACCATGTAATGAAATTGTGGATGTCAATTGTGGACAATGTACTTCATTTTAAATTTCTCAGTTGTGAAATAGTTACTTTCTTTTATACTATATAGACTGTGGATAAATGTGGATGATGGAATAAGATATTTATGTCTAGTTCTTTTATTCCGCTGTTATGTGTTCATATTTATGTACATCTCAACCTAATAAATGTGATGGGTAAATGTCCCACTGTGGCAACACTCTCTATATCGACGTGGGTTGGTATAACCGTTTCGGTATAAGGAGGGTCGTCACAGAGATTGGTATCAGAGCGTGGTTGAGATAGTACATGAGTATGCATATACCATCATCCTCATTATATGCTAAGTCTCTATAGATTGTCCACATAGATAGGAATTAGATAGTTTAGTTCTAAATCGGGATTAAATTGTTTTGCAGGCTATGGCTTCTCGAGGTAGGCGTGGTGTTCCTGCTCGTGGGGATGAGCAGAGGGGAGAGGAGAGAGTTGAGCCCAGGCATAGAGATCAGGGTGAGCAGTAGGCCCCAACACCCCAGGGTCCTATGCTTCCCCCACCGCCACCAGTAGACTATGGAGTGTTCATGCAGGGTTTAGTACAGGTCATGCAGACGTAGGCCCACACCCAGGCTGCACTCCAGGCTCAGCTGGAGGCTCAGCAGGCTCAGGTTAGAATGATAGATAGAGTACTCTGTTTTACTTGATGATATGTTCATTATGTTGCTATTCTATATATGTGTTGCTTATGCTGTTTGCTGTAGCAGGCTCAGGTGCCAGTTCCCCAGGCTCAGGACCATGGTGGACCCTCCATTATGGAACGGTTCAAGAGGATGTCGCCAGCCTCTTTTAAGGGGAGAGTGATCCACTGTTAGCTGAGAACTGGATGAGGGAGATCGAGAAGATCTTCCGGGCTATTAGGTGTGCTGATGATGACAAGGTCACTTTAGCCACCTACATGCTACAGGTATGTGTTGTTTAATTATGCATTTAGTTTCTCTAAGTTTAGAGTATTTGGATTAATCCTTATGGGTGGTTTTGGCAGGAGCGAGCCGACGTGTGGTGGTCCTCGTTACTTCGTATTCGATTCGAGGGCGGTGCGGCAGAGGTGTTTTGGGATGAGTTCGTGAGCCTCTTTGGAGCCAAGTTCGTTCCCCCAACGGTAATCTAGCCTACCCTAAATGCGTCTTCGACCTAAACTCTATAAAAGACCCAGTTTGGGGCGCTTTTGGGTCCTTTTGACTCTTTTGTCAAAACCCTAACTTTCATGTGCGAAATCTGATCTTTGAACCCGTGGATCCGGTGTTCTTCTTCGAATGGGAGGAAGTCTGGACATACAGGATCGTCTTCCCAACCCGGTGTACCTTAAAGATCATCATCAAAACCAAGATTTGAAGGATTTCGGGGACTCTTTGGCTCAGGCCGAGGAGGGCTTCTCCGACTTGATTCGCTGATTGTAGATTTTTTCGAAGGCAAGTAAATCCTCTACATTGACCATACGTATGTCTAGTAGGACCTAGGGAATTTTACGAATTTTATTCGTGTCCTGGAACCCCCTTTCTCTTCGATTTTTGTGAGTTCTGTATGTTTTTCTACAGACAGGAACTTAACGGCAAGCTTTGATGCCGTTAAGATCCGAAGTTGGCGGCGGCTTTGTTGCCATTAAATGGTAGGCGGCCACCTGTGTGCCGTTGAGTTCTTCAAGTAGGGACAATATGTCTGTTTGCCCTTCATAAATTATTTTCCGAACTTCTGCGCATGAGGATATACTGTAAATTTTATATGTTACGTAATACATCTAGGGAATCATGTTGTAAATTTTCTGTGAAATTTCATTGAATGTTTTATTTATTAAAATTCTCTGAATTAATTGTCAAACAGGTTTTAATAATTGTAAATTTCTGTTTACGTGATTCATGAGGAAATTGAGTGTCATAGAATTTCTATATGATGTGCATAGATATCAGTTTATACCACGAGATTTAGGAAATTTTTTGATGTTCATGTAAATAATTAAAATTTATAAACTGTAAAACAGTAAGTATGCACGATTAGTTTTAAATCTTCAATAAATTGTATGATGCCAAATTAATTCACAAGAATTGTATATAGTATCATGACTGTTGTATACAAGTTTTAGAACAGAGGAATATGTACTTGGCAATGTGTACCATGCTTATTTGATGACTTCATAAATTAGGCAGAATACATGTTTTATTTATCATAAATTGTGTATGACTCCGAAAAATATGAAAATTTGTATGCATGATGCTTTATCTGTAAATGGTCTGTAGTTAAAATTTCATGTAATTGGACAATAGTAGGTACTAGATTCATTATTTCATCATGAAAAGATTAATTAGAGCATGTTTGAGTAATTAATGATAATCTAATTAATTGCAGCGTGATTTGAATCAAATTATGATTATTTAACTCTGTAAATGAGTACCATGCTAGGTAAACCTGAAATATGTGAGGTGTGAGCATGGAACATGTGTTTAAAACAACATATTAAGTGTGTGTTTTAAAATGAGAAAAAACGTGTAAATGTGCCATAGGTGACACTGCTATCTAGAGGGCTGAGGAGTTGTACCGTAGTAAAGTCCCTAGGGAAGGCTCATATGAGTAAGTGAAATCCCATGGGCATTGGAATAAAATCCTGGAGGCGGACAAGTACCGCTGGTTAGGGTGGAGAGTGCTTCTCCCAGTTCTGCGCAGTAACTAAGATTTATCACTGAAATGCCTAGGTGATAGATATGTGTGTGATGATAAGTGTGTGTCCTTCTAGAGGTGGTTTCAGACTATGTGTCACGGCATATAATGAGAATAATGTGATTTTGTATATATGTGAAATTGTGCATGTGTAATGATCATGTGTAAATGTGAACTAATGTGATAATATATGAAATGGTGAACCAAATTAAAGTGTTTTATTTATGTCAAAACAGCAAGCTTATTGTGTTTATAAAAGTGATATGCATGTGGAAAAGTACAGAGAAACCATGTTAAGAACATTCTTCCTTATGTGTAAAACGCCATGTTTAATTGCCATTATGATACAACATGAATGTGAATTTAAATATTATGTTAAAATTTGTGTAGAAAGCATGTGGTAGGCTTATCATTGTGACATGAACATAAACCATGTACTATGTGTCATGAAATTGATAGAAGTATCATGTTAGGTTTTTCTAAAGATTGTTTAAATCCACGTTCATGTACCTATGAAATTGTTAAAGAGTAAAATACCATGTGATGTATGTATGCTTAATGTATGGGAAATTACTTGTTGAGTCTTTGGACTCATTCTTGCTTCGGCGTACAGGTGCAGGTGTCTCTACTTCTTTCGAGGAGTTGGTTCGGAGTGACTCGGAGCGAGAGTAGGAGACTGCTTGTGGAGATAGTGATATTGTACTTTTCATTTCATAGTATGTAATAAAGGAGGACTTGTACTACATTGAATTCATGTAATTTATTTAGCTGCAAGTTATGGATAATGTACTTCTTTTAAATTTCTCAATCATTAAATAGTTTGTTTCTTTTTATACTATATAGACTGTGGATAAATGTGGATGATGGAATAAGATATTTATTTCTAGTTCTTTTATTCCACTATTATGTGTTCATACTTATGTACATCTCGACCTAATAAATGTGATGGGTAAATGTCCCACTATGGCAACGCTCTCTATATCGAAGTGGATTGGTATAATCGTACCGGTATAAGGAGGGTCGTCACAACCCAAAAAGAAATTAAATATAACACATTACACACTTTCTCCCCCTTTGACATCAGCAAAAAAAAATAGCATCATTGAGGTAGAGGAGAAGGAAACAGCTTGTCATCAATATTCTTCATCTTGGCTTCTAAAGCTCTCAAATTATTCCTCAGCAAAAGTTGAACAGATGTCAGTCTGGTATGCAGTGTTTCTTCCATTTTCTTCAAATTCACATAATATGTACTGTCATCTGATCAATGCCATGGGGCATAGGAGGAACAGAAGTGGATGACGTGGCATATCTACTATCTCCAGTGCTTACATCATTTCGTATCTTCCACATTGTGTTAAAATCAGCTTTAAGTTCTGCAATCTCTTGATCAATGTGAGCAGTGTGCTCCTTCATGTGCTCCATATCTTCAACAAAGTGAGCAAAGGAAAGTCTACACTTGGCCACCTGTGTCATAGCCTCTTGTCCATTGTGGATGTTGTGTTGTGTATTCTCAAATATCTTAGAAAGTAATTCTTGCAAGTCAGACATAAGGCATGAAAGTTGAGTCGAAGCATCACCCAATATCCCAACTAGTCTATTAAATCTTGTGGCATGTTCAGCTAACTCTTGTTGTTTCATAAAATGACTAGTGACAGTGTTCTCTAACCTCTGAATTCTTAACTCAAAATTAGTGGACATCTCTCTCATAGAGGAGTTCAAGTTATCAAATTGAACTTGAAGGAAGTTGTAGAGCTCAGTAGGGACAATCAAAAGTTGGAATTTCTGGAGGAATAGATTGTCCTGGCACATCTTGGGGAATCTCAGGCTCTAATGGTGGCTGTTCTACTAGATCTCCTTGAGGTATGTCTGCACTAGGAACAAGCTCTTTTGCAATGTGATCTGATGGTTGTTCTATGACTGGACCTCTAGTGACCTGATCACCCTCAATCTGAATTTCATGCACTTTGTCACATTGTGTAAACAGTAGACATTATTCTGAGGAATCTTCTGAACTTTTTCATTCACAAAGATCCACCAAAATGCTCAAAAAATGGCATTTAAATGAGCAGCATATGGAAGAGATCTATGTAGTTCTTTCCTTATGGTTTCAGAAATGATTTGAAACATGATCTCAATCAAATTCACTTTGATGTTTTTCTTCATACAAAACAGTAGAAACCTCTTAATATCTGAGTATATTCCTACCACCACCTTGAGGTGTAAGAATAGTGGTAAAAACATGATGCATCAGTCTAAGCAGTGGGGGAAAGGAATTGGCATTGAAACTAGTGACATTTGTTTGTTTTGAATTTGACTTATCACGAGGTAATCCCGTAAGAAGTGAATATACTTCATGAAGATCAAACTCATAAGTGCAATAATCCTCACCATAATTAGGGATTTGAAATAGTTGATTTGCCAATTCTGTAGAGAAAAGAATTTGGACACATTTTACCTCTGACTTAAATCCTTCTTCTTTATCCAAGATTCAAATAGAATTCCTGAACTAGCCATGGATAGAAGGTTCTATACTCACTGATAAACCTAGTCCAGCATTGAAAGTCAAACAGAGGGACAAATTCTGGAAAAACTTCTGAAAGCTCTGTGTCAAAGTGATCTACTGCCCTTGGCTTCAAAATCATTCTTCCTTCAGTTTGAACAAATTTTAAAGGTGTTTCCACTAGAGACTGAGAGGTGTCTGAAGAAGATGTACTGTCATATGAAGATGAACTGCTCTCATCAGAAGAACTAGAGTCTTTCAAAATCCTTCTTTTAGGGTATCTTAAAGGCAACACTAATTTCCCTTTATCCTGAGGTGTTGATCTGCTATGCTTGGATAGAGTGCCAGATGAAGTAGAATCAGGTTTCCTCTTTGACGAATCATGGATGAACTTGGACCGGCATTCATGTGGTCATTCTTGGATGACCACTCCTTTTACTGCTGCCCTGGCTTTGGCTCCACGCTTGGGAGTCTACTTTGGAGCCATAGAATCTGGAGATGAAGGAGAAAGAAACAAAAAGAAGAACCTGGAAGTTATAGAGTGTCGTTCTTCTGAGGTTGTAGGAGAAGAGGGAAGTTTGAAAGAAGGAGAAACAAAAAAGGTAGGGTCGGCCTAAGGTTGAGTGCATTTAAGAAATGGATCGACACCAAAAGATAGAAGATAAGATGATCCTCAGGTTCATTAACCCTAAACCGGAACCAATCGTCTGGACTTGGTTGTGTCGACACATGAATGAGGTGTGTCGACCTAAGATAGAGTTGTGTCGACATAGGAATGAGGTGTGTCGACCTGAGATAGCAAAAATTCAGGATTTTGTGATATGATGAGAAGAAAATCTTTATTAAGATGAGAAGTATCTAAAAGTCAGTTATTCAAGGATTTTTAACATATTAAGATATCACATTCAAATTCTTACCATCATTCCTTTGCAAAATAATGGGTTGAGGAATAGTAACAATGTTTGACCATTAGATGAATCTGAAGGGATTACAATTTAATGGAATTAAAATATTCTATTCAGAACATTCATTCTTTTAACCTTACTTAGCCAAAGTAAGATGATTTCTCCATAATAAAAACCAATCATTATTGAAGTTAAACACTCTTAATAGATCTGAATTGGGCAAGTTGTTGTCCATTTTGCTTAATTGAATTTTTTCTTGAAATATAAGCAATGAGCAGTCAAATATAGTAAATCTTGTTCACTCAAGTACACATACTTTTTACACACCTGAGTCCCTGGTTACTTAAGATTTACTAATTATTCTGCCTCAAGGGGTTAATGAAAACCTTTTGACATGGAAATATACGTTTATCAGACGCCAATATTTCCAGTTACTCAGTTAACATCAATTGAATATTTAGATTAAACCCCTTAGAACAGAGTTGGCATGACAATTCATGACATACATAGCTCATCACTTTTTGTGAAGGTGTGTAGTTTCTCAATATGCATGCCATTGCTGATGGGGAGTGAGAAGCCCAAGCAATAGATTGGCCCATTTGGAGCCCATTTGGAGATTTTTTATTTTTTCTGTAGTTTTGGTGCAATTTTCGCACTATTTTTAAGTCCAAGGATAAAGTAGTCCAAAAGAGTCATATTAGAGTCCAATTAGCTTTTATTATGTAATTTTGCATTTCTATATTTGAGTCAAGTCCAATTTGGGTAGGATTTTGGATTTTCCTTTCTTTAGGTTTCTAATATGTTAAGTTTTATTAGGCATAAAAGTCTCTTTAATTAGAAGTCCATTAGGATTGGAATTAGTCCAACTCCTTTAAATACATGTAACATCTGATTGGAGAAGATAGAACAAGAATATGAGAAAATTGTTTGCTGCGCTCTGCTCTGCTCTTCCTCCGTGACGGAGAGAAACCCGCGAAGGGTTCGCCGCGAAGGCCACGCCGCGAAGGCTCCGGTGAGACGCCGGCTACATCTCCCTCTTCTTTCGCTATTCCGCATCAAATTGGTATCAGAGCCAGATTTCGGTTCCTTCCACGGAGGAGATCCGAAGGCTCTGCTGTAGCTGTCGTCTTCCCACTGCAGCCTCTGCCCAGCCCCATCGCGAATCCCCACCCGCGGCCGCCTCCATCCCCATCGCCCAGCGCGACGCCGCGCCCCCTGCCCCTCCCGCGCCACAACCCGCCGCACTGCCACGCAGCCCCCCCCCCTTTTCTCCTTCTCCCAGACACGCCCAGCGCCGGCACCCCGCCTCTCTCTCGCCTCCCAGGTGCTCCCAGCCCGCCCCCTCCGCCTCCCTTTCCCCCCACGCGTCGCCCTCTCGCTCGCGCCGCCTGCCCTGCTCCCTCTCCCTCTCCCGCGAGCGCTACGCCCCGCCCCCCGTGTGGCCCCCCTTCGCGCTGCCACCGGCGCACCCCACGCCAGCCATCGCCACGCCGTGCCCCTGCGAGCGCTGCCAGGCCGCCCGCGCTCGGACCGCGCGCATCCCTCCCTGCTCGCGCCAGCGCCAGGGCCCCCTTTTCTTCGCATGCGGCCGCCCCAGCCCCCCGCTCTCCCTTTGGTTCCTGCATAAGAGGAGAGAAGAGGCAACCCTTTTAAGGAGAACCGGTCAAATCAGGGCTGACCTGGTTAGACCAGACCCAGGTCCGCTACAGTAGTCGGTTCGCTACAGTACCTTGGGCGGTGCACCAGCACTGTTATCGCACCGCCAACACAAAAGCGTCATTCGTGCTCCGATTCACGTGCCGTTTTCGTCGTTGTGATCATCTCGACGAATTCTTGTCACTCAGCGGCCCACGCCCTGCAACTGTCCATCCAATGTCACATCAATTTGGGTAATCTCTTACATGTGCCACATGAATTTTAGTTTTCTCGTCCTCTACCAATGAGAAGCCAACAAAAATTATACTCGATGAAGAGAATCAGAACAATATATTTCTCAGGCTATTGTTGACATTTTGTTGCAAACTGGTGAGATCATTGTTGATGGTGATCAAGCTTTTGTAAAGTTTCACATAAAATTTTAGGAGAACTCAAAAGAGATCAGTTAATTATTTTGATGGAGCTTGGTGCACTATTGATCCCTCGAGTTACATTACTTTGGGAAAAGAGTGGTGGAAGAGCGACATGTTACTTTCGACTCAAACCAGTGCTTCATCTAGCCACCGCATTTAAGAGGTAATTTTGTTTTCTCAAGTATATTTCTCCTGCGGCCAAGCCAGCGCTCCCAGAGAAGACTGTGATTGATGAAAAGCCATTGGAGGTGGTAACTACTACTGAGCGTGTATGTGTGAGACTACTTTTGTTGAAGTTTGGGATCAAGACCTGTTCGTCGAGTCTGGATCTGATATGTGATGATGTATTTGAGATAAGTCCATCATTGACTGCTACCAATGATCTGCCAGATGTTACCAAAGATCTGGTGAACTATGATATGATATGGTCGATCTTCAAGCACACACTCTATGCAGACTGCAACTATTCAGAAGCTTTATTGGTTTGGATATCCCTATGGCAACTTTATTAGTGCATGACTTCATCATTCTCTTGCCACTTGTATGTATATTGCGACACTTCAAAACTCGAGGACGAGTTTTCTCGAACCAGGGGAGAATGATGGGGAGCGAGAAGCCCAAGCAATGGATTGGCCCATTTGGATCCATTTGGAGATTTTTTATTTTTTCTGTAATTTTGGTGCAATTTTGCACTATTTTTAAGTCCAAGGATAAAGTAGTCAAAAGAGTCATATTAGAGTCCAATTAGCTTTCATTATGTAATTTTGCATTTCTATATTTGAGTCAAGTCCAATTTGGGTAGGATTTTGTATTTTCCTTTCTTTAGGTTTTAATATGTTAAGTTTTATTAGGCATAAAAGTCTCTTTAATTAGAAGTCCATTAGGATTGGAATTAGTCCAACTCCTTTAAATAATGTAACATCGATTTGGAGAAGATAGAACATAATATTGAGAAAATGTTGTTGCGCTCTGCTCTGCTCTTCCTCCGTGACGGAGAGAAACCCGCGAAGGGTTCGCCGTGAAGGCCACGCCGCGAAGGCTCCGGTGAGACGCCGGCTACATCTCCCTCTTCTTTTGCTGTTCCGCATCAATTGCTCTACCAAAAAGAACTAAAACTTGATGAAGACAAAGAATTGGACACAACTTTATCCTTAGTCAGAACCAAAAGAAATGTGTAAAGACAATAATGAATTGGACAATATACAACCAAAGAAATCAAAATACTTTCAAATTTCAGAAGATAAAAGAATGTGAACTTGAGAAATATGTTAATACGATTAAAAATGCATTCCTAGTTATTTTCAAAAAATATAATGATCAGGTTATGAATTACATACCCATCAAATCACTAAATTGCTTTTGGTCTGATGAAAGAAAAATCAATGAAATCTTTAGCTCCCCCTGAATTCTTGACTAGATCAATTTTCATCACAAATAAAGATTGACCTTCTTCAACGTGAATTTTAGACAAGATTGACATTGAAGCAATTTGAAGAGTTTGAGAATAACATAAAGGGAATGTGTTGACACATAAATTAACATGTGTTGACACATGACTTGAGAAATGAACACTCTCAAAATGGGAACAGTGATTTGGTGTTGACACTAAGCTGACTGTGTGTCGACCTGATTCAAGAAGTAGAATTGTCACTTACATTGCTTCAAAAACCAAGATCAAAACTGCATCTTGTTCTCAAACACTCTCATGAGCAAAACTGATACCATTGTATCCTCCTTTCCAAAATCAATTGCTCTTCTCAAATTTATTGCTCCCCCTCAAACAGTGCATGAGTTAAACAAATAATATTCAAATGATGGCACTCAATTTCAGCAACCAGTCAAACAAGATCAACATGAAAGATATAAAATGAACCATCAATCATAGTGCAAAGACAAGCATTTTATTAAAAAATTAATGACTCTTACACAGGAAGGATTATTGGTACTGGGTGGAGAATTTTCCTCACACGTAACGATAGTTTTCAGAAAAGCCTGACTTGTCCTTCCACAAATCACCATTTGATATACCACATAAACTTTGCATAAGAAGCCAAATTATTTTCAGTTTTTCAAAAAAAAAAATTAAATTTTAGTGCATGATACAGATTCCAAGTTCTCCTCTTAAAGATGTGAATCTATCCTCTACCAAAGGTTTTGTAAAGATGTCAGCCACCTATTTTTCTATAGGAATGAATTCTAATTCAATATTTTTGTTTGCAACTTCATCCTTAGAAAATGATGTCTAATCTCAATGTGTTTTGTTCTAGAATGTTGAATTAGTTTTTTAGAGAGATTGATAGCACTAGTATTGTCACACATAATAGGTGAACATCCAATATCAATGTTGTAGTCAAGTAATTAACTTTTGATCCACAACACTTAAGCTGCACAGCTCCCTGCAGTAACATATTCTACTTTTGCAGTAAAAAGTGCAATTGAGTGTTGCTTTCCACGTTACCATGCAACTTCCTAAGAATTGACAATAACCACTAGTGCTCTTCCTATCAAGTTTGCAACCAGCATAGTCAGCATCAAAATATGAAATTAAATCAACATGACAACCAGCTGGGTACCATAAACCCAAATCACATGTACCACAGAGATATTTAAAAATTCTCTTAACAGCAAGCAAGTGGCTCTCTTTGGGATTAGATTGAAATCTAGCACAAAGACAGACACTGAATTGAATATCAGGTCTACTTGCAGTAAGATATAAAAGAGATCCAATCATACCTCTGTATTGCTTTACATCAACCAATTTATTTTCATCATTGTCCATTTTATACTTGTACTCATGGGAGTGGATGCTGGCTTGGCTTGCTTAAACTGAAATCTTTTCAGCAACTCTTTGACATATTTTGCTTGATTGATAAAAATTCATCTTCAATTGTTTGACCTGCAAGCCAAGGGAAAATTATAATTCTCCCATAAGACTCATTTCAAACTCACTGTGCATGTGATTTGAAAATTCTTCACACAGTGAGGGATTGGTGTAACAAAAAATGATATCATCCACATATACTTGAACTACAATGATGTGATTGTGGACAGATTTTGTGAAGAGAGTTTGATCCACCTTACCTCTGGAATAATTCTTACTAACCAAGAAATTGTTCAACCTGTCATACCACGCCCTTGGAGCATGTTTCAATCCATAGAGAGCTTTGTGCAATTTATAAACATGGTTAGGTTTGTCATGATCTTCAAATTCAGGTGGTTGTGCAACAAAAACTTCTTCTTTAATGTAACCATTCAGAAAGGCAGTTTTTACATCCATTTGAAACAATTTAAAATTTTTGGAACATGCATATACTAACAAGATTCTCACAGCTTCCAACCTAGCTACTGGTGCAAAGGATTCTTCAAAATCTACCACAAATTATTGATTATATCCTTTTGCAACCAATCTAGATTATTCCTCACAACTTTCCCTTCTTCTTCAGTTTATTTCTAAACACCCCCTAGTTCCAATTATTGAATTTTCAGGGTTCTAGGAACTAGGCTCCAAACATTATTCATTTTGAATTGATTTAGTTCATCATGCATTGCTTCTACCCAAGAATTATCTTTTAAGGCTTCTTCAATGTTTTTGGGTTCCACTTAAGATATGAAGGTCATTTGATCTTGTTCAGTGATATTTCTGAAATGAGATCTAGTTTGAACTCTATCATTGAATTACCTACAACATTCTCAAGTGGATGAACTTTAGAGTATCTGAAGTTACCTCTTGTCAGTGTACTGACATTTTCAGTTGGTCTGTCTTGATCTAGTGTTGACCTAATGCTGTGTTGAGTCAACACATCTTCATGTTCAGATGTTTCTTCATTTTCCAATGATTGATCTGATTCCTTCATAAGGATATCTACATCCTCTTCTTGGTTCCTGCAAGAATCATGGTCATTAGTATTTTCACAATTCTCATCAAAGATGACATGAGGAGTTTCCTCCACAGTTTTTGATTCATTATTAAAAACTCCATATGACCTTGAATGTTCAGAATATCCTAGAAAAATTCCTACATCACTCCTCTTTTCAAATTTGTCTAGATCTTGATTGTCATTATTGTGAATGAAAACTTTACTTCTAAAGACTCTAAAATAGGCAATGTGAGGTTTCTTACCTTTTAAGAGCTCATAGGAAGTTTTCCTAAGGATTGGTCTTACCATGAGTCTGTTGAGAATGTAACATGAAGTGTTAACAGCTTCTGCCCAAAGCTTCTTAGAAGATGACTTTCAATAACAAAGTTCGGGCCATTTCAACCAACGTCCTATTTTTCCTTTCTACTATCCCATTTTGTTCGGGGGTTCTTGGTGAAGCAAATTTGTGATCAATCCCTTTATTCCTGCAAAATTCAAAGAACAAATTATTGTCAAATTCTCCTCCATTATCAGTAAGTATGGAGTAGATTTTATTTATTTTTCCATGTTCAATTTTATTAAAGAAATTTTGAAAATTCTCAAAGGTGTCACTTGTGAGACAAAAAAAATACCTAGGTAAACCTAGAGAAATCATCAACAATTACAAACCCAAACCTATGTCCACTTAGACTGGGTGTCCTAGTAGGACCAAAGAGATCCATATGCAACAATTCAAAGGGTTTGAAGTTATTATGGGTGAAATAGACTTGAATGATTTTCTAGTCTATTTACCTTGAGCACATGCTGAACAGACAATTGCAATTTTCTTTTTCTTCATTTTAGGCAGACCATTCATAAGAGTGTGTCTGATCAATTTATTCAAAACATTTTCACTAGCATGACCTAGCCTACGATACCAAAGTTGAAATAGATCATGCTGGTTTGCAACTAAACAGAGATTTTCATTTTGATGTTCATTCAGGTCAACTAGATAGGCATTAGTAATCCTTTGACCAAGAAATTTTATTTTACCAGATTCTTTTTCGACAATTTCACATGAATCAGAACTAAAAATTACCTTAAGGCCCTTGTCACACAGCTGACTGATGCTCAGTAAATTATGATCAAGGCCTTCAACCAACAACACATTTTCAATAGAGTTTAAAAGATTCTTACCAACATTTTTAGTTCCAATGATTTGACCTTTGTTTTTACCTCCGAAGATTACTTGACCACCATCTTTCTCAGTCAATGAACATAATTTTTCTTTATCCCCAGTCATATGTCTTGAACAGCTACTATCAAGGTACCATTTATCCTTCTTGTGGGTTGTAAGACATTCCTGCAAAGGAAATTAGAAAGAAAATTTTAGTACCCAAATTGCTTTGGGTCCCATCAGTTTTCTCAATTCAATGACAATTTGTTTTGGAATCCATATTTGTTTTACTTTACATGTATTCACATTTGATCTACAATTTTCATTAGAATGCCCAAATTTTTTGCAAATTGTGCATGACATGAATTTTTGTGATGTGAAATTTTTGTTGTTTTTCATATGAGAGGTAGATCTAACAGTTTTCTTCAAATCATGTTGATTATTGAAATGAACTCTCTCATACTTGAATTGTGTTCTGTAATTTTTAAATTGACTCTGACATTGTGTTTTGAGTTCATGGATTGTTTTTCTTGAGTGTTCTTTTCAGACTGATTGTGAGATGTTGTTCCTTTAACAACGGATGTTATCAGAGTCTATCCAATTTTCTTTTTGTTCTCAGACTGAAAACCTAATCCATGCTTAGTAGTGTTCATTCGAACCCCTAATATAGCATCTAGATTTTTTTTTTCCTTTAACAAACTTAGACAAAGTATCTTTCTTATCATTCAAATCCTTTTGAACATTTTTCAATTCTTCTTGAAGTACCCCTTTCTCTTTCTTAAGCTTTTCAGTCTCATCAGTCAAAATTTGTTTTTCCTTTTCAGCATTTTGGCATCTTTCCTTGATATTATCAAGTTGTTCATTCAGAGTTTCTTGTTCCTTTTTTAAACTGACGATTTCATTTTTTAGAAGATTGACTTGTTCAGAATTTTGAGAATCATGCAATATGCTGTTAATTTTTCTTTTCAGTGATTTATTTTTAGATTTCAATTCACACAACTTCTCAAACAAAGTAGCATATGCTTCTTCCCAATCATTAATGGAGAAATCTTCAAATGAAGAGCTTACCTCTGTGTTCTCTTCACTTCTGGCCATGAGACATGTAATCTCTTCATCTTTAGACTCACCTTCTTCTTGTTCTTCTTCATCCTCGTCACTCCATGTAGCTAGCATGGCTCTGGTCTTCTTGAACATCTGATTTTTTCAGCTTTCTCTTCAAATCAGGACATTCTCCTCTCATGTGTCCTGGTTTCCTGCATTCATAGCATATAATGTCAGTCTTTTTATTTGATTCAATTTTCTTATTAAGCTTAGGTTTCTTGGAAAAGTCTTTCTTATTGAAGGATTTGAATTTACCTTTTCCTTTCTTTCTTAAAAATTTCTTGAACTGCCTAGTCAATAAGGCCAATTCACCATCATCTTCTTCATCAGAAGATTCATCAATATCATCACAGCTTTCAATCACATTTTTAGAACTAGATGAAGCTTTCAAAGCTATAGGTTTTTTTGAAATCATGACAAATGCATTTCTTTTCAGATTGATTTCATATGTCATCAAAGATCCTATTAGCTCATCTAATTGCATGGTAGATAAATTTTTGGAATCTTTAATAACAGTGGCCTTTGTATGCCAAGCAGATGGAAGAGACCTTAGCATCTTCCGTACAAGGTCACTATTAGAGTAGTCTTTTCCAAGACCTTTAAGTCCATTAACAATCAACATAAATCTAGCAAACATCTCAGATATAGTCTCATCATTTTTCACTCGAAACATTTCATACTCAGAAACTAGCATACTTGCCTTGGTCTCTCTTACCTCAGATGTTCCCTCATAGATGAGTTGGAGTTTATCCCGCATTTCTTTTGCAGACTTACATGATGAGACTCTGGAGTATTCCTTGGGATGTATGGCACATTACATCATGTTCATCGCACTCCAATTGAGTGTGGATTTCTTAATTTGCTCCTTGGTCCATAAATCTTCATCTTCTGACAATTCAACAGGACCCTTATCAACAATCTTCCAAAGTTCATAGTCCTGTGCTCTCAAGAATACCTGCATCTTGTTTTTCTAATAAGAATAGTCAGATCCATCGAAAAATGGAGGTCTAGTAACTGAGTGACCCTCAGCTATAAACCCCTTAGTGATTTCCATAGCTAAAATAATTGATCGCTAGAACAAACACTTAACAAGTGCAACGAGAACCTGCTCTAATAACAATTGAAAGACATCGGAAAATAACTATGATGAAATCTAGAGGGGGGGTTGAATAGATTTCGACCAAATTAAAAATTAAACGCTTATCAACTCAGAAACTTATGAGAATGTCAGATCTATGACTTATGCACAAGTACGAACAACTTAAACAGATTAAGTAGTGTGTGAACAGTGAGCCTACCAAACATCTAATGTAACACCCCAGAAATTCGGTTGATTAAAAATTTTGAAATAAATAATTTCTACATTATCGGAATGATAGAACTTACGTACCACTAGCGTACATGAGAAAACACATCAAAAGTTTTTGTAAAAATTATAAATCAACCCCAAACATTATTCCTAAGTGTTCCACAAAGAAAGTCGTGCAACAAAAAATCCGATTGGCCAAGTGTACGTCACAAGGTGATGAATTACCCAAATTAGGAAACTAAGTCGGAAAATTATTAACGCGAAAAAATGACACGACCATAAAGTAAATAAACATGTTGGAAAGACTTCCAACATCATGTCTTAGAGACCCATTAATGAAATTGGGCCAATGGATTACTTTTGGCCCAAGAATAAAATCGGAACAAGAAAATACCCAAAATTCGTACATGTAAATAGGTGGTAACTAGGAAGGGCAAATTAGGGTAATTAGCCATGCAAGGTAAGTAAAACCGGACCCAACCCTAAGGGGTGGTTTCCTAAAACCTTTGCCACTCTAATTAGGTGAAAGAATCCCAAAACATGGAGGGCCAAGTAGAATTCGTAGCCCCCTTTTTCCTAGTCTTATTAGAACATGTAATTAAACCCTAGTTGTATATAAACTCATGAAGAGATCTTAGGGAAGGCTTTACCATCATGTTGGGGTCGTTTGGAGGTGGGCTAGGGCATCAGAGGAGGAGGAGAACGGCTGGAATCGAAGCTTCTTCCTCGTCCAACCTCTGCTGCTCCAGAACGACGACTTGTCTTAGATCTTCATAAAAGTAGGTGATCTCGGGCCAAGAGTAAACGAAACCCATACCATATTGTAGGGCTGCATGTCTAGTTTCATTTGCACTTGGTATGCCTAATTTTCATGATGTATCCGTCGAGTATTAGTCGTTTTCCCTAAGTCGCGCACAGTTAGGGCTTTTTACATTCTTCGTGTGTTGCATGTGATTCAAGACCGAAATAGATCCAACCCCCAACATCAACGTTCTTCTACTAGCTGTCCTCGTCATCTTTCATGTTGAATGTTTTGTCTAAATGTCATTATATAGAGAGTTATAAGCATGGTAAGAGAGTCATTGCATGAATACGGCATTTTTCGGTTGCACTTGGAATCACGTCCGGTCCAGGCGACGCGATTCCAGTGCCTGGCCGACGCGATTCTCTGAATCGTGACCATGAGGTCGGATGCGATTCTCGCTCTGACTAGTCAACAGCGTGCATGAGACTTCGCACCGCGTGGGAGTCTGTGCATGTCTGAACCGTGGCGGGATCCCCAGACGCGATTCAGGTGGTTTTTCGCCCAATGTGTATTAAATGCCCGACGCGATTCACGTTGAAAGGCGGCCTAGTAGGCCAACGCGATTTAGTTTCCTGCACTATTAGTCTGTTTAACTGAACATCGTGTTTTGAAAAACGTCCACTGTGTAGGACGCTATTCATAGACCGACCCGAGACTGTACTTTTTAGTCAGTCAGTTAGCATGTCAGTTTTCTTGGTCTATAAACATGTTACATACTGTTACATAGTGTTCATTGGCCTAAAAATAATCAACTTGAAAATGGTAATGACATGAATATGATTCTAATGTATGATATGTGATTAATCTTATGTTCATTGATTATTATCTTGTGATCTACTTGTTATGAAATTGAAATGATAAGAATATGCTATGAATGTGTGGATGAATACATGTTAGCGTGGACTTGTTGGTTAAGTTGTATCATAATTTCCATGTGAGTTTTCTTAGTTATATGCTTTCCGATGTTTCAATTATTTGTTCAAAAATTGCATACATGTTTAGGAAAGATCTGTGACACATCACTTACACATTTGCATGATTAGGCACACCCTTCTTGGGGAATTGGGAGCTCTCTGCCGGTCATTCCGTATTGGCAGACTAGCGATCTTTCCTTAAGACCTCCGTAAGTCTCCGTACTCTATGGATTCCCTCATAGAGACCGAGCTGGTTGTACCATGAAGTACTCTGGAGATAGAGAGCACTTGTTCCACGTACGATCTGTCATTAGTCATCCTCATGTCAAGACATTAATGAATTATGAAACATAAGATACGTCGTTATGCTGCCCAATTGATCTCTTGAGTTTTTGTCATACCTTGACTCTATGAATGATCATGTTCTTATTACATTGAGCTTGTTATTGAAATTCCGTGGCCATAATATGTATATATTTGTTCGGCACAACTTAGGACTTCGATCCATTTGACTAATGCCTGTGCAATAGGGGCCCTGTCTGGTCCTGGGGAGGAGTGCCTCAACGTACTTATTAACCGCGGGAGTATGGACTTGTGGTGCTTGGCATGGCACAAATGGTATGCAAGATTTGTGGGAATGTGCCTTTGTTTGATATGATATGATAAGTTTGATATGATAAGTCTGATCACGTGAATATGTGATATCTGTGAATATGGCCAATTCATTTTGATATGATTCTAATCTTGAACTACCTGTCCTTTGGATATGAAATTCAGTATTTGATGTGATACGATATTCGTTCTTTTCAGCTATTTGACATGTTAGTACTGCATGCATTGTCATCATGTTCATATGCATGTCCTGCCTACTTAAAATGTTAATCATGTATATTAGTGTCTATACAATATTGAGATGTAAATCCTACTGAGCTAGTTCGCTCACCCCTATCATCCTGTCCTTTACAGGTAGTGATGAGGAACCAAAGGAGTCCGACGGGCAGGGCAAGAGTGATGAGCACCCGCCATATGAGGAGTTGACAGCTTAGGAATAGATACTTGAGTATTCTATGTAATAGTGGAACTTTTTCTTGAAGTTATTATTTGAATAATGGACCTTTAGTGGTTCATCTTATGTAAGGTTGTAACTAGTGGATTGAAATGGAATAAAGTGTACTTTTGATGACAATATTATGGTCTCAAATGTGTTGTTATGTTTAATTGTGACTCTGTGCTACTCAACTGTGATATGTCTATTTGTATCGCTCACGCATCCCGATATTTATTCCGTTGCTAAATATTGGGGCATGACATCTAACGTTCAGGTTAATCAAACCACAGAGTCACGAAGATTTAGGGTGGTTCGGATTACACAACTGTGTATCCTACATCCACCATCCACACACACACACAAATCTGCTTATCTAGCAAGTTCAAACAGATATCACACCACACACACACAATCTGAGATGACAGAGATCTCATATTAGAACACACAAGTGAAATTGAGCACAAGAGTTGCTTCAATTTCACAATACACACAAATTGAATTGAGTTTGAGATGAAGAACTAGATGAATCAAGAGAATTGCATATCAGAAAGGACTGGTTCGATTTCCCCCTGTTATGCTCCCAGTTGAGACTTCAAACTTCCAGCTTCAGCTCGATGATGTGGACTTAGGAATCTGGGAATTCAGCCTGAGGTTGATGGATCAAGGTGCTTGGATCCCCAATTCTTCAGATCTGGATCAACAATTCTCCACAGATGAAGCCTCTCTCTAGTTTCCATCTTATGCTTCTGGAAGATGAGGAACTGAGGTGTGTGTCCTCCAAAAGATGTGTGGATCATGGACATTTATAGTCCCATGTACCCACGAGGTGCCTTGGAGTTTTGGGGACACAGAATTCCCGCTCAAAAGCCATGTATCAAATCCTTCCACGTGTCCAAGATTTCAGATCTGGAACAAAAGTCGAAGTGTGTCGACACAACTTAAGTTATGTGTCGACACATGATCCTTGTATTGTGTCCTGACATCATTGATTGATGACTTGTGTCGACACACATTTCACTTGTGTCGACACACCTGACCACAGACCAAAAAACATGTTTCTGGGAGTACAGGATGTGTCGACACATGATCAACCTGTGTCGACACCACTAGCCTCTTGTCTTCTGACTGTTTTCTGGATACAATAGATGTGTCGACACACAATGAACTTGTGTCGACACCACTGACTTCTTCTCACGTCACTGCTTACTGGATGCACAGGATGTGTCGACACATAATTCACTTGTGTCGGCACCATTGACTTCTTCATCTTCTGAATGGCTTCTGTAAACAGATGATGTGTCGACACATGATGTACTTGTGTCAACACCACTGGCTTCACATCAACTTTTCTGTGAACTAAGCATGAAATATAGTGTTAGATATGATTGAAGCAAGATATTCAAACTTATATGGATCATAGTTAAACATCATCAAAACAAGAGATCTGTAACGACCCGACCTCTCGGACCCGCCAGGGACCCCGAAGGTCTCATCGCCACCCACGGATCTGAAGACCCGTAAGGGTTATAATTTAGTTCAGTGAGATAAGTAATGAATTCAAATAACTATAACAAGAAAGTTCGTACATTAATATAGAAAATATGTACAACATGTCCCAAATAAAAGTAAAGGTACAGAAAGAAAGTACAGTCCTTAAGAGGCATACCCCGAGGACTTGCAAAAAGGCAACTCTCGACTCACTCCTGTACAAGCGCTCACGCTCACAACTCACACTGCTGTCAACGCACGGCGTACAAACCACCACCACGACCATCCGGCAACGAACTCCTGCGACAGCGAGTCCCTACCTGAAGAGAGTAGGGGGTGAGCCTCGCAAACAAGGCTCAGTAGGGATAACCAATCCCTTACCAGCCAGAGCAACATGAACTCCAACAAAAGCGGAAGCAAAACTACTCTAGAAAGTAGTAAAGAGAGAAAACACCTACCACATAGTACTACAAAGCAGCGAAATAGAGTAACTCCACGACCCACAACCAGGGTCGGGCCAAACACGACTCCCGCAGAACCAGCGGAGTCAAACACAATGCGGAAGTAACCCTCGACACACACCCACCGAGGCAAAGGAGCTCACGAAACATCAGTGCCACCATGTGAGACCAGAGTCTCACGACACAAGCACCAACATCCCAGACCTCAACAAGGTCGGGAAGGAACAACCAGGTGTCACCATGAGAGACACCGAGCAACCATGTGAGAAAAACGTCTCACCACATGCACGGCCACCTCAGACCTCCACAAGGTCGAGGGCCCACAAGAAGAACCACTCTAGGCCTCAGACACTCCACAAGGTCAGGGAACTACACCGTACAGTGCCACCACGGATGGCACCAAGGGACGGGTTACCGAAACAGCAGTCGGGTGTCTGCACAAGGCACCCTGAGAGAACCCGCATAGCGGAAACCACTAAACACGGACCAAGGCCAAACCAACCCAAACCCACGGCACTAGACATAGCTAGGCTAAAACCACCGTGCAGGCTTGGGCGACGAGACTCACTTAGAAACAACGTGAGAAACTCCGTCACAACATGTGCAACCAACCACCACCACAGGCAGCTAAGAGAGGGACACACTGTCCACCCCTCTTGCTCGCCAGCCGCTGACTCCTGCCTACGACCTCCCTAGGTAGAGTGAGGCTAGCGAGTCACAGCAAAGAACAACTACAAACTACCGCAGCCCGGCCGAGCTACGGCCCCACACCTACCCTCCCTACGTGGCTCCGGAACCACCATAGAGCGAGGCAGTGAGAAGGACTAGCTGGTCCACACCGAAAGAGCGCCACAACAACCTCGGCGACATAGACACAGCTAAGGGAGCTCCACAAGTGACTCTACGCCACTGTCCCCACCGTTTTCCCCTCTACTACAAGTCCGCCACACTAGGCTGTTGACTCGAGCACGCTCGTAGCCTAGAGAACTCCCTCAACAGGCTCTCGAGGATGGGGGTCCTAGGTAACGGTAACAACTTGTCTTGCAAATAAGCCCTCAAGTGCCATGCACCGGGTGAAAGAGAAACTGGCGGGGCAACAACCACAGAAACCGGCACAGCTGGCTTGTAACCAAGACAAGTCCAGCAGGCACAGGCACGCACGGCACCCCTTCCGGAAACCCCCAGAAGGGCCGTCGGCCAACGCCAGCACACACAGCACGGCCCGAGAAACCAGAACACCACAAGACAGAACAAAAACCATCGCTCTTCTAATTGATTATTAGACAGACGCGAGCCTCCTAGCACCGCCGCTAGGACATGGCCACGAAGGTGTCACCTTCGGTCACTGAACGCAGCGAGCCAACTCGCCGCATTCCCACCAGAAGGTCCTAAGGGCACACCTGCCCTGGGGCACACGCCGACATGCCAACTGTGGCCACGGAAACACCCGAGGTAGACTAGATACTGTCGCGACCTACTAGGCCATCGTGATGGAATCGCGATAGGCAGGGCCACCACGACAAGCGCTGAGTCATGACAGGCAGGCACATCGCGACAAGAACCTTGTCGCGATAGGGAACCGGGTCGCAACACGACTCTTATCACGAGGGCCAACTGTGCTGCGATAAGGTTCCACCCGACCGAGGCGACGCCTTCTCTGATGTCGCGACGTGCACTGCGGTCGCGACATCAGTTGGAAGGCAGACCGCAGGGATGCTACATCCTGGGGTCGCCCACACACTACAAACTACACAACCACAGGGAGGGGAGCATGAGGAAAGCTGTAGAACTATCTACAAAGCCATGAGAGCTCCCAATCACCCGGATTGGGAAGGGAACAAGAAATCCCTACAGGAAATGAAGAACCAAACCCACGAAGGGCCTTCACGACACCTCGGCTGCCTCCTCCTCACTCCTCGCCACTCCACCGCTCCACCACGAGCCGCAGACACCACCACCGAGCTCCAACCGCCAGAGAACAAGGGAGGAGAAACCTTCCCCACCTCAGAGAGGAGGAGGAAAGGGAGAAAGGGGCGTCGGCCAAGGCTTTTAGCCTTCGGCCCCCAGAACGCGACGGGGCGGGGCGTCGCGTTACCAACCTTAACGCGACGACCCTGCACACCGCGACCAGAACGCGTCCCATAGGGACGCCGCGACAACCAGATAGGTCATTCTACCATGCCTGCCACTCTGACAGGCGTCAAACGACCAAAAAGGGAAAAGCAGTCGCGACCCATTGACCGGGCGCGACAAGAATGCGACGCAGAAAGTAGGGCTGAACACGGTTCGGTTCGGTCCGGGTTGGTCCATTTTTTGGACAAACCGAACCGAACCGAATCCAAGGTCAACCCGAACCGGTTCGGTTCGGTTTAAACTGAATTCTAATAAATCCTATAACGCAACCGCGCGCTTGCCGCAATGGCCAAGGCACTGACCTCTTTCACGAAAGGTTCTGGGTAGAAACCCAGTTTTCCCATTGCTTTTTAGCCAAAAATTAACTATTTTGAAAAAAATCCCTTTGTAGGCCAGCGGTTTCGAACCCGCGCCAACCCAGAACCTCCCGCCCATGCAAGAACCAACTGTGCTATCTTTTGTTTTGAGTAAATATTGTATATAGTAATATATAATCAGTTTATTCGGTTTCAGGAAATGAACCGAACTGAACTACATAGGGACCCAACCCGAACCGAACCGGTTGGTTCGGTTCAGTTTTTCGGTTTGAACCGAAATTTGAACAGCCCTAGCAGAAAGCGGTCGCAACAGGGATGACTGTCGCGATGGGCACCTCCATCGTGACACTAACGCGTCGCCCAGCCCGAACGTGTTAGTGGCCAGTCATCCAACATGCGGACAAGAAAAACTGGAAAGCCCGAGATGTTACAAGATCCAACAGTGGTGACAAAGGTAGACGATATAGGCCATGATCAAGAGCCCTGTGAGTCAAAACTTCCCTGACTGCTGATCCTTCACAAAGCAAAAGGTGGGATGAAATTCAAAGAAAACATCATTATCTTTAGCCATGCGATGGACAGACAGAAGATTGCGAGTTATAGTAGGGACATGGAGAATATTGTGTAATAAAAGTGGACAGAAAATAGAAGAGAGTGTTGCATGTCCATGGTTCTGAATGCACAAACATGTATCGTTACCAACACACTTTGTGTCTATCCCAAGGTATGGAGAAGGCGTCAGAAGCTAACTATAGTCAGGTGTGACGTGATGTGTGGCACTAGAATTTGGATACCAAGCTGTTGACGGAGCAAGGTGACCAGTGGCAGTAGTTAGGGCATAATGGGAGGCCACAGAAGCAGAGGTGTTGTTGACGTAGAAGAAGCCTAATGAGCTTGAGATTGAGGCCCACCCACGAAGCGTTGGTTAAAGCACTCTGAGCACTCATGAGCATAGTGTGGCCGGAAACGAAGCAGATTTGACATAATGGCCCACGCTCACGTCCCCGGCCTCACCCACGCCCTCGTCCTGAGCAACCACCCCCGCAAGTGGAGCCACAATGTGTCATATCATTAGGAGTGGAAGCACGATTGCCCATTGCAAAGTTGGTGGATGGGAAGTCCGCCTCTTCAGAGTGCTCACAGTGTTGCATAAAACTCTCATGGGCGAGGAGCATTGCATGCAAGTCTTCAAGTTTCACATCTCGAATGCGGGTGGTGACAGAAGGAATAAAGGTATTATAGGCAGGACCAAGACCCGCAATAACATGCATGATTAAGTCTTGTTCATGAACAGGTTCACCAATGATGGCAAGGCTATCGGCAATACCTTTAACTTTTTGCATGAACTCGGTGATGGTAGAAGTCCCACGATGAAGCGATTGAAGTTGGGTGCGCAGCTGAAGAACTCGTGCCCCAGAGTGAGACGCCAAAGCCTGGGTAATAGAAGTCCAGGCTTTTTGAGCATTATTGCAGTCAATGTAACCACCCTCTTTATACCGATACAATTATACCAATCCCCATCGGTACAAAGGGTGTCATTACAGTGGGATAATAACCCAACACTAAACGATAGGTTGATATGTACATGAATACATATGAGTACAACAGAATTAAAAGAAATAACTCATTCTCATTCCATCATCATCACACCATTCCACAGTCTATATAGCAAATGAAAGAAATGACAATGTCCACATTGTTACAATTATAAAAGAAATACATTGTCTATTACATTGTCCATATAAATAACATTATTCATACTATGAAAGAGAAATTACAACTATCTAGTAAACTCCACAAAAGACTACTCCTCGCTACTCCCTCTCCAGGTACGGGGACACCTGACTCACCTGTACGCCGAAGCAAGTATGAGTCTAAAACATCCAACAAGCAATCTAAGGACACACAACCTTACGCATATCACACACATACTAACTATTAAGCAATAAGGAAACACATACTATCTTTTACACCATAATGAATTACATGGCACATGCTTTATACAATTATCAACATACATAAAAGACATAAATATGTTTTAGACTAACACATGCTCATTCTAAATCATGGATAATAAACATACACCTATACATATTTTCTACACATAACATATCCTATGATTCATGATTCAAGTGCTAATCATATCATTGCACAATTTTACCAACTTAGAACATGAAGTTATGTACAAGAGAATGAACACTCCTAGCATGATATCTAACCAATTTCACTTGCACTTTTCACATTTAATTACACATTTAACTTGCTGTTTTAATGTAAATAATTCACAATTACATATGATATCAATTTATTAAACATGAATTGAAGGTTTAAAACATATTCAAGTCGGTTGGCAACTATACAATTGAAGCATGAAACTATATACTAAGTAAATAGCATATCTAGCATGGAATCTAGACATTCTCATGTATTTATCACAATTATACTCATTACTTTGCTTGCTGTTTTGACATGAATTCAACACAATCACATGGATTTTACATATTCACATGCTATCTCATTCATTAACAATTCTACATGCTCATCTTTCATATTGCACAACTCACATGTTCACATACACATATTCACCTACACTACTACATGAATGTTATTAAACTATATAACATGATACTAAACATGATATTACATTAAACTTATTAACACATGAATATATGCATTTTTCTTTTTACTTTGGTTTTCACATGCACTTTATACTCTCATTAATATTTACTCTCCCTTACACATCAATTCACACATTTTCCACATAGTTTTCTCTTGCACTTTCACTTATCACATGTCATATCATTTGCACTTACCACATGCCACATTCAAATGTCACTTTACACTTTATTCACATTTTTATACTTAAGTTGTCATGACACATAGTCCTAACTACCATCTAGAGGACGCACGCACCCATATCACATAGCACATAGCACACAACACTTCACTTGACACACACCTGCCACCTGGGCAATCTAGTGGCG
The DNA here is from genome assembly GCA_014218235.1 of Colocasia esculenta. Classification (NCBI taxonomy): domain Eukaryota; kingdom Viridiplantae; phylum Streptophyta; class Magnoliopsida; order Alismatales; family Araceae; genus Colocasia; species Colocasia esculenta. Next base: position 132,576,750 of record CM024754.1, read on the forward strand.
AATCTTGGTAACTACGCAGACCGAGAGAAGCCCTCTCCACTGTATCCAGTGGTACTTATCCACCTCTAGGGTTTCATCCTAATGTCCTTAGGATATCACATAACGTTGAGCCTCCATAGGGACTTTTCTATGGTATAGCTCTCAGACCTCTATGGTAGCAGTGTCAATCTCGGCCCAATTTTACACATTCACTTTATCACATTATTTACACATTTTACATGTACTATTTAACCATTTTACATGCATTATTTAACAGTTTCACATGTTCAATTGACCTAACATGGAGTTACTGTTTTACAATGAAAATGAACTATAATGAAGCCTTAACATGCTGCTAGACATCAAAATTCACATGATTAAGATAATTATGCTCATCATGGTCACATGCTTTCATTAAATCAATAATGGTACTTACTGTTGTTCAAACAACATGAAACTTTTATCACAGACTTTACATAGGTTATATAACACGTGCTAAATTTTGCATATTTTTCAAAATAGTACATCTAATTTTACTAATTAAGACAGATTTCAGGCCTATTTATCAAGAAATTCATTAACACATGATTTACATCTAAACAGTCGTGCTTAATAGCTCAAACACATGAAAACAGTCATCATATGATCATATAAAATTTCCAAAACTCTAACATGCAACAAATCTAATTATTCAGGATTAAACATAGATAAACCATGCTTCTCTCATTAATACAAAAATTTTAATATTAACATCATGTATAGAAATTCTAAATATCCTCATGACATGACCTACTGATTACATATGACCACACATAAAATTTACAGCAGGTATAGACAAGCACAAGTCCAAAATCTATAGCACATAGATCAATTCATATTTTCTGAAAACATGAAGAACTTGGCGGCAAAGACTGTGTCGCCAACATGAGTTAACAGCACAATATGTGGCCACCAACCAAGGATCTTAACAACAGCAATCTGGCCGTTAAGTTCCTATCTGCAAAAATGCAGACAGAACGCACAAAAGCTTGATGAATGAGGGTTCCAAGACACGAGGAAAAATCCACAAAATTATCTAGGACCTAAGGGACATGGGTAGGGTTGATATCCATAGGTTATTTGCCTCAAAATAAATCCAAGAAGATCAAACTTTGTTGGTGAAGCCCTCCTCGGCCAAGCCAAGAGGGTGCTCCAACTGCTTCAGATCCGGTCCTTCTTGTCGATGTAGGTCTATCCTCGGAGTTGGAGACGCTTCCTTGATGATTGGACTATCCTCCAGTCGATGTAGATCTCCAAAAAACCCTTCCAGTCGCCAGATTCAGCTTGCCAAAGGTTAGCTATTCTCCCAAACCCTAGGTTCTCCAAAGGCCAAAAAAACCTAACTCGGGCGAATCAAGGTGATTTTATAGAGCTAGGTGGGTTGGGTACGCATTAGGGTAGGTCTCCTACGGTTATAGATGGGTTTCCTAAACGGGAACCGGAGGAAACATAGCCGTTTCCAGATCTGAAATCGTAGGAAACTAGGAAATAGACGTCCACCATGGCTGCCGCTAACATGAAGTTAGTGTCCATCGATCTGGACGTCAACTTCAGCCGGCCATGCAGTCAACGGCATGCATGTTTCCGTCAACATGCAATCAACGTCAATTTGTGTTGACGTTAATGGGCATTTCGGCCAGAACACAAAAATACCTCAAAGCAAATGCACAATTACACCACAAACAATTTAATGTGTACATAAATAAATAAACATACATTCACCATATAAACTACACGCATTACACACTATTTATTTAAATATGATTTATATTAATCTTAATTAAAGATAATATGCACAAAAACACAACATATATATGTACACAATATAATTTCATACAATATGCATGAAATAGATAAATACAATATGCACATCCTTAGTTAGACAACGAATGCACATTTAAATATATTATATGCACAGAAATAAACTCATACTCATATATATCTATAAGATGTATAGCAATAACTACATATTATATGCACAACATTTCTTAATTCAATATACATAGGATTTAAATAAGTACTATATGTATACAATTAGCTAAGCACTTATTCACATAAGATAATATATATATACATACAATACACATGAGTAATTGAATATTATAATATGCACAATCTATTACACACACTATATACATAACAAGTAAATGCCACATGCACAATATGAATGAACAAATTTGGGGGGGGGGGGGGGGGGGTTACAGTAAAGACTAGGGCGGCCACTGAGTCGGACATAGACGCCAACATCCAGGAGAGAATGAGGGCGTCGCGCTGCTGCCATGCCAGATAAGCAGGGTTGGGGCATGGTTCGCCATCAAGTCCTGGAAGAGCAGAGGGGGGCATGCATCTGAGCCATCAAGAATGCCCAAGTAGCCATGAGCACGTAGGACAGCAGTGAACTGGCAACGCCAACGCACGTAATTTTCATGTGTTAATTTGATGGTGAGCAAGGATAAAACACTAGGAACACCAGGCATAGCAGGAGAATTGGTAACTGAAGAGAGGAACTCAGTTGATAGCAAGGAAGCAGGAGAAATATTAGAGACAACAGGAAAGGGGAGATCGAACTGGTTGAAGGTGTTTGGGCCATGAGAAAGGCCAGTAAAAAAAAACATATCAAGGCTGTGAAGCAGACAACTCTCATACCATGTTAAAATGAAGGAGGAGAAGAACGCAGGAATTGTAAAGACTAACTTCTCTATCTTAATCTTATATTCACGAGACTTTGCCCAATATATAGTACAAAGGGATATGAAAAGTTACAACTGTGAACATCCAACTAACAATATTTACTTATGTACGACAAGAGGTGCGGTGCATGGGAAGACATGCAGACACATTTATTTTTATCTTTGGAGAACGTGTTCGGTGCTCTGGTGTATTTGAAAGTATGATCTACTCGGTATGTTCGGAAATCTCTGTTTGGTAGAGTTGCTAACACAAAGCCTTTCTGCAACCCCTCAAAAAACCCTCCAGAAACGTCGTGGCGTTGCCTCAAGGCCTGCAAGCCAAAGCAAAGGAAGGAAGGCGGGGAGGGGAAATATGAGGCGCGTAGGGGTTGTTTAATTGTTTTTTCCCCTCTTTTGCCCGCCAACGAAGGAAGAGGTTTTTGGGAAATTTTGGCTTCTATTTTAATAAACATTGGTGAGATGAAATTTATTTATAGATATCTATAATATTTATTTTTTTGATTAGTAGTTGTCTCCCTAGTATGTTGAATATAAGAACATGATCTACTTATTGTGAAATTAAAAAAAATAAAACTTCATGAAAAAATTGTGACATAAGCTTATATATATGTATGCTTTATATAAGTCATTCTCTGGTGGAGAGCATACTATGATTTTGGAGTTTGATTTTCCCCTAAATCTTGGAAAAACTAACATGTATATCATCTGGTGCCATCACTAGGTAACCTTTCTATCCATCCACAATAATCTCTCTCTCTCATCTAATGGCACCAAAGAATTTTTGCCTTACAAAATAGCAACCGCTGAACACTTATTTATCCAATCACCTTAGTCCCCTAACTCATCACATAAAGAGGTTAATAAGAGAGAGATTATATTTTAATCATTTTTTAATATTTTTGTTACAATATCCTAACTCAATAACAATGATTAGCATAAAAAATAATAAAGCTTATTAAAACATTTAATTTTATTTTCAAAGATTTATAGGTCTATAGACCCAACCTATCACAAATTCATATGTATTGCATATTTGCATACACTATTCATATATTATTTTTTATTTTTACTATTTTGCATTAATTTCACTAATTAATTATATCATATTTATCTAAAAATTATTTTAAAGACATCATTAAGATTAATAATAAAATATATTTTTAAATAATTATATTACTATTACATTTTTAATGTAAAGTAGCGAGTTTGTAAAGTAAATATATCTCAAATTTTAGAAATTTTTTTAATGAGTCTTAATCATCTCTTTTAACCAAACATGGTTTGACGTGTAGTGGTAGGGATGAACTATATCGGATCGTTCATGGGTAGAAACGATAAAATAGAATGAGGCACATGGGCGATTTGTCGCCGCGCATCGCCATTATTGCTATCATTGCTTTTTGTTGTGAATAATTACATCATGGCAATGTATTTGTCATGTCAAATTGTTCTTGGCCCCAATCGAATTGGTCGATGATGCAATTGACATCACAAACCTTGCTCAATCTCCCTAGGTCAAATGGAAATGTTCAACTTACTCTCATAATTAAAGTGAGATTGTATCCTTATATATAATAAGCTAACTAACTTAGTCATTAAGATATATATATTAATCATTGATGTTGAAACTATTGGAGTAAAGCTTGTTAGCTATTGAGTAACAATTTATTTTTAAGTAAATAAGTGATTGAAATTAATGTTTAAATTTAAACTAATTACATTCAAATTTAGAATTTTGTAAATATAAAATTAAATTATAATTGATAATCTAACATTAAGTCATTAACAATTCACAACACCACAACTTAATAGCGACCAAGGTTAAAAGTTTGTCTTTGAAATTAATATTTAGCGACTAAACATTGCCCGCTATTGTATTGACGCCATTAGCAACTAACGGTGCCATGGTCGCTAATTCTTCTATAGGCTTTAGCAACCTATACTATCCTATGGTCGCTAATATAAATTTTATAGTGACTAACATTTTGTCGTTGTTAGCATACATGGTACTCTAGGGTGGCCATTAGCGACCACATGTAGCGACCAATCATAAAATGGTCGCTATTACAATCCTTTAGCGACTAATATTGTAGTGGTCGCTGTAGGACGAACTTGTAGCGACCATTAACTATTTTGGTCGCAAATATATATCTTCTGTGACCAATTTTAATTGGTCGCTACAGATCCATTTTCGGCTCACTATCTTTTTCACTAGATGGGAACTTTCTTATCTGCAACAATCTGCATGAGATGAGAATGTATGATCTATTTTCTGAAAAAACATGGGCTATAGAAATTTTTGAGGCTTTAAAGAAGACTCAAATTTGTAATATCCACTGAAATAGAAATTTAAATAACACAAATCTTTTGAAAATCACTTAGATAAACAATGAATAGATAAAGCTATTATCTATTGTTATGGATTCAATTTGAAGACAGATATTCTATTTATAAAACAATTGGAAATAAATCATTATAAAGAACTCAACTATTCATATGCAATATGTATTTATCAGTCAAAATAATAATTTGTTTAAAATTAATTATTCATAGAAAAGTCAAAGTATGACATCGCAGTCGAAGTCTATTTATAATACTAATCGATATAACATTCGATTGATGCTCATAATCGATGTTCTTTAGTCAGTAACTTATAACATCAATCGATATGGCATAAGTCACGTTAGTCAGTAATCGGAATGAAATCAGGCCACTTGTTCACTAATCGGTACAAGAATAATACCAATCAGTGTGAAACATGCTACACCAATTGATATGAAACAACACCAATCAATATGAGTTAAAGCTACTTGGTCACCAATTGATATGAAAATAACATTAATCGATATGTTGTACCAATCGATATGAAAATAACACTAATCGATATGTTGTTTACTAATCAAAACAACTCATAACACCAATGGATAGAATGTTTGCTAGTCGGAAGAAGTCACTTCAGTAATCGGAACGTTCTTCACTAATCGATAAGAAGCTTAGTCACCAATCGTAATTCTTGATCAGTATCGATTGCTTACTTAAACAACAATCGTTAGAAACTTTTCTTCAGGAATCGATTGGTCACTTATTCAATAATCGAAACAATCATTTAATCAGCAATCTGTACGATTTGAACATCAATTGATATGGCCTTTGTTCACTAACAAGCTTATTCTATAATTGATATGGACTTGGAAAACATTATTGAAGAGAATGATATAGAATGAACTTGAGTCTTTTAAAATACTTACAATGATGATCATTGAAGCTCAATATTTTTCTTTTAATACCTAATGATAGATTTAATAAAAATTTTATATTAGTCACATAAAATCAGAGTAAAATAAAATATCACCAAAATTCATATAGAAGAAGATAAACAAAAATCAACAAATATGGATAGACAAGCACATGTCGACACATGATGTTCACAAGTCGACACATGTGCTTCACAAGTTGACACATGGACATCATGTGTCGACACATAAGTCGACACATACATTAGACTATCCAAAATATGATATTATGAGAATCTTTTGAGATGATGCATAATTATTATTATTCAATAAAAATATTTGACATTTATTTAAAGTATTGTCATCACCGAAACTTAAGAATATATGGAGATGATAGGTTCAACAGTAGATTCGACTTCAACAACTTTTCTACAAAATTCATGGAGTCAAATATTAAGGAGTTCAGTTGACATCTCCATTACTATTCCAAATGTTAATATTTTTCTGTTTATCCCTCAAGGGGCTCAAAATTAAAATCCTTTGGACGATGAAACTTTCCCTACGACATATAAGACTTAGGTTGGAGATTATCTGTACGAGGAGTATGATTAGGATGAAGAAGATGATGAAGAAGACTGCTGCCCCTATCGGCCAGGTTTTCACCCCTGATCTCTACTTCAGTGTACTTTTTCTTGGGATCGTTTATTTATGTAAATATTAGAGATTATTCTCCATAACTTACATTTTATCGTTTGTATTTGCCACATAATTCTTTGGGTTGGCCTTGACTTTGTCAGCTAGCATATACCCACATATCATGTACGTGGCTTTTAGCCTTCCATTTTATTTTCTTAAATAAAATTATGATAAATTAAAAAAAGAGGATTACAAGAAAAAAAAAAACCATTTTTTGCAAAACCCATTCTAGAATCTTTTTATACTCTATTGCTATACATTTATGATCTTTATAAATATAAATAGGAGAGTGATAACATTATTTTTTAGGAAATTTTAAAATAATAATCTTTTAATAAATATTTGTCTAAATATATCTTGTTCTAACATATTTACAAAGTTATATCCAATTCTAACATATTTACAAAACTATGTCTAAATAGCTTACATAAATATACTGTAATTTATATAAATTATTGCAGTTTACATAAATATACTGTAACTTATAAAAAATTATTGCACACATATGCTATAACTTACATAAATTTACTGTAATTTACACAAATATGATGTAACTTATACAGATAACCACACAAATGTGTGCAAGTTGCAGCATATTTATGTAAGTTATTTATGCATAATTTTATAAATATGTTAGAATTAGATATATTTTGATAAATGTTTATCAAACAAGGTTATTTTTACAAATTTCCCTAAATTTTAATACAAATAAAAGTTCATATATGTAAAATTTCCTAACAAAAAAAAATAGAGTCCTATAATTAGTGTTTTTTGGCGTAGGGCTGTTCATAATTCGGTTCAAACCGAAAATCCAAACCGAATCGACCAGTTCGGTTTGGACCCCACATAGTTCAGTTTGATTTCATTTTCTGAAACCGAATAAACCGAATATATATATAACTTGTACAATATTAACTCAAACATGATATAGGACAGTAGGTTAGCGCAGTCTTGCATGGATTGAACGCCCTGGGTTCGAAACTGGGCGCTTGCAAACGGCCTTTTTTTGTAAAAAAAATGTGAAAACTGATATTTTCTATAAAAATCATGTCAAAACTCAGTTTCGAACTACCCAGATCTCCTACATGAAGAGGTAGCCATAAAAAAAAAATATATATATTAATTTAAACCGAACTGAAGGTTCAATTCGGATTGACCTTCGAATTCGGTTCGGATCGAGTTGACCAAAAAATCAACCGAACCGAACCGTTTTCACCCTAGTTTGGCGGCAATCACAGATGCCTATAGTCATCCGTAATTCCATATACTGGTAGGATACCATGGAGAGTCCACAACCAAGACGAACTCTCAAGTTTGAGAAAGCGTTAGACGTGTGCCCAACCCCAACTTCTTCGTCTCCCTCATCCGTCCTCCAGAACGCCCGGGGGGAACAAACCGAGCTCCGGTGTCGATCCAAAGTCCGCCGTGGGCAGAGCGTACACGAGGAGGAGGAGGGGGAGGAGAGTAGGAACGCCGACCATGGATTTGCAGCCTAGCGAGTTCGACCGTCTCGTCATCTTCGAGCATGCCCGCATGACGGCGCAGGCGAACTACGCCAGGAACCCCCTCGACGCGGAGGTGAACAATCCGTCGACTGTCGAGATCTATTTCGCGCAATGGCTTTCTTCCTTTTTTTGTTTATTTTTCTTGCTCGACCTGGGGGTCTTTGTCTGCAACAAAAAGATTGCTACTTTGTTTCGTTGTTCTTAGAATCTTACAACATGGGGAGGCGCGTTGCTTGAGTTAGCACAGCTTCAGAGTGGTCCCGAGTGCGTAAATATGGTCAAAGGTATATCTGTCTTCACCAACATTGTCAGTTCTGATGATTTTGGCCGAAAGTAGGAAACCTGAGGGGGCTACACTGTAATGCCATTGTAGCAAAAAGTGTTATCTGTTTTTGAAATTTCGTTGTTGCTCACTCGGCTGTTGATCTACAGAGGCTGTTTCGAGGCTGGAGGAAGCTTTAGAGATCAGCCCGAGGAAGCATGACACACTGTGGTGCTTGGGGAACGCCCACACTGCGCAGGCCTTTCTCACCACGGATCAAGAAATGGCAAAGATGTACTTCACAAGGGCGGTTGAGTGCTTCCAGCGAGCAGCATCAGAAGTAATCAATTTCTCACTTGGCTATTGGTAACGCTCACATGCTTTCGGCTGCATTTTTCTGAATGATGTATTTGCCTTCTAGGATCCTGGCAACGAACTTTATCTCCAGTCTTTGAAGGTGACAGAGAAGGTATCATTAATTTCTTTTCCTTTCTTTCCTTTCATCTAGGGGTGGCAATGGGCCGGACCTGTATGGGCTGGCCCGGGTCCAGCCCGGTCTCTAACCGACTGGCCCGGCCCGGCCCGGGGCGAAAAACCCGGCCTGGGATGATTAGGTAAGGCCTGACCCAGCCCGTTTTTCCTTTTTAAAGGTATTCGTACTGTTTTTTTTTTTTTACAATAAAATTGGTGTTCATTGAATCAAAACAACATAAAATAAACATTAGACTAATCTAGATAAATTTATTTCTAGTTGTTACAAATATGAAATAAATATTAAGTCATTAAACATAGCTCCACAACACAATTTTCAATCTAAAATTTTAGAATATTAGAATTATCGCTGTGTTGCTTGCTCTTTTTAAAAAAATTACCGGGGTGCCCGGGCCCAGCCCAATCTTACACCGGGCTGGGCCGGGCTCAAAATTCAAAAGAAGTTAAAATATCTGGCCCAAACCCGTGTAAAACCGGGCCGGGCCACCGGGCCTTCGGGCCGGCCCGGCCCAATTGACACCCCTACTTTCATCTCATCATCTCATGCTTGTTTTATATACTGTTCTTTTTACCAGATATATGTCCTTTTCGCCCAACTGTTTTCCCTACAAGTAAAATACTGATGCTGTCAGCTTCATCGTCTGTCTGCATTCAGTGTTTTGCATCTGTTGTATTTTGTTTGGCTTTGGCCGGTAGATTATCTTAGTTGCATGTTATAGATGTACCTTAGTCGATATTCTTTGTGTTGCCCAAAATGTTATGTAGGATTTGCTAGGCCTCAGTATCTTTAATGTATGACGTTGCAGCCCAAATTTTGGCTAGCTTTATTTTCTCCCTATTTTTCTTGTCTCTTTATTCTTGTTGGGACCATTTTCAAAAGAAAAAGAAAATCTGAAATTAGCCAATGTATCATTGATTTGAAGAAAAATAGGTTAAAGATGTTTCCATTAGTAATTGGATAATGATGAACTGAGTCTAAGTTATATACTTCCACTGTCTTAAATCATCCTCCATGTTTATTTAGGTTAAAAGTTGGTGGATACTAGTATGTATCATTGTCAAGGTGTATTATGGGGATTGAACACAAGGAGATGTGCATGATGCGTGAATTGTATGTAAGTCTGTCCATGAGGCAAATAGATATTGGACATGTACCTCTTTGAGTTTGCTCCAAAGACATTCTAGTAAAATGCATTATAGAGCAGTCTGAATTGCTGATTCGAAAAGCACACTCAGTAATAATAGATTGAAGAACTACCCAGCTGCACCAGTTGTTCTCCCATTTTATGTATAGAATAAAGGAAAAATAAAAAAGGATGCGTGAATTGTAAGTAAGTCTGTCCATGAGGCAAATAGATATTGGACGTGTACCTGGTTGAGTTTGCTCCAAAGACATTCTAGTAAAATGCATTATAGAGCAGTCTGAATTGCTGATTCGAAAAGCACACTCAGTAATAATAAGATTGAAGAACTAACCCAGCTGCACCAGTTGTTCTCCCATTTTATGTATAGAATAAAGGAAAAATAAAAAGGAAAACAAAGCTCACATGGCACCAGTTTGGTTCTTTGGATGCTCGTCATAATATTGACTCTGGAAAATCCATTTGATAGTTCCTCCTACAAAGCTCCGGACATGTTGTCAAAAGTTGTTTTCTGTTCATCTTATTTCATTTGTGTATCTTTACTGATGAAATGACTCTAGCATTGTAAGGTTTCTGAATCTCATTATTAGATGGTCATCTAACATTTCTAGTTTTGCTTCTCTCTCTTTCTATATTTGCGCTAATTAGCTTTTTTTATTTAAAAGTTTACTCAGACACCCGAGCTTCCATTAGAGATCCAAAGGCAGGCATTAAGCCAACAGGCTGAAGCTGCAGCGCCCTCAACTTCAATTGCAAAGGCAAGCATTTATAATATATCTTTTTGTAGCAACTAATAGGTATTCAACTTCAAAGAATAACACCTTCTAACTAAGAACTTCAAAAGATTAACCCTAATCTCTTTGAGTTCTTGCCACTGTTGGGTTTATGTCAGAGCCCTGCATGTGAAACAATCTAATACTGTATATGTGCATCATATCGTAAATATTGTGCTTAAACTTCTAACTGCAGCTAGAACGGAATTGGGCCGTGTTCTTGGATGTGTTTGAGATAGTCATTTCTGTCAAGTTTTTACCTTCTGACAGAGTGAAGATCAAAAGATATGGCATTAGACATAGCGTATACATAACTGAATGAGGTTCTTATGTGCCATGCATGCATATTGCAAGATTCACTATTGATAGTGCACCAGTGTGGGGGTAACATGTCCTTAGCACATGTCCCCACGATAGGGCAGATTGTTTGCACCATTGATCAAGTGAGCCAGTTTCACTGATCCTCAAGACCACTAGCATGTGGCAGCCATTTGTTTAACATGTCCTGGACAACTCATCCTTGTTGAGGTATGTCACATAATTTCAACCTGCTGCATCCTTTGAGATGGTGGTCAGCAGTTTACGTCCAGTGCCCACCATCTTTTGCATCATCACAAGAAGCTGATGCTCAGAAAATTAGTTAGTCCAGTGCATGCTGTCTTTCCATCATTGTTGAACCAAAGCCTGGAACTGGGCTAGGCTCAACCCACCACTCATGGTATCCATTTCAGTGATTTCACTAGAAGGTATTTTACTTGGATTTTTGATGTCTTGTCATGTGAGGAGTGGGACTTCACCACAAGTGACCTGGCTACCTTCTGTAGCATGCATAGAGGGAAATCTGGACAACACTTTTGTAGTCTTAAGGGTGTTTGGTTACACTTTTTAACAATTTTTTTTCCTTAAATTTTAAAAGAAGGATAGACATATAAACACATTTGGTAAGGTAATTTTTTTTTTAAAAAATTCTATCCTATGTAAATTCTCTCTCAAAATAAAAACAAGTACAAACTAGTTTCTTTTAAAAAATTACACACCCTGCTCCCTGTCCTCTCCTAGCATGTCCCCCTCTCCCTCCTATCACCCCCCACGCCCCCTGTGCCCCCCCTACGCCCTCCCCCCCACCGCCGGAAGCCCCCCCTGCGAACCCCCCCCTCCCCCGCGCCTTCTCCCCCACCGCCAAGCCCCCCTCGCAAAACCCCACCCCCCCTCCGCCCCCACCCACCCCTCCCGCCGAACAACCCCCCCCTCCCCCCCCCCGCCATGCGCCCTCCCTAACTCCCCCACCACCACCCCCCTCCCCCCGCCCTACGCCTCCCAACTCCCCCACCATAACCCCCCCCGAAACCCCACGCCCCTTGCGGACTTCCCCCCCCGCCGAAAGCCCCCCCACCCCCCGCCCTGTCCCCCCTGCGAACCCCCTCTCTCGTCGGAACACCCCCCCCCGCGAACACCCCCCCCCCCCCCTGCGCCCTCCCCCCCCATCGCCGAAAGCCCCCCCCCCCCCCCCCCCCCGAAACCCAACGCCCCCCTGCGCACAAAACCCCACCCCCCCGAAAGCCCCCCCGCCCTGTGCCCCCCTGCGAACCCCCCCTCTCCCGTCAGAACACCCCCGCCCCGGCGAACACCCCCCCCTGTGCACTCCCCCCCATCGCTGGAAGCCCCCCCACCGCCGGAAGCCCCCCCTCCCCTGCGAACCCCCCTCCCGCCGGAGCACCACCCCCCCGGAAGCCCCTCATTCTTCTCTACCAAACACATTAATATAAATTTTAAAATTTTTGATAGTTTTTACCAACAGATAACGTCAATTATATAATCTTAATTTTAAACTTAAAAATTAACACAACATAATTTTTTAGGTAAAAATACTTTTTTTTAAAAAAGTGTTCCCAAACACCCTATTATGTTGTTATTGAGCTCACACCACAATGACACAGCTGCAAGACAATGATGGATGAAGTGATAGCACAGTATCTTGTTCTCAAAACATTGGAATAGATACTGGAATTGCATGCTTCATGAGGTCAGATCAGGAAAGCAGACAGATGAAGGGACGGAAAGAGTCATTTGAAAATGGGCAAGCCAAGTGGGTTGGGATATCTTTCCCATCATAATTCAACCTTGGGGAGGGGGAGGAGGAGTTTGAATAAAATCAGCACAGTGGTTTAGTATTCCTTTCAAATCATAATTGGCTTTCTGGGGTAACGTCTAGATCCAGATTATGGGAAGACAAATCTGAGAATGGTGAGTTTGAGTCATCAGTGGCCCCTTTCACTCAAATTCAAAAGAGTAGTAAGTGAGGTCATTTCCCAAAGCTTATTGTCATCTGCCCTCACTTCCCATCCAGGTCCTCTCCCCTTCACCTTTGTTTTCACCTCTCTTGATTCTTAATCAACAAGAACAATCACAAGTCACCTGACACAAGAAAGAAAACTGCATCGGCTCCTCAATAAAGGGAAGTAGATAAAGGGAGAGGTGCAGTAGTCGGAAACCAACCTCTTCTTTTCTGCCCTATTCTCTGAAAGCAGAAAACATGGGGGAGCATCAGCTGACGTACCCATGTGACCCAACTCTCTCCTCCCTCTCTCTTACATCTCTAGTTCTCTCAACTTGCTTTCTATCTTCCTTCCCCATCCTCATCCTCTACCTCCTCTTCTCAATGAGTATGAAAGGCAGAAAGGGGCCAGTGAACTTCCCAGGCTGTTGGCTCTTTTCCCCCTTGAACTTCCACCATCCACATGTGTGTTTTCATTGAAGGTACATCCAGCAAAGACTTGCCTACCTGTAGTTGAATGACGATTGTATTCCTGAACATTAAGGATCATTTCTTTTTGGTTGGTTTCCTAAAACAGTCCGTGGACCATCCATTTTTTGAAAGTTGATGTGGATTGCACCACCAATTTTATTACAAATGGTGCAACCAAGAAGAAAAAAGGGTAAATCTTCCTCATAATGAATCATTCACCTCAAAGCAAATAAAACCCACTCACTGCTCAACAACAGCTACACCGCTAAAAGAAAGACAGTATTTAAGAATAGTGCTTTTAATAAAGTGCTTTTTTGGTTAATTGATGAGAAAATTGTATTCTGCGACTTCTTCATGCTATTCATCTGGCCCTGCTTGACTGACAAAAAGTTATCATGTTCCCATGATGGACCGCATACTTCACATTTTTGTTTGAGCTTACTTCATGCCAGCTGATACAAGAAGTTGATGAAAAGCACATAGTCTTCCCAAAATAAGAAGTGGCATGCCTCTAAAAAATCTTTTTTAAACCAGACCATAGTTACGATACACCTAATAACTGGTTCCCTTAAGTCTCACATTGTTAAACCACTCTTATATATTTATCTCTATGTTTTAGTGATAACTATCATAAATATATTTAATACCATTTTTTCAATCATGAATATATTTTAAGATATTTTTATATAAGAAATAAGATAATTTCTATCGCTTTAAAAGATATGTACTAAAATCTATATTGATTATAGTTCAATGTGTATCGATTAGAGACTTTAGTACCACAACGATTTTAGAGCAAGTTTCTATCGATTAGTGAAAAAGTTCACTTCGTCATGCACGAAGTTTATTTCGTCATATCCAAAGGCTCACTTCGTTATATACGAAGTTCAATTCCTCATATGCGAATACTCATTTCGTCATATGCGAATACTCATTTCGTCATATACGATGTTCACTTCGTTATACGATATGTGTGCTCTACATCGATTACTAAAGAAGCTTTATATCGATTAGTGAAGTAGTCTCATGCCGATTACTGTTTTGAACTTGTATCATAATATTTCGATTAAAGAATAAATTTATATCGATTGGTATTATAAATGTTCCGGTTACTGAACAAGAGTTAGTATCGTGTTGATTAGTGAATAAATGTTCAGTATCGATCTGATCGATGTTATGAATGTTCCGATTATTGAACAGAGGTTTAATATCATTTCGATTAGTGTTACTCTGACTTCAAATACATGGATGGTGAACTAAATGTTCATTGCTATATTCTACACCGATTACTAATGTATTACACTCATGACTGCACCGATTAGAGAACAAATGTTCTATATTCATATACTACAACGATTCCTGAAGCCTTATTCATATTTCTCACATTGATTGGCTACATCTTTAGTTGAAATATTGCTCCATCGATTATTGTTGTAAAATATCATCCTCTTACATCTATTTTGGCGCGTAAATAAGATGTCAAATGTATTTCAAATCTTCCGCACTTCCTTTACTTATTATTTTATGCTTCTCGAAACGTGTCCTTCGTAGGCACGACCTTTTAGATATAGTCTATATTCTATGAGGTCTACCAGCAGAAAATACGGACTAAAGGTAAAAGTGGCATGGGCTGACTGACATATGATCTTTCCCTCTAACTATCCACTTCTAGCATTTATTGTATGCAGGTTTACAATATTCACACAGACACAATGTTGGACCTGCTATCAACGACCTTGGAAAGATACATAAGTTGGAGAAGACTTTCTTTTGTTCCAAGTAACCGGTAGACACAAGAAGACAGACGTTAGCTACAAAGAGAGTAAAAGAAGAAGAGCAACATGAAGAAGGAGCTCCAACGGATACATCCTTCAAACGGTCTTCTTCAATGTGTTCTATAAGGAGACAGAGGCCTTGAAGTTGGAAAAATAGACAAGAAGGCAACGATAAATTTGTTCAAGTCTTCATCATTCAAGCACTCCTCTTTCTCTCTTCGTGTAACATTATAAATCTGGAAGAGAGCTTGTGAGCCTGAGAGATTGAGCTTCTTTTCCTTAAGCTCTCAGGTTGCTTTTGAGATTAAGGAAGTCAAGTTCATTATTCTGAACTTGGTCTTGACAAGTCGTTCTTTCTCTCTTAAAAAGACATGAAGGGAAGACCAGTTAGGGTGCTGGGTGTTGTGTTGGTTGAGGGGCTATACTCAGTGTGTCTCTTGTGTAGAAGGAAGACCAACTGAGAGCTGGGTGTTGTATGTCCATTGGTGAGACTGTACCCTTAGTAAAATTCCAAGAGTTTGCTTGGGAACTGGACGTAGGACTTTCATTAAGAGAAGTGCTGAACTAGGATAAATCATTGTGTCTTTGTATGACTGTCCTTGTGATTGTTTGCTGCTTATTTTGTTCACTGCGTTTATTCTCTAACTAATGCTTTCACATCAAAGTTTTATTTTTAAGTGTTAATTTTTGCAGCACTTATTCACCCCCTTTTGTCGTGCTGTTGTGGGCCAGCAAGTGGTGTCATAGTAAGGCTCTTTTGAAGAAGAGCTCACGATCTAAGAGGAAAGATCTATGGTAGCTCAGGGTTATACTGAAGGATAGTTCGTCACAAGACAAGACTTCCTTTCTCGATGGTGAAGATTATCAATACTGGAAGATGCACAAGGAATGTTTCATCAGAGGTACAAATTTTGATCTGTGGCAGGTAATAGAGGAAGGTGATAGAAAATCCCTTATTGAAAACCAATCTGATTGGTCTCTACTTGACAAAAGAAACATTGCTTTAAATTATAAAGTTAAAAACTATCTTTGTTGTGCTTTCTCTAAAAGAGAATTTAATAGAGTTTTTGCATGTAAATATGTTAAAGAAATATGAGATACAATAAGAGTAATCTATAAAGGAACTGATAAGGTTAAAGAAACTAAAATCAATATTCTTATAGCCAAATATGAGTAATTCAAAATGTAAAATGATGAAAATATAACTCAAATGTACACAAGATGTACAAACATAACAAACGACTTTACATCATGGGAAAACCTTTACCCAAAGTGATTTAGTCAAGAGAATATTAAGATCTCTATTAAAACAATGGACTCCAAAAGTAATTGCTATTAAGAAGCAAATGACTTAACAATCATGACAGTTGAACAACTTATAGGTCATTAATGACACATGAGATTAACATGGAACGATTATCTGAAAGCTCATCTAAGAAAATAGTTACTAATGGTTTAAAGATTATAGCTGCTCCATTCTCCTTTCTTCTAGTTTAGAAAATGTAGGTTCTAAAGATAGCGATGTAGATGAAGTTCTATCAAAATTTTAGAAAATTCTAAAGAAGAAGAAGTATGGATTAAGAAGGATCCACATGAAAGAGAAAAAGAAGAGAGAATCAGTTTGCTATGAATGTAGGCAACTTGGACATCTTAGGCCAAACTGTTTGAAGCTCAAGAAAATTGATCAACAAGAAATCAAAGAAGAAGAAGAGAAAGATGAGAAGCACAAGAAATTTAAGAAGAAGGTTTCGGTAGCCACATGGGACAATGAAAAAGTCTCTTATACAGGCCCATCTAGCTTGGAATCTAAAAGCGAGCAAGTAAATCTAGCCCGCATAGCAAGATAAGATGAGGTACAATCAGGTATATCTCTCAACTTTTGCACTGAGTTTGATTTAGAAGATTTGAAGAAGTTTTTAATGAGCTTTATGAAAAATACAAAATTTTCATAAAAGAGTTAAAAATTCTTAAAAATAACTTAGCTTGTTTAGAAAATATTAATTTTGATTTTAAATCTGAAATAGAACAATTGGAAAAACAGTGAAAAGAAACTAAACATAATAATGATCTTTTATATGAAGACTTAAAGAACAAGAATAATAAGATATCAGAATTGAAAAATAATGCCATAAATCATGAATTGGAAGAAAAACTAAATACTCTAACCAGAGAAAATATATACTTAAAAGAATCTGTCAAAAGATTAACAAAAGAGAAAACATCTCTCACATTTTGTTTAAAAGGTTCAAAGTCCAGTAACAATAAACAATGATTAAGATACAAACCTCCTGAAAAAGAAAAAAAAATCTAGACAAATATCTATTGCCAAAATTTGTAAAAGAAACTAAAAATGATATGACTCAGAAGAAGAAGGCTCTTGAAAAACATGTTTTGAACAAACATCGCAAGAATATTCAAGCCTCTAATAAATTGCATATATTGTTGTTCACATGTAACAAATTAGGCTACACAATTAATACTTGTACTACTAGGCACTTAATATGGATTCTTAAAAGTAGTTTTTATGCATCTAATGTTCAAGGACCTAAAAGAATTTGGGTATCTATTTCTGAATGATTTATTTGTAAGGTGGCCTTAGAGCATCCAGATTGATACATAGACAGTGGATGCTCAAAGCATTAGTGACTGTCGACTCTTTACTTCACTCAAATCTGAATAGGGAGTAGTCACAGTCGAATGATTTATAATTCTTGTTTACGGTACTACTAATAAATTTCTTGCAACTTTCTTTTTGTAAGGCCAATACAAGTGAATTTTTTGAAGATATGACAAGTGAGATCAAGACTAATCCAACAAGAAGAGCAACAATTCAGGGGAAGCGTCATATTCAGGGGGAGCTAATCTGCCAATACTTAAGTTTCAAAGGGGGAGATGATACTTCCATGATAATTATTATTGAAACACTCCCTCACAACAAAGAAATGGTAAGAAATCTCTACAATTGAAAAGGAGAACGACAAAATCAATGACAAAATGGTAAAAATTTCTTTTTGGCGGTTGACAAAATGGGGGAGAATTTTACTTCTGAAATTTCTGTTCAATGTTGTGTTGTATTTTTTTCAAAAAATTTTCATAAGTTTTGTCATTATCAAAAATGGAAAGATGTTGAACTACTCTCATATATTTACTTTATGTTTTGGTGATAACTAAAACTTATGAATATCATATATTAATAATATTTTTCATTCATGAATATATTTTAATATTTCAAGGTATTTATATATAAAAAAGATAATTTCTAGCATTTTAAAAGATATGCACTAAAAGTCCATATCGATTATAGTTCAATGTGTATCGATTAGAGACTTCAGTGCCAGAATGATTTTAGAGCAAGTTTTTATGATAGTGAAAAAGTTCACTTCGTCATGTAGGAAGCTTATTTCGTCATATCCAAAGACTCACTTCGTCATATGCGAATGTTCACTTCATCATGCACGATGCCCATTTCATCATATATGAAGTTCACTAGTCATACGATATGTGTGCGCTACATCGATTACTGAAGAACTTTGTATGATTAGTGAAGAAGTCTCATACCAATTGCTGTTTCTGAACTTGTATCGTAATATTTCGATTAGAGAACAAAATTTATATCGATTAGTGTTATAATGTTCTGTTCACTGAACAAAGAGTTAGTATCATTTCGATTGGTGAATAAAGGTTCAGTATCGACTCGATTGATGTTATGAATGTTTCGATTACTGAACAGAGGCTTAATATCATTCCGATTAGTGTTAATCTGACTTCAAATATATGGATTGGTGAACTAAATGTCATTACTTATATTCTACATCAATTATTGATGTCTTACACACATGACTACACCGATTAGAGAACAAATGTTCTATATTCATAGACTACAACGATTCCTGAAGCCTTATTCATATTTCTCACATCGATTGGCTACATTTTTAGTCCATCGATTATCACAGTAAAATATCATCCTCTTACATATATTTTGGCGCGTAAAAAGATGTCAAATGTATTTCAAATCTTCCGCGCATCCTTTACTGATTATTTCTTGCTTCTCGAAACATGTCCCCTGTAGGCACGACCTTTTAGATATAGCCTATATTCTATAAGGTTGCCGATAGAAAATACGGACTAAAGGTAAAAGAGGTATGAGTTGACTGACATATGATCTTTCCCTCTAATTATCCTCTTCTAGCATTTATTGTATACAGGTTATGGTACTCACACAGACACAACGTTGGACCTGCTATCAACGACCTTGGAAAGATGCATGAGCTGGAGAAGACTTTCTTTGGTTCCAAGTAACTAATAGACAAAAGACAGACGTTAGATATAAAGAGAGTAGAAGAAGAAGAAGAAGAAGAAGAGCAATAGGAAGAAGAAGCTCCAATGGATACATCCTTCAAACGGTCTTCTTCAACGTGCTGTATAAGAAGACAGAGGTCTTGAAGCTGAAAAAACAGACAAGAAGGCAACAAGAAATCTATTCAAGTCTTCAACATTCAATCACTCCGCTTTCTCTCTCTGTGTGACATTGTAAATTTGGGAGAGAGAGTTTGTGAGCCTGAAGGATTGAGATTCTTGTGCATTTCCTTTAGCTATTAGGTTACTATCGAGATTAAGGAAGTCAAGTTCATCATTCCCAAATTTGGTCTCAACAAGTTGTTCTTTCCTCTCTTAAGAAAGACTTGTGTGTTCCCCTTGTATTGAAGGGAAGACTAGTTAGGGTGGTGTGTGTTGTGTCCGGTTGAGGGACTGTACTCTGTGTGTCCCATGTGTAGAACGGAAGACCAGCTAAGTGTTGAGTGTTATATCCATTGAGGGGACTGTACCCTTGGTTAGTGAAATCTCAAGAGTTTGTTTGGGGACTAAATATAGGACTTCCATCAAGGGAAGTGTCGAACTAGGCTAAATTCTTGTGTCCCTTTGTGTGACTATCCTTGTGATTGTCTGACGCTATTTTGTTTACTCCGCTTATTCTCTAGTTTATGCTTCCGCAACAAAGTTTTGTTTTTAAGTGTAATTTTTGCAGCACTCATTCACACCCCTTTTTGCTGTGCTGCCGTGGGCCAACTGGTGGCCTTCAAAGATTAAAAAGCATGTTGTGTACTCTGTAAAAGATGGACCAATTTCATAATGTGCAAAATCATCTCTAGCTGATAAGGGAGCCTGATTGATTAAAACAACACATCCTACAGTTTCAAAATCCTATCTTTATGTTCTTGGAAGCAATCACTTTAAACCTCTTTCCAACCATATAACTATATGGACTGAAGTACTTTATTAAATTGCAAACTTTTACTGGCAATGCTTCAACAGAACTCCTCGATGCATTGCATTTCCTTCAAATAATCTGGTCTAGTTTGTCACATAAATAGCTGTTAGTCCAAGGTTAAAGCCGTATGATCAACATGTTTGAATATAGATCGTGCTTGCAAGGGCAATCCTGAAATCTTTGGAGGTGGGGGGTTGTGAGGATGCATCTCGAGCTGTAATCTTGGCTTTTCCTTTTATTGTGGTCATGATAACAATCTTCTTGCCGAGACCCGAGCACTTCTTGACGGTCTATGCCTGCCAAGACTTGTAGCATTCAGCTTTCAGTCATTCAATCTGACTCAAAGGTTCTTACTCAGCTGCTAGGAAATGATCAGGTTCTAAATCTCGGTCGGATCGAGATTAGATCGGCCGATCCAAGTCGATTTTGGGCACCCAATCCAATCTGGGGTAACCATCCGGTCCTAGCTAGCGGATCGAGTAGGCTCGGCTGGATCGCCGATCTTGGCCCGATCCGCCGTGGATCGGTCCGGATGGGGCCGATTCGGTTCAAACGGCTAGTTTGAACTAGCTGTTTCTAGCCGTTGGGGGGCGCTCCCCAACGGCCAGAAACGGTCAGTTTGGCCCCTTGGAGGCCTTGGGGGTCTATATAAACCCCCAAAGGCCCCATTATGCTCCAAACTCAAGTGTTGAGTTCTCCTCCCTCCTACCGATCTTTGGGCATTCTCTCTCTCACTCGGGCGCTTTTTACACTATTGTGAGGCGATCTCATCTTTCACTCTCTTGCTCTTCGTTTTCGGGCTCTCTCACACACACTCTCTGCCCGAACTCTTGGCTGCAATTGCTCTCTTCTCAAGCAAAAAAAAAATATTTATTTTTTGTTTGTTTATTATTTAACTTATTTTTTGTGTTCTAACTTATATGCACCTTTCATTGTAAATTGCAAGACATAAGTCATGGCCGCTGAAGGTGGTGCTCCCCAATCTTCAAGCAACCCTCCCAGCGCTGATCCCGCTTGGGCTCATTGTAACGTTGTAGATATGGGCCGAATGAAGGTCCAATGCAAGTATTGTAACGGGGACTTATCGGGCGGGTGTGGCGTTTGAAACAACATCTAGCAGGAATTAAAGGTAAGGTGGCACCATGTCGAGAGTTTCTTCTAAAGTTCGAATACAATTTGCCAATACACAAAGGAGAAGGAGGACATCTAAAGTGAATTTACTAGAAGATGCCAAGAAATCCGAGAAGAGTTGTCTGCCCCTCTTTGTAGGTCTGTGGATGAGATATATTTATCAAGAGGGAGACAAACAATTGATCTTGATGAGATGAAGAAAGTTAGTTAACTTAGTTTAGTAACTTTAGTTCAAAAACCCGCATTATAATTTATACATTTTATGTATAACATCATTAACAAGTTTTTTACATTATCTATCTCATATATAGAATAATTTTGTCGGATATTGCAAGCAAGTCGAAGGTCTTTTGCGGAAGAGGACCATCTCGACGTATTGGTCAGCACCTAGGTCAAGGTAGTGGCCATGCATCTTTTGGACAAGGGAGTTCAAGTGCTGGGATGAGCACAAAATACCTGAGGTTCCTCTAGATATCCCTAGAGACGACGATCCTAGAGTGGGACCATTGGAACCCATTTTCACTAAGCAGAGGAGAAGCAACCACCATTCTGCAGCCTTCAAGAATTGAAAAATATGTAAGGAGAAGATAGGAAGAACGACGTCAAGATGGTTCTCTTCAACAGCACATCGGCTAATGCAACAAAAGGACATAATGAGTCAATGATCGAGACTATCGGTGAAGTGGACAAAGGGGTAGAAGGCCTTACCTCTTATGAAATCTACAACAAGTACTTGGACTTGGAGGTTGAAGACATGAAGGCATATGTTTCCACTTTTGAACGCATATGGGATGATATGGTTGCACGTTAATGTGCGATGGATGGATAGGTATGTACAACACATTTGGCCAGTTAATTGTTATTAATTAATAACACATAGGTTTTAATTTTTCTTATGAAATTTTGCAGACATTACACGAAGAAGTATGATAAACTTCCTAATCTACTGCAAAGCAGTGACTATTTTTTGGAAGTTGGTAGACGCTTCTGGCAAGGTGAAGAATGTGGAGTACTTATTTCAGTTGGACAACATGGTGGAGGAGATCGGAGAGAGAAGATAGTCCAAGTGGTAATAGACAATGTAGCGGCTTTCAAGTTGGCAGGCCAAAAACTAATGGAGAAAAGGGAACACTTGTATTGGGTTCCTGCTCCGCGCATGCATTGCCTTAATGCTAGAAGATATTTGTGAAGATCTAATGGTGGAAAATGTAGTGAACAACGCAAGATTCATAACCACCTTCATCTACAATCACAACATATTGGACATAATGAGAATGCATACACATGGACGGGAGTTGCTTCGGCCAGGAGCTACAAGGTTTGCATCCTAATATATTGCATTGGATAGCATAAATGGCCACGTAGCAACCTTATTAGGATGGTAGCATCCGAAGAGGGGGAGAACTATATGTCCGACATGCTCCTACACGAGTGAGGGAGAAAGGGAAAAAAGGTGACCGACATTATTCAATCAAGCCATTTGGAAGGGGGTGCAAATGTTTTGAATGTAGTAGAACGCTTGTCTGAGTTAAGGGCGGTAGATGGGGAGAGGAGATCGAGATGGGTACTTGTACGAGGCTATGGATCGAGCGAAGGAGCTCATCCAAATGAACAACAAAACGACATATGCCAAGTGGGGGAAATCATAGATCAACGATGGGAGCACACATTGCATCTGATCTTCATACTGCGGGTAAGCATAACACTTAAACTCTTGTGAATTGTGATTACATATTACTTATAAATTTTAAGGAATTATATCATGTTTTAACATTTTTCTTCTATATGTAAGACATTTCTTCAACCCCCAATACTTGTTAGGACTGATGGGAGGAATGAGAACTATGACAATGCCTCCGAAGTGTTGATCGGGGCAAAAATGTAATCAAACGCATGCTAGACAATGAGGATAGAGCAATCATAGGATGTAAACAAATGCATGATTATAAGCTTCAGCTCTACCACTTTGGTACTAGCATGACATAAAGAGCTGCTCAGATTTTGAGTCCAGGTTAGAAGTTACTCATCATATTTTTTTGACTCTGGAATGAGTTGGTTCTATTTTCTAAAACACTATACATGCTTCATTTATAGCGGATTGGTGGTTGGATCATGGAAGAACTTATGGATATGAAGACTTAGCGTATGTAGCTATTCGGGTTAAGCCAAACAACCTCTGCCACAGGGTGTGAGAGGAATTGGATCACATTTGGCTTGATCCACACAAAGAAAAGAAACCGCTTGAAGTCTGCACGTATTGAGAAGTTGGTATTTTATCATTTTAACATGAGATTGAAGCTTAAAAATCTTCAATTACTTAGACAAGTTCAAGATAGAGAAAAATATAGAGCCTCGGGACAACAACAAGCTGAAACAACAACATTCGAGACAATAGATATGGAAGAAGTTTTTGAGGAGGAACATCCACTCCATGCATGGGTAAATGTAACCACTTTGGTTGAACCGGAGTTCGACCTGCATGATCGTGCATGGGCTGAAGGTAGATGACCTTTACAATTTACATGCATCATGGCATGTGAGTAGGCAAGGGAGGGAAGCACAACAAACCTCAAGTCAACATTGTGCACGGAAGGGGAAGAAAGTGGCATCTCAATTCTACGGGCAAGGCCAAGGCCAACGAGCATCCGAAGATTCGGGATACAATCCCAAATTCATTCCGCATAGACGGAATTGGTTAATGAAGAAGAAGAAGATGCAAGAGGAGTGGGAGCGTCAAGAAAAGCTACGGATAGAGCTTGAGACTATGGAGCAAGTCTCAGATACATCATCTTATGCTTCCACTGAAGGATACTACTAAGGGCAGGGAGGCTACTTGGCATATCCTCAATACTGGATGTATCGTATTACACCAGAGGCGGAGGCATATGCACAATCCACGGAGTCCAATTCGCATTCACATGACTCATATGGCTCATATCAAGTGCCTGAAATACCTGGATACACACCAATTACTATCATATATGCGAACACGGATGCATATAGTCAATATTTGACTCAATATGAGGCATATTACCAACATTATATGTCTTGGAGATTATGTAAACCTTATGTTGGACAATATGATGCGGGACAACAGAGAGGGGAGGAGGAGGAAACAAAAGCCGGAATCCACCGGGGAGGGAAGAGAGGAAAATTAGAATCCACCGGGGAGGAGAAGAGAGGTGGCTGCTGCAAAGCTATTCTTAATTCATCATTATCTATCCCTCAAGAGGATTACAATGTTATTTAAATAGACAAAAACCTAATGACCTTTTTTTGACTTATACGGACTAAAATACCCTTGGACCTAGAAAAAATAATACTAAATTCGTACTAAAAATCACAGAAAATATAAAAAACTCTAATTGGGCCTCAAACATGGTAAATAAAGACCCACTAACTTAAACATAGACTTCTAACTTAAAAGACAATCAAATTATATCAATTGGATCTTCAATGGGCCAAATAAAATATAAATTAGGCTTTGGGCTTTGACTTTGCAGC
Organism: Colocasia esculenta; assembly: GCA_014218235.1. NCBI lineage: Eukaryota > Viridiplantae > Streptophyta > Magnoliopsida > Alismatales > Araceae > Colocasia > Colocasia esculenta. The sequence continues at coordinate 132,601,986 of CM024754.1, forward strand.
TCCTTATTCCCATCATTCTCCCCTTGTTCGAAAAAACTCGTCCTCGAGTTTGAAATGCTGAAGTAGGACGAAGCCAAACACAAGGAGCAAATATTGAACTCCATGCAAACAATCATGTATGGGACCTCAAAACTCGGCCAACGTGCGCCTCGTAGAAATCTGACCATACTACATCAACATGAGATGACTCCCAAAATATCACGGCATCGGATAGAATAGTTGATGAAGCCACCTCATGCATAGTGCCATCCATCAAATCTGAGTTAATAGTGAGTATAGAATCATCCATCCAATCCAATCCAGAATCAACACATAAACTCTGATCCTGCACGCCTATTCGCATCTCTTCTTATACTCACGATCAGTGCAGCGTCGGCCTCATAAATCACATCCTCCATCGAGATGTCCTGTGCTACTGGCTCCAGTGGCAACTCGAGGTGTTTGTGAAGCCATAATAAGGGACTATGCATGCCTCGGGTGGTAGTAGTAGAACACAGGTGTCGTCCCAAATCTCAAGTCAACATGCCGCTCCGCTAACCACTCAGCCCCAAGAGTGATGAACAACTCATTAGATGGATAGATCTCAACCAATGCGCTATCTGAATAAACCACCGCCGGAGGGTATCAACGACGACAATCAAAAGGGAACTCCACAAAAGCAATGTCTGGATAGATGATAATCTCCCCTGTTCGAGATAACAAAATCTACAGCACTCTGAGAGATATATTACCTGGCTGATTAGGTTCGAGCAACATATGGACAAACTACCATTTGGTATGCACACACTTGTCTCGGCAAAACATGGCATCATATCCATAGATACAGTGAAACAAACGGCCATGTTGATCCGAACCCCAACGTGCGAGAAACGTACGGATGGAAGGCTCATAGATTCGCTGGATGTTGGCCAGAGGGTTGCTGGCTGGAGAAATGACGCAAACGGCCTAAAAATCGGAGTAAAAATGAAACCCCTGTACTGGCGGTACAATAACAAGCTTAATGCACTGCCCGAGTACTGTAGCGGACCAGTACTGTAGCGAACCGTTTGGGTTCGGTCCACTTTAAGTGGCTGGTTCCTCTCTCTGTCCTCCCACCCAACCCTTTTTCCCAATCCCGCGTGGAGGGTCAGGGAGGGGTCTGGGCTGCAGCAACGACTGCCAAGGAAGGAGATGGCGGCTGTCGATGGGCGTGGAGGGGGCGGTGCCGGGGGCGGGCGACTTCAGCGAAGGCGGCGACCACTGCGACGGCGGCGGCTCCGGGTGAGAGCGGCGATCGGATCAGCTACCAAGGCCCACTCCTCCCCGGCACAGGCGACGAGGTTGTCCGCACGTGACAGGGGGTGGGAGGGTGGAGCTTCGATGGGGGTCGCACGGCGTGAGCCTTCGAGGGGTGCGACGGTGGAGAATGCGGGGCGCCTGGGAGGGACGCGCGTTCGCGGGGGCCCACTGGCGCGCGGTTGACGGGGGGTGGGTCGCCAGGGCGTAGTGGCCGCGGTCGACCAGGCCTTCGCGCGCGTGGGTGTGGGTGGGGCAGCCCGGGCGCGGCGGGTGCATGGCGCCGGCACACGCAGGGGAGGGCGCGTGCGTGGGCGCCCACGAATGCGAAGGGTTGGTCGGCGAGGGGGGGCTAGCGAACGCACGCGCCTGCGGGTGGCATTGGGAGGCGTCTGCGTGAGCGCCTCAACGCAGCGGGATGGACGCGCGTGGGGTCTCCTGGCGAAGACGTCAGAACAGGGGCGCGAGGAGTCTCCTGTGAAGAGGGCTGGCGTGCGCTCGTCGTGGCGTGGCGGTGGATCTTGGGTGCTCTGTTACCAGATGATGCGGGATAGTAGAGAGGGGGGAGGAACAAAAAGCCGAAATCCACCGTGGAGGGAAGAGAGGAAAACCGGAATCCACCGGGGAGGAAGAAGAGAGGTGGCTGTTGCAAAGCTATCTTAATTCATCATTATCTATCCCCTCAAGAGGATTACAATGTTATTTAAATAGATAAAACCCAATGACCTTTTTTTGACTTCATACGGACTAAAATACCCTTGGACCTAGAAAAATAGTACTAAATTCGTACTAAAAATCACAAAAAAATATAAAAAATCTAAATTGGGCCTCAAACATGGTAAATAAAGACCCACTAACTTAAACATAGACTTCTAACATAAAGACAATCAAATATATCAATTGGATCTTCAATGGGCCAAATAAAATATAAATAGTGATGGGGAGGGAAGGAGAAGAAGGAAGGGGAAGGAGAAGAGAGGGAGAGGGTTTTCAGAAGGGGAGGGGGGGAGCTTGGGGAAGAAGTCACTTTTTTTTTTCTCTTCAAACTGTTCATCTCCTCAACAGATGAAGGTACATAGGTATTAAAGAAATGAGAAGTTTCTAGACCCATTCATTACCAAACATCAAAAGACCTAATACCGTTAAAATTACAACAAAATTGCAACAAAAAACAACAAGGGCAAAAGACTCATATCTGATCCCTGAAAGCCCCACTTACCATAAAATTAGACATCTAATTCTACCTGGCTAAATCAGACTCATTAAAATAAAAATACATAATAAAATAAAATGATGTCAATACATCTCTGAACATCTGAAGTCTCGAGTCTCGTTCCGCGTCCGTCACGAGTCACGGTCCCCGTCAATCTCCCCCACTTCGAAAAAATTCGCCCTCGAATTTTAAATGTAGAAGTATGAAATACATGAGCACAAAAGAACAAGTGAAACACGCCATACAAATCACCATATCACAATCCTGAACTGTCGACCTATGTAGGCGTCACAAAAATCTAGCCACACCACATCAAAATCTCGAGAGCAAACTCAAAGTCAACCATGGCAGTAGAAAGCGAACCAATAGGACGGTCTACCTCGAAACCCAACTATATGATTCGACTGAAGACCCGAGAGGGAGAGCAACTCAGGATCCCAAGTGTCATCTATCTCGGACTCGGTGTAAACACAAACTATCGGACACTAGGGACGAAACCTTCAACAACATATTCTGTGGCGTCGCCTGACCATTATGCAAGTCTTGCAATTCAGACCATGCCCGCATCTCTACTTCATAGTCGTCGGCTAATGTTGCGTCGGCCTCATAGATCAATACTTGTTCTTGCTCTTCACACTTGACATCTAAGGCGAGATCTGTCTTTTGTAGTGCAGCAGCAAACATATCATGTAACTCGCAAAGATCATTCTTGATACTGATCCAAACGGGGTCTTTCGATAGCTTCCAACGCATGCTCGAACATTCAGCAACCATCCTTTCTGTGAGGATAGCGGCGCACAGGGTGAGGATCTCGCGACGTTCGTGGTCTGCGAACAGGGGGCGGGGCGCGCAGAGGCGGGGAGAGACCCGTCCCAGGGGCCGGCGCGACGAGGCGGCACAGTCAACAGCCACGGAAGTCCGACGCGATGGAGGACCGGAGGGGGGGGGGGGTCGCGAAACGGCTGACTCGGCCCCCTTTAAAGGGGTCGGGTTTCTCCTTCCTCCTCTTCTCTAACCCTCGCGCAGGGAGGAGTCAGAGGAAGGGGAGGGGAACTGCCGCGGCTCCGATGGCGGGGGAAGTGGTCGCCGGCGGCGACGATGGCGGACGGTGTGTCCGGCGGCGGTAGCTCTAGCGGACGATGGCGGACGGTGTGTCCGGCGGCGGTAGCTCTAGCGGACGATGGCGGACAGCCTCGTTCCCCTCCCCGCCCTCTTCTTCTTCTTGTTCTTTGGTGATGGGGTGGGGCTTGAAGAGGGGGTCGCGAGGGAGAGAGAAAGAGGCGGGAGGGAGGCCCGGCGGTGGAGAGTTCGGCGCGACAGAGCAGGGGCAGTCCTGCGGCTTCGGTCGCCCGATGCGGAGGTGGGGCGCGGAGGGGGCTCGGCGGTACATCGCGGGGGAAAAGGAGGAGACCCCGTCGCGGGGTCGCGAGCGCAACCGTGGAGGGGGACCCGGAACGGGAAGCCGGGTGGGGGGGGGGTTTTCAGGAGAGGAAGCGGGGGCGGGGACGGTTCGGGCGGCGGCGTCAGGGGGGGGGGAGGGGGTGTACTGCGGCGGCCGCGAGGAGAGGAAACGGAGGGAGGAGGGGTCGGCGGGGGAGGGAGGGGTTTGCGCCGGAGGGGGCAGGCGGGAAGAGAAGAAGTGGTGGGGGGGACGGGGGGTGTGAGGAAGCAGCGGGGGCGGTTGGCCTCGGCGCAGAGGGGGGGAGGGGGGGAGGGTGACAGGGACGGGGGAGCGGGTGGAGCGGAGTGATTGCTGGGGGGGGCGAGCGGACAGAGGGGAGGGTCAGGGACGAGGAGAATTGGAATGAGGAGGAGAAGGCGGGTGCGGTGGAGGGACGAGAAGAAGGGATGGCGCAGGGGGCCGACGCGAGCAAGGGGGGACAAGATGACCGGGGAGGGGGGAAGAGACGGCAGCGGAGATCGCTGTCGTGCTCTGATACCAAGTTGAGGGGGATGGGAAGGAGAAGAAGCAAGGGGAAGGAGGAAGAGAGGGAGAGGGTTTTTCGAAGGGAGGGGGGGAGCTTGGGGAAGAAGTCATTTTTTTTTTCTCTTCAAACTGTTCATCACCTCAACAGATGAGGGTACATAGGTATTTAAAGAAATGAGAAGTTTCTAGACCCAAACATCAAAAGACCTTAATACCCTTAAAATTACAGCAAAATTGCAATAAAAAAACAAAAAGGGCAAAAGACTCATATCTGATCCTGAAAGCCCCACTTACCATAAAATTAAACATCTAATTCTACCTGGCTAAATCAGACTCCACTAAAAATAAAAATACATAATAAAATAAATTGATGTCAATACATCTCTGAACATCTGAAGTCTGGAGTCTCGTTCCGCGTCCATCACGAGTCACAGTCCCCGTCAATTAGGCTTTGGGCTTTGACTTTGCAGCTCCTTATTTCCCATCACAATATAATGTGCAATTCCAATAAATGTAATTTTATTTCTTTTCCTTCCACCAATGATGTATCATGTCTTATTTTTTCATGTATTTCATTTCATAAATACAATGTTTATGTTTTTCATATTTTTTCTATTTTTTTTTCAAAATTTTTGAGGGGGCCGATCCAGCCTCCATTAGCTCGGCCGGGCTCTGCCTGGATCGGCCGATCCGATCGGTTTGGGGCCAGCCGATCCGGGACCGATCCCAATACATATGTAAGGGAAGTTAAGGGCGAGTCGTTACATGTATACTGTATATACTGTGGAGCTAATCGGGTGGCTGATGCATCTTCTGCAGCATGTGAATCTAAAGTGAGTAAAGTTTTCTTCTCATGGAGAGAGTTTGATGTGGGACGACGAGGGAGGGAGGAAAGGACGAAGTCCGGATGTCCACCGGAGTAGGGGAAGGATGAAGGAAATCCGGAATCCACCAGAGGAGGGGAGAGGAGTCGGGAAGGAGGGGGGGAGACAGGAATTGGCTTCCGCCGAAACAAGTCTTTTCTGATTTTTTTTTTCTTTCATCAAATCTATCATCCCATCCGCAGGGATACGGGTAGATACATATAGGAGGGGAGGGGCTAACAAAAGACCAAAATACCCCTTCCCTCAAAATATTCCATAAAAGCCCAAAAATTACATAAAATAGGAAAATACCAAATGGCACCCAAATGAGCCAAACAAAAATATCTTGGCCTGCTAAAGATCATCTAAGGCCTCAAAAATCCTATATAACGCCGTCGTAAACCAGAGTGACGTCGGCTCCGCACGACGACGTCAGTAAAACCCACGACGGGTCAAAACGAGCAAGTCTTCGAGTGTTCACACCAATTAATACATCTCTGAACATCCGAAGTCTCGAGTCTCGTTCCGCGTTCACGGTCCCCGTCAATCCCCCACTTCGAAAAAATTCGCCCTCGAATTTTAAAGTGTCGAAGTAGGAGAACGATATACGCCAGAACTGGAATGAAATATGCCATACGAATCATAATATCACAAATCTCGAGTTGTCGACCAGAGTGTGCCTCACGAAAGTCTAACCAGACCTCATCAAAATCTTGGAGAGTAAACTCGGAGTCAACCACGGCAGTAGATGACAAACCAACTGGACGATCTTCCGCGAACACAATATGATATCGACTGAAGGCCTGAAAGGGAGAACAACTGGGGGTCCCATGTGTCATCTCTCTCAGACTCAGTGCAAACAGTATTATCTGACACTAGGGATGACGCCTCCGACAACATATTATGTGGCGCCACTTGATCATTATGCATATCTTGCAACTCTGACTGTATCTGCATCTCCACGTCAGTTAATGTTGCGTCAGACTCATCAATCACTACTTGCTCTGGCTCTGGACACTTGGCATCTAAGACGGGATCTGCTACACAATCCGTCTTTTGCATTTTAGCAGCAAGGATATCATGTAACTCGCGAATTTCATTTTTGATGATGCCCCAAAGGGGGTCTTTCGACAATTCCAACTCTCGCTTCGGCCTTCAGCAACCTTACTCTCCGTGAGGGAAGTGGCGCATCGGGGTGAGGACAATTGATGGGGGATGGATCTACAGGAGAGCAAAACTCTGACTGGAGGCTGGCGGCCGACGTGCAGGGGTGAGCCAGGCAGAGGCACTGCTTGGTGGTGACCGACAGAAGGAGGCCGGGTTGGTTCCTGCTGCTTGGGGCGTACGATGCAAGGGTGAGGGTGATGGAGGGCCACAGCGAGTCTCGCTCGTGGACAGCGGCGGCGCGGCGAGTGCCACGGGCGTGCGCGGCGGGAGAAGTCTGCGAACTGGGGCGGGGGCGAGTCGTGGCGGAGGTGGCGGGACCCGTCCCAGTTTGGCTGGAGCGGGCCGGCGCAGACCAGCGGCCACGGACGTCCGACATGATGGAGGGCGGAGGAAAAGGGGTCCGAGGACGTGTCGAGGCTCGCGCGGGAACACTGGTGCGTACAGGTACACGCGGGTCGTGTCGTCGTCAACTCCGACCTCGTGCAGATTCATCTGGCCACCAGCAGCGGTCAGTGAGCCCCTGGTGAATCGGGCCGGCCGGGACGGCCGCAACGACGCAAACGGATCGTCAAACGGAGCTCGGATGATCCCGCCGCACGGGCGGTGCGATGAGATCTGGTGCACCGCCGGCACTGTAGCCGGCAGACTGATGCGGGACGACGAGGGAGGGAGGAAAGGACGAAGTCGGATGTCCACCGGAGCAGGGGAAGGATGGAGGAAATCCGGAATCCACCGGAGGAGGGGAGAGGAGGGAAGGAGGGGGGGAGACAGGAACTGGCTTCCGCCGAAACAAGTCTTTTATGATTTTTTTTTCTTTCATCAAATCTATCATCCCATCGCAGGGATACGGGTAGATACATATAGGAGGGGAGGGGCTAACAAAAGACCAAAATACCCCTTCCCTCAAAATATTCCATAAAAGCCCAAAAATTACATAAAATAGGAAAATACCAAATGGCACCCAAATGGGCCAAACAAAAATATCTGGCCTGCTAAAGATCATCTAAGGCCTCAAAAATTCTGTATAACGCCGTCGTCTAACCAGAGTGACGTCGGCTCCGTACGACGACGTCAGTAAACCCACCACGGGTCAAAACGAGCAAGTCTTCGAGTGTTCACACCAATTAATACATCTCTGAACATCCGAAGTCTCGAGTCTCGTTCCGCGTTCACGGTCCCCGTCAGAGTTGCTGCCAGCTGTGCGTGGGTGTGCACTTGTGGATACAGTGGGCTTATGGATCTCAGATTGTAACCGTGTTTTATTTTTCGGGATGGGCTTTATGTTTCTGTTACTTTCCCCATGTTGTGGAGTAAGGTGGGGGAGTCCCTCCGCTTTTTTATTATCTTTATGAAATAAAAATATCCTTTTGGTGAGCGATGGTATAGAGTGGGAACATTCCCTCACTATCCCTTTCGCTCCTAGGAGCAGTTTGCATTAGAAAAAAAAAACCATATAACCAATCACTCCCTCTTAAGATATTCAATTGCCAAATATTTCTAAAAAATGCATCATCATCTTACTGAATGCGTTGTCCTTTGTCCTTTTGGCTTATGATGATCTTCCTTCTGCTAGCTACTCAATAATTTCATTAGACCATGAAGCTCTCTGATCCCATTGTTCTCTTGGGAACATTTATTATTAATGTGATATTATGTAGATCCTGTGGAAGGTGCTGGCAACGTCCTTGGGTGTGATTAATGGAACTGAATTGAAAACCATATGTTTTGGGTACTTAAAATTAGCTTGCATCTTGGAATGATAAGCAAATTAGTGGAGCTTCTGCCGGCATGGGTTGGTCCATCTAGTGGAAGGATGCTTATTGGGCTAGTACACATTCATTTACTCTATTTTGGGAGTTGTAAGCGATTCAGAGCAGGTGCAGAAATTGAGGACATGATGGAACTTTTTAACTAGGACTGCAAATGCAGTGACAGCAGGTACAGACCTCATACTGGCTTTCGGTTTCCTCAGATTTTCTTAGTATCTTAATGAGATAAAACATATCCTCCTGTTTACATCAGATTCAGAGCAATTAATAAATGTCAGATAAAGTTCCAATTCAGATAATTATGGGAGCAATTAATATTTGTGCATTAGTAACGAGGTTTGACAAGTCTTTGGAAGGTTACTCTCTTGTCAATTTGACTTCAAATCTTTAGAAAGCATGTGGACTTTCCGAAGTAAGTTCAGGAAGAAGGTTCACAGCTAGACCAAGAAGTTCTTTTCAATCATTCCACTTGCAATTTTCTGGAGCATGTGGAGGGAGCACAAATGTCCTCTTTGGCAGATGTAAAAATATGGAAACTGCCTCTTTTAAAAGTTTTCCTTCTTGTACACGTGGAGTAGGTGTATTACAAAATTTAACTGTGGAACAAGGGTATAGTTTGTGAGTAGTATTTTGTTTTGCTTTCCTCTTCTTTAATTGTATCACCTCCATTTATCAATAATATTGGTGGTGCATTTCACTTTATTGAATAAAAAATGTTATTTAAAGAGCGGCATGTTAAGGAAGCATGTGCTTATTATGAGAAGGTGGGTGATGAGCCGCTTGTCACTAAATACCAGCTTGACCCACTAATGGTCTAATAAAGGCTTTTGCCGGCACTATGTTTTTAGATATTTGTTGGGGGAAATTGTTTCTTAAGGAGGCTAGGGCCTGTCACTTCTGTTTGGTGTCCAACGTTGGATGTGGGACTAAATAGCAGGGTGGGATGAGGGAAATTTGCAGGTAGTTCCCCCTCCACCTCCAGACTTGTCAAGGTGCAGACATGCATATAGCCGACAACTCAACTCTTGGGCTCCGCCAGAAGTGACCTAGAAGTCCTCTTTAAAGCATTCTTTGGTAGTTATTATATCTCATCATCAGACTGAAATTAATATAAATGTCTCATCTAACTATTAATTACATTCATAGCAGATTATTTTCAGTGTGGATGCAGTGCTCCCTATTTTGCTTCACTTTTTTTTCAGATTATATCTGGATAATTCAACAGATCATCTAATCGGTATATGACTGATCTAAATGGATTTGAATTCGAATATATGTATATATTTCAACTCCACTTGCAGCTCTGTTGTAACTTGATCCTTCTTTTATCACTGCACATTAACAGTCTCCCTTTTTATCACACCTTGATAGGAGTTGGGAAGTCCATGTTTCAATGAAGAGACTTCCTGCTGATTTCTATTTGAACTGTGTCTTTGTCCATCTTCCAGAAAAATGTATTTGTGCCATCTGATATATAGAAGAATGGATCACTCCTAGTTGAAGTAGACACACAACCCAGTACTGGTTGGTCAATTTGGGATTCTGGTTTTTAATGTTGTTTTGATTTTATTTTCAAGGAAACCTGATTTTCGGTATCTTTTCTTATTCAAAAGATTATTCAACCAAATTATTGTCTAATAGTCTTTTCTGATTGCTTTCCTCAGGTACCTAAGAATAGCAAAAGCAGTGACCTTATGTATGATATATGTGGATGGATAATTCTAGCTATTGGTGTCGTTGCTTGGGTGGGGATGGCAAAATCTCATGCTCCTCCACCATCATCAAGGTAAAATTTGCAAGCTTCTTCAGCCATTTTGAGGTGAGTCCATCAGCATCTGATATGCATCTGATGTCTCTTCTGAAAGTTCAATTGAAAAAGCAAATTAACCGTAAGCTTGTGGGATCTGGGAAAATCTGCTACTGGATGTCACCTCTCCCACAAGACTGCATATGCTCAAGCACCTTTTTTTTTGGGTGGGGGTGGGTATGGATGTATAGTTTGTATAGTTGGTCACCAGCTTTTGATTTGGACAGGAGGCGTCCATTCAGCCTGCTACTTTCTGCATTCTTTGTTATCTTCTTAATAAAGGACATAGTAGAGTTGGGGTGACTGTTGCTCTAAATATATATTGTGATTTAATTCTATTTACATGTTCAGTTGTGTAACTGCGATGATGTGGGTTCACAGTATGAAATCATGCTTTTGTGGTGGATATTGTCCAATTTCTGAAAAAAACCAACATTTGCTTTCTGATACATTGCATTCTTTTCACTCTGAAGTATGTTTTGAAATAACGACATGAAAAGTCATGTTTGAAATTATCAAGAACATCACCTGAGCCTGCAACTTCCAACATTCCTTTGGTGGATGGGTAGCATATGGACAACTAACTTTGGGGAGCCTAGTGCCATGAGAGTGAGACTCAGCCAATGCAAGTTGTGGGAAGAGTGAAGCATAACAGCCTTCCCCTTGTTGCATGATCCTTTCTTCTAGTATTCAACACGACCTCCAGGGGATGATGGTGCAAGCTCTTAATGTTGCAGCCAGGATGTATGTCTCCAGCTTAGTTATCAGTATCTTGTAATTTGAATGTATCATAGATGTGATATATAGGCTCATCAACTTGAAAATGTTACAGGCTGCAGACCAAGAGAGACTGCTTTAAGTAAATACATCATGCCCTCTAGTAAACTAATGTTTTACAGTTGCTTTCCAAATCCATGCCTTTCAAATCATTTCTTTTCATCAAATCCAACTTGATATCTACTTTGATATTTATAACCTACTGTGGTCTCAAGAGAGCCTACATGAGCTTCTCAGATGGTGAATGTTACAATTAAGACCTCACTTGATGTTTTTTTTTAGAATACTTTACTGTGATATAAAAATTGCCCACATTGCTGTTTAATTCCTCAGACACAAGTCAGACCAATGAAATGTTTTCGAGGTTTATTTACATCCCAGGAAACATTTTAATGCTTCATAACTTTCCTTTAACAATTTCTTTTGAAAGATTATCTCATACGCATCAATTAAGTAGTACCTTTTAAGGTAGCACTTGGAAATGTGATTGAATTATGGATTGTTCCAATACTCTGATTATCTCTTATATTTTGAAAGAGATCTAATTTCAACCACAAAAGTCAATCTAAAACTGTATGTGTGCATCATGAATATTTCATTGGGCTATACATCATTGTAAGTTATTTTTCCCAATACTCTTGCTTTCTCACAAGAGAATCATGTAGATGCCGCATCTTCTATTGTCGTGTCTACATCATGTCCTTTTTTTAATAACCCCCCGAATATATGTACCATAGACAGAATCCTTCTCTTCTGCTTTGCACCATAGACATTAACCTTCTTTTCTGCTTTTTGTGCCTTGTAAAGAATCTTCCTAGTCACTAAAGATAAGCAGAGGCACCTGAATTTTGTCAGAAATGATTATGCTATGAAAGAACCTTGCATAATCATTTTCAAATGCCCACAGAAAATCTTCTCGCAGAAGTCACCTCTGTAGTTCCTTTTAAATTAATCTTTCCAGTTTGTGTAATTCGGAGTATCTTTTTGTTTTCATTATCGTATTCCATAGAAAAATTATACCTGAGTAAGAATTTTTTGGGTTATTTGCAAAAAAAACCTTCTTTACTGGTTTATCTACAGCTCATCTTATTTTCATATTTTTTTAAATAACGTCCTACATTGCACCACTTGGAAAAGTGCCCGTCATCATCATCTCTATTAGCATTCCATTTCACTCTCTTGTTTAACCTGGTTAACCTTTAAATGAATGCGGGAAAGGTCCAAAATGCACTTAATTTTACAAACTCTTTCTCTTCATCTTTATATCTCTCTTCTCTCTCTTTTGCACTGTGTACCCGCCAAGAAGTTTTCTTTTTATAAAAGTACTTTTTGTACAAAAACTTGATTTTTATTGGTAAGAAAAAGGATTTTCAACATCTCTAGTGGAGGTTAGCTAGAAACAGATATTTGCTACTATGTTATTTGCTACTATGTTCATAAGGAGTTTATTAGAAAATTGTAGCATCACTTTGTGGAGCAAAATTCGTTGCCTCTTGCGGGAATGAGATAGACAGTGGCCTTGCAAGTTGAATAGAAAAGTGTGGTAGCTCATCTTGCACACCACGCTATGAGCGTTGTAGGGTGAGCAGAACTATAGTATCTTCAGGAGGGAGTGGTGGTTCGAGGAGGTTATTGTTGATTTTGTATGCAATAGAGTTAAGGAATGGGCGGCCACCCTTTCTCATATCACTTTTGTTGTATCCCCACTTTTTGGGTTCATTGGGGGCAATTGAAACACACCCTCTTGGTGTGATCATTGTTGTACAGATGTTTTAGGGGTTTTCTTTTTTTGGACGTTCACCACCTATACATGTACATTCAATTTTTCTTATAATATGTTTCAGTGGTACCATCCACCTTACAAAAAAAGGAGTTTATTAGAAAAAAAAAGTAACTAAGATGGACAAATCTGCCAATAAACTTCTAAGGAGTAAGCGGGGGGGGGGGGGGTGGAACATAATTTCATAATGAATTTGTAGTAAATTTTAATGTAAGAGTAACATCCTATTGAACGCATGACTCCTTTAGCAACAAATTTTATGACTTTAACTGATGCACTTTTTCATATGCTTTTTTGCACATGCAATGGAAAATATCAATTCAATTCGGTTCCTTCCCACTGAAAAGTTGCAGTCTGTGTATATATCTAATACTTTTGCTATCAACTTTGTTATTTTCTTTGGACATCTCCAAAGTTATTTTGGGTACCAAGCTTTTTGTAAAGCAATCATGATTTTATTATTAGTTGGGCCCACTGTGGCAGTGGTAGTGGGCTAAGATCCTATGTCCAACCCTGAGTTCAAACTTCACTTATGTCTCCCACCCGGATGTCAGATGCCTTCTGCCACTAAATGAAAATGTGTGCACAATAACAGCTTCATATCAAAAGGTAATACTAGTCTATGCTTCAATACGTTAGAGTTCTGTAAACCTATATTCTAATATCTTTTTCTTTTTCAAAAGTGCTGCTTATCAATTTATTGTTATTACCTTCTCATCATCTCAAGGCTTATGTCAGTGATCTGGGCTTAGCTCAATCCATTGTAGTGTCCAAGGATTTGGCAAAAGTATTCTGATCAGTTGCCTGTCTGACATTGACCTTGTATTACAAGGCACGGACGGACGACGTATCTATCATCAGTTCCACAAGGACAGCTAATAGGTAGAAAACTGCTTTCTTGGTTATGCAGTCCAAGCTTATGCAACCAGGGAATGACCCACAGAGTTTCTCTCTCCTTGACTTGGGAAAGTGTGCGACAATGAAGTGAAAAAGAGAGAAGTATGATATAGGAATGCCTTCTTTTCTAGGTCCAACATCTACCAAACAGTGAAGTGAATAGAAACCATTCAAAACATTTAGCATAGTACAGTGACTATGTAAAAACCACAGTTGTACTACCAAGGAGACAAATTTCTTTAATGTGCAGACCTCTACCAACTTAAACTGAGAAAGAAATGATGTTTATGAACAATATATGTGCAAGTAAACCTTAAGGGTAGGTTGAATCTCTTGTAAAGGTGAAAGATGATGAAGTGGAATCGAACTGTACAATTGCGGGACACTGGGACTGAGTGGAAAAGAGAAGGTTGAAGGTTCTATATCAGTACCTGTCCAGAGTCAGGACCCTTGATTGGAGATCCAAATCAAATGATCGACGGGCTCTTTTTGTGAGGATGTCTAACAGAGACTGCAACAGATTGGACCCACTGTATGTTTCAGGGGGTGGGGGGGCAGGGTCCTGGCTTAGATTCCATTCTCCTGGTTTGAAGCTGCGATTGAATATTCCAAAGACAGGTATCTGTGACGATCAATGTGTCCTTGTCATTAGCAAGGATCCCTCATCCACCAACCCAGGAAAGATTATTACAAAGTGCTGCACTGTCACGGGCCTGCTGGATTCACAAGGACTGTGTCTATGCCTAGATAAACTTGGCTCAATCCAGAACAGAAGCCTTTCTTGTGACTCTGCAAAATTAGAAGTTTTGTATTCATATATTGCATGTCTAGTTGTGATATTCATGGGCCTTTTGTTCAGCTTGTAACAAGGACCACCTTTGAAGGCCATTTTTATGAACATATGTAAATCAATATTTATGGGCAAGCCTAAAACTTTGAGTGGGAGAAGTTGAAAAGCTGACTGGGGTCCGGCTTTAATAGCCTGGCTCTACCCTGGGCTGAGGATTATAAAGACATGGGCTGTCCTGGGCCCAATATTCTTGACTTAGACTCGACTCATTCCAGTGGATAATAGCTATTTGTCTGTGAAGGATTTTCAAACTCTTTATCTCACTAGGGAGGGCACGTGATAATGTAATATATGTATGTATTGTTTGCTTGTGACACGTAGAGCTGTTTCATGTGTGTCAGGGAGATTCCAGAGTGTTAGCCTTTTGCTATGGCTCTGTGGAAATCTTCCATATATTGCTCAGGAAATGATGTTTATTGATTTTTTTTTTTTTGGGTGGTAAGTGATAAAGAATCTATTAATAGAATCAAGTAATATGTTCAATGCAGCTAGTGCTATCACAATCTACCAGACAGTATGCATCGAAATACTAGAAGGTCAACAGACATCCCGTTTTGAGGTCGGGTCATTTTGATCAGCAGCAATCGTTTCCACATGGTTGGATTAGGCTCAGGAATTTTGACCAAACTCACCTTTGAACTACTACTGTTTCTCGACCCCGACATGTCCAGTGTCCTGACATGCATGGACTAATCCGCCTTCACCTGGGTCGAATGCAGGTCAGCCAAGTCGGGTCAGTTAGAGTCGATCGATCAAATACTCAGAACTCACTTATGACGTGGCCCAATCCACTGCCACCTCTGCACCACCTTGGCACTGGACCACCAGGAAATTACAAGATTCATGCCGCACTTCATGGATTGTGGAGTCGGCTGATCCGAATTGGGATTAGGCTGATTTTACCAAACCAATTTTTTTCCCCTTTGTATACATTAATTAATACATGCATTAAATCATCATTTCACATAATAAATTAATACATATATATATATACACAAATTAATGTCTAATATGATTGTATATATTAATTACATATTTATGTATACAAGTATACAAACACATATAGACATATATATGACATATGATATATGTATTATATATCATGTTTGACATATATATATATAATTACATATTCAAATATATATGTATACATTCATTGTCACACATATATATACATTAATATATGATTGTATCTACATTAACACACACATATATGTATAAAGTGTTCATTAATATGATATATATATATATATATATATATACTATAAAGATAAAATATTAATTATGTTTGCACATTTAAGAGTATAAATATGTGATTACACATATTATTGTATACATATATAAATATGTAAATTTATACTTATGATTACATATATCATAAATATATGGTAAATATTGAAGACATATTTTTTTTTGATTTTTTTCATAAAAATATTTTTAATTTGGCTGATCCAAGATCGCAACTAGACTTCCAACAGATTGATGGATCGGATTGGGATCGACCCAGAGTGATCCTTGGGTCGATCTAATTCTTTTTTCCTTGGCTGAGTTTGTCAATATCTCTTTCTCTGGTGTTCTGCATTTTGCCATCTTACACCAGTGAAGTTCTCCTACGGTGCGAAACCATGCATTCTCCGCACTGTGACTATGTGGTTTTTCCTTATCCATTGTTTCCGTGTTTTGTGCATCTTTTGGGTCCATTTGTTGTGTCACCTTCTTGGCATTGTTGTTGATATTGTCTTTCTTAACCTGCTCTGTTTTCTTTTATAAATTGTTTAGATTAATATGAAATGCTGAAATCTCTTGTCACATTTAGTTGTCATATGTTTATGTTGATATAAAATACATGACAACGAAATCCAAACTTGAGATGGTGGTCAAATTTTCTGGTTTTTGTTTCACAGATAAAAACAGAATAAATGAAAACTAGGGGGATGCCACTTACTCTAGAATCATCCGCGTTTGCCATTTTAATGCAATCCAAAGAGCCCCATGATTCATCTTTTTGGTATTCTAGAACAAAGTTACAGAAGCAACGTAGACACCTTTGAATCTACAGGATATCCATCAAACATATTGTATTGGTGAAATGAATGTGTTCTTTTTCTTCATTCTTAGTTGACAGTCGCTACGAAAACACCCAGTTGTCTAGAGACTGCTTAATTCCCTGATCAGGGTCTAATGTGTTTCTGCGAAACATATGCTTGCAGTACAGCATTATTCAATCGATGTGTCATTTCATGATTTCTTTATTATGCTTGCTTTGTCTATTCAATGGAAGGTGGTTGTAGTGGGCAAGAGGATGTCCTTTATTGTAGTAAGTAGGTGTGCAAAATAACCTAGCTAGGCTTCCTTTTGTACCCTGTTATGCATGTGAGAAATGTAACCACTTCTGAAAGTTGTATCCTCTTCCTGCTTGATGTTCTTGCGGTCAAGTTTTCATGATTGCTTTCGGTCTTTAGTGGCAAACTACTTTCACCCTTGCAGCAGCTCCCTGGTTACTTTTTTGAATTTGCATTCTAGATATCTTCCCTTGGAGGTAGTGTTTGATCATATTTAAGTCTAAAATATGAAATCTTATTTCTCAACTATTCTCTAAATCTAAAACTTAAAAAATACTTAATGTATATAAGATATTCATTAAAAGTTGTTTGATAACCAACTTAAGTAATATCTGAACTAATATTTAACCAACAAAATTTGTGGCACAGTCGGTTAATGTCTCGTGTTCAAAATTTGAAATACTCTAAAAATTTATTTTTTGGACCAAGTCTCTGGAATCCAATGGCCTTTGATGGTTATTGCCGTCGCCAGATTTCAGCCATCGCTGGCGACAACTATTAGCGGCCATCGGATTCTGGCCATCATCTCCAGAATCGGCAGGCTGCCGGCGACTATCGCGGTGGCCGCTGGATTCCGGTGATCGATGGCGAACTCCGGTGGCTCGTCGCGATTGAGCCGATCTGAATTTTTTTTCTCATAACTTAAAAATTAAGTAAATTTTAAATTTAAGTGATTAAATTAGATGTTATTTAGATATTTTATCAAACAATCTAAAAATCATAAAAATTAATCACCTTAGACATAAGATGTCAAAGTGTTTAACAAGCAAACCCTATTTTGCTTGTTTACTCTACTAATCATACCTGTACCTTGTGATGTCTCCATTCAGTTAGAGTTCATTAGGTTACATGTAAAATAATTTAATAGATTTTTTTTTTCATGGAATAAATTTTACATGAAAATGAAAACCGTAATTATCTATTTGGTTGTAAGGTAAACATTTTTTGATATTTGTTTCTTCGTTGTCGTTCTCGTGGGATGCAGCTACTCCAAGTTCCACACCCCCTCCATCCTTGTCCAGCCCATCTGCGCCCACCGCCTCCGCCTCACGACATCAAATCCAAGGAGCTCCTCATCTAGATCTCCCTCGCCGAGTTCTACATCAATCCCAAGGAACCCTCCAAGATCACCTTCAAGACCCCCTATTGGCCTCTCCTGGAGCTTCCCCCACCTCCGCGTTCGAACTCGAGGGCAACAAACGGAAGAACAAGGAAGCCCTCGGCACCGGAGGTCCCTACCACCGCCACCGCAGATACCAAGCAAATCGACCCGATGCGGCAAGAAAGAGGAAGAATTAAGACAACGAAGGATGAGAGGAGGAGAAGAAGAAGGGGTTCATGGTGGTGGCAGTCGAGGTGGCGGCGTGTGAGCCGTTGCGGGAGGGGATCCTGCACTGGCGGCGGCTATCGTGTGTTGAGGACCTCTATTGTGTGAAGCGGCTCAACGGTGACTACAGCGACGGCGCCGTCAGCGACTGGATCAAGGCCTTGCCTGGGCCGTCCATTTTTGTGGACCGAAAATAGATGCCAAAATTTAAGATTTTTAAAGAAAATATTTTCATGGATCAAGTTTTCAATCAACCAAATGACCAATTTCATGAGGTTTTCTTGAAAAATATTTTTCTGTGAGAAATTTTTCAGGAAAACAAAAATGGACCCTTAATTGCAGTGGCATGGTAGAAAATTTTGAGAATAATTTTTTTTAATAGAT
Organism: Colocasia esculenta; assembly: GCA_014218235.1. Lineage (NCBI taxonomy): Eukaryota > Viridiplantae > Streptophyta > Magnoliopsida > Alismatales > Araceae > Colocasia > Colocasia esculenta. Next base: position 132,620,364 of record CM024754.1, read on the forward strand.
AAATTGGTTGGGGGAGGGGGAAAGATGAGGAGAGGGCTCAAGATCGATCCCGTGCCCTCTGGTTTCCCTCCTTCCATTTTGACAAAGAGAGAGGCCACTGCGCTATAATACAGTTCTCTAATTTCGAGAACAGTTGCCTGACTGCTTTCTATAGTCCAAACATCATGCCCGGTGCTATTATAGTGGGATCCCTCCAGATATATATTATAGTATCTTCACGACGACTTACCCATCTTCCCGCCATTAATTAATACCAAATGATGCAATTGAGACAGCCAAAACCTTGAGATGCCGGATTGATGGGCAAATCTTATGGGTAATGGTGACACTGTTGGCTTCGTAAGATCCTTTCCAGGTGTCAAGGGGGATCCGTTTTCCTTGATCTGCCAGTGATGCCCCCACCCCACTCTGGTGTAATTCCTTTTTTTTGTCCTTGCTAGATCGTATCTGTGGCGGCAAGTAGCCTAGTAAAGTTGCCCCCTCCTTTTCTATGGTGAAAGTGATACCATTACATCAAAAAGGCTGCCTTTTTACATGGCCTTGGGCGCTCGTGGGTGGAGGACCGTCCTCCCCCACATTTTGCCATAACACGTGTGACCGACTAGGTAGGGCTGCTCTCTCCCACTCTCCCGATGTTAAGATAGTTTTGGGTATTAGCATTCCTTATTTACGTCTGATGTGAAAGATTCCAGTGCCCCCGTGCCCACAGCTGTCCACAAGGCCGCCCCTTTTCACAAGAACTTTATGGGAACAAATCTTTTGTACGTTATAAGTGGATGTGAGCGGTGCCCACACAACTTCAGCAGAAGGTAACCTCACCAAACTCTTTGAAACGAAAATTCTGCCCCAAGTTCGAATTAAAATAGGTGAACTCCTTTGTTAGCACACATCGGCAATCCACTTCGAGAGCTGCCATGGCTTGTTCCCAAGTAGAGTCGGTTCTTCAAGGAGGCACCATTTTCTTTTTCCCTTTTTGTCCCAGGGAGTTACAAGCCTCATAATTTAGTTGTGCTTGTTAGAAAAGGCAAACTTGACCCCTTCATAATTGACTAAGTCCCATGCAAATATGTACGGTGGAGAAGGGACGTTGGTTTCCTACAACTCATTGTTTATTTATTTTATTTTTTTATTTTTCTTCTCTCTTTAGAATGTGAGGGACTGTACGAAGGTTACACCTCTTGTAAGAAAAAATGGGAATTGACTGTCAATCCAAGTAGAGTGGGCTAGTTAATTTCTAGTCCAGACAAGTAAAAATTATAATGTCGGTCCTTTTCTGTCTCAGAATTAATTTTCGGTCTAAAATAGATGGAAAACGTGAAGTGTGGTAACAGATAAGAGATGGTATACCAGAAATATCCTTAGTAGTTGATGAAAATTACATGACTTGCCATTACATTTAATTTTAAGTCCTCTGCGTGTGGGGTTTGGGGTTTTAAGAAATCTAAAAAAATTCAAATCTCCTAACAGTGGTTGGCGTCCTTGGTAGTTGATTTTGTACAACAAATTACTCAAATAATTTTATTCAGTGGATCAGTCAATAACATCATCCGACATCTTTTTAGATTTAAATTTTTAAAAATTAAAAAATGTAAGAAATCAGATCCGCCACTTTCCCCACACGTGGTGTCTATAATTACCACCACAAGGCGATGGAGATGGTCATAAGAATTTTAATTTTTTTTAGATTTGAACAGCGCAAGGTACGCCCTTCGTCTCCTTCTTCAGAACACAGCGCAGGCTTTGGTTGGCTTAAGGGGTTTAGGGGTACTTTGGGGTTTTAAGAAACAATGACTTATGGTGTTGGTCTCTTAGACCGGAAATTAAAAAGTTGACAGTGAAAGGACTTAAACTTTCATTTCTTGGTATTTGGACTGAAAATTAATTACCCACTCCTAATTTGGACCAGTAATTAATTTTCCCAAGAAAAAAAATGAATCCAATAGAAACAACAAAGCTCCAGTGAGCACTCCTTCCACCTTCTAAGTTTTCATATTTTTCCTCTTGTGCCTTGTGTTAATCTTTTGCTCTTTAGTCCCTTGATCATTTAGAAAGAGGATACTTAGAGCCATGCTTCTAGCCTACCCAGTTCCAACAAAGTGATATCAAAGCCAAAAGTCCTTCTAGGTTTTCCTTATCCCATTCTCTAGTTGTTGAGATGGCATCAAACTTGGTTCAACCCTCTGTTCTTAAGTTGATGAAAGACAACTATGAGAATTGGTGCATACATATCAAGGTATTGTTTGGGTCGCAAGATTTATGAGAGATAGTCTGCGACAAGTATGTGGAACCCCACTACCGAGCAAGAGGCTGGTTATACTCACTACAAGAAAAGACAATTTTAGCGATCGATATTGCGACCGATATTTTTAATCACTATTCGATCACAAATTGGTGGTCGATTAGTGACCAAAATAATTCAGTCTCTAAACAAATATTATAGTGACAGAAATAAAATCGGTCACTATTCGGTCACAAATTTATCGGTTACTAATCGGTCACCAATTGTGACCGAATAGTGACTGAAAATATTCGGTCACTGAATTTCACCATTTTTTGGAAATGGAGCAAACTTTTGCGACAGAATATTTTTGGTCACTAATCAGTCACAAATTGGTGATCGATTAGTGACCGATTTTATTTCGGTCACAGATTTCACGGTTTCCCGAGTATGAAGGAAAATGTTGCGATCGATTATTTTCAATCACTAATTGGTCACAGATTGTGACCGATTAGCGACCGAAAATAATCAATCACTATAGTCGAGCAATTTAGAGACTCAATAGTGACCGAAATTATTGGTCGCTATTCTTCCTACTTCTTCATCTACTTCTGCTCTCTCTCTCTCTCTCCTCTCTCTCTCTCTTCTCTCTCTCTCTCTCTCTCTCTCTCTCTCTCTCTCTCTCATTCACTCGCACGCTCTCTCTCATTCACTCGCTCTCTCTCTCTCTCTCTCTCTCTCTCTCTCTCTCTCTCCGCCGTGGGACGCTGTACGATGCCGTCGTTGCAGTCGTCACTATAGTCCGAGGCTGTCGTCATCGCCGTCGGACACTGTTGTTACCGCCGTCGAAGCCGCTATCAGACCCTGTCGGAGCCCGCCTTGTCTTCTCCTCTGGTAAGCCCTCTCTCTCTCTCTCTATGTGTGTGTGTGGTGTGTGTGATACTGACGGTGTTGGGGGGTGTTTCCCTGGTGGGGGAGGGGGTGGGTGGCAGTGCGAGCCTGGGGGGGGGGGAGTGTGGGGGTGTGGGAAGGGGGGTTCGACGGTGTGTGGGGGGGGGGGCAGTCTGAGGGTGGGGAGGGGGGCTCGGCAGTGGGTGGGGATTTGCTTGGGGGCAGTGGAATGGATGGGTTCCTAGGCTGATCCGATTATTTTTTCTTGCACCTGATATTTGTAAGCCATTGCATGCCTATATTAGTCTGGCCCTCTCCATATAACACTAAGTTAGGGTTTGATGGATCAGTTCAGTATATACAAAGCACGAGAACCCATCATTAAGCAATGTGCCTCACATTATACATCATTAGATGCCACAGATTGCATAGGCCTATCAACAGACAACATACATAATATAATAGTATATTCTTCACATTGTTTGCTTTATGTGTAGCATTCATCTATTTTAGAAGACAATAAGAAGGATGCAAACAGATGCAACATCACTTTTGGGAAACCTGCAATGCTCAAATGGAAGTGCTTAAACAATTGAAAGCATGTCAATTTGTCAGTTATATCTTTACTCTGTTGTGAGGAGACTTCAGATTCTCAGTTTACAACGTATGTAAGAATATGAAGTTGTTCATTCAATACTTGTTTATCATACAACTGAGAACATGGCAAGAATAAGAAGCTCTCCAAGTTCGCTTGATGCTCCGGCATCCAGTAAGGTTTAAGGCATCTAAATGTGCAACATAGAACCCATATCAGAGGGTCAACTACACCTCTGACAAGCTATGTCATTACAGTCTAAATGTAACGCCCCTCTTGAACCTAGTACAGTTAAACTAACTCACATTGGATCCAATAGAGGTATTCAGTGGAAAATTCCAACAATAGAAGGTACAGATTGAGATATACACAAATGACATTTTAAATTCCAACAAGTAGTAACGGAATATGGAACCAAAATTTTCAATCACAATGTACCCATTACCAAGTCTAAAATATAAAGGAAGGATTGCAATAATCTAAGTTATTCTCACATGTTGCCCAGCTAGCTAGCCCAGAGGGGGGGGGGGGGTGGTGAATGAGATATTAAAAATATGAGTACCTAAAACCTGTTCACACAAAGGTCACAAAAACACACTTCCAGATTGTTAGTGTTAGTTAAGGAAAAATCAATCACACAAAAGCATTCACACGACCCAGAGAATTATCCTGGTTCGGATCTCCTCTCCTTAGGAGGCTTACGTCCAGTCCCTGAGCAATATCTCAGGATTTCACTAATACAGGGTACTGTCCCCCTTATGGACCCTTACACACCTAGCCGCAGCTGGTCTTCTCTTCACAACCCGAAGAGGAACTTATAACACCTTGGATACCACCAGGTCTTCCTTCTACACAAAGGGAATCTCCACCTTGGATCCCACCAGTCTTCCTTCTACACAAAGGGAATCTCACACCCTGGATCCCACCAGTTCTTCCTTCTTACCCGAAGGGAACAAACACATAAAAAGTGAAATGAGATCAAGCCCCTAGATCAAGTATATACAATGCCAGATCTGAAGCTAAAACTAAGAGGAAGATCTACAGTGAGGGACACTCTCAGTTTACAGAAGCTCTCAGATTAACGCAATGATGCAGAGAGCTAAGAGCTAAACAATCAAAGGAGTGAGGCTTGGCTCTTTGAGATGCTCGTAGAAAAAACTTGTGTAAGATTGTCGTTCGTATTCTCCAACTCTTAGATGCTTTTCTTCTGGATCTTCAGTCTTCTTATATATCTTCTATTTTAAATTCGAACGTTGAAGTGCCCGTTGTCTCTAGCTTTTGTTTACGTTAGACTGCATGGTTCTGTAGAGCTTCCATTCAACGGTCTTCATGCACGCACAGAGAGAAGATCTCTGAAGTATCCTTTGGCTTCTATTTTGTCCAACGTTGTATGACAATGTTGTCAGAGACCTGCACACATTAGATGCTAAACAATAGACAAGTAGACTGTCTCTTGTTGTCAGTCAACGTTAGATTGATTTATACAAATGTAGAAGTTCCATTCTGTTCTTCTAAAAAGATGTTTACAGAATAAGCATGAGAATAGAATATTGTCTGCATGTATGCAGTGATACGTTCGGTCTCCATAAATGCACAGCTGACAGAAAGATATGCATGAAACTTTGACTTTTTCAACGTTATTCAAAAATTAACTCGAAAATTAAATCGTTATAGTCCATGAAATCGTTATTGCACGACTTATGAAATCGTTATGCAAATGAGTTGATATTCATGTAATCGTTGTGCACTCATAAGCAAACTGATGCACGTATAATCGTTATGCATTATAACCAAATCGTTGTAGAGACAATCGTTGTGACTTCATAAGCAAATCGTTATGCCACATCGTTATAATCAAATTGTAAAAGACAATGTGAATGAATCGTTATTGCTGTATCGAATCGTTACAGCGACCAAGTCGTTTGTAACTTGATGAATCGTTACAGTAACAAGTCGTTATGTAACTTATCGAATCGTTACAGGGATCAATCGTTATGATGGTATAGGCAAATCGTTATGAACCAACTCATTACAGCAATCGTTGTTCCTTTACTTAAGAAATCGATGTGAGCCAAGCGTGTGTCTCTACTTAAGAAATCGATTGAGACCACTCGTTGTTCCACTTAAGAAATCGATTGATCACTTATTGAATCGTTATGGAAGCAAATCGTTATGATACTTACGAATCGTTACGAATGCAAATCATTGTGAAATACTTAGCATCGTTACGAAAAGCAAATCATGCAATCACTTAACGAATCGTTGTGAGGGCAAATCGTTGCGTCACTTACCGAATCGTTGTGAGGGCAAATCGGCGTCACTTACGAATCGTTGTGAGGGCAAATCGTTGCGATCACTTACCGAATCGTACGACGCAAATCGTTTGTGAATACTTAGCAAATCGTTAGGAAAGTAAACTCGGCAATCACTTAACGAATCGTTGTGAGGGAAAATCGTTGGATTGTTGGGTTGAGTGTAATTTCATATCATTTTCCCTCCTATTTTGATGATGACAAATGTGATTTGAATGCAAATTATTTGAAACATGATAAATACATTTCACCTGAAATTTATATTCAAAAACATGTCTCAAAGCACACTTATCATTTGCACTCATAATAAAACATTTTACTAATGATATATGTGTTTATTTTCAGGTACAAACACTTTTTGCAAAAGAAGTGTCGACACACCCACAATGGTGTCGACACAATAACCCAAATTCAAAGGCAAAAAGATGAAAAATGTTGAGACTGTGTCGACACATGTCAAAGAGTGTGTCGACACGAGTTGCAGATTCGGAAATCAGACTACTCAGGTCGACGCACTCCGGGCAGGTCGACACCAGAGCTTGTTCCCAGAACAGCATTTTAGAATTGGGGACAGCAGGTCGACGCAACACCAGAGCAGGTCGACACTGGATCCTGCTCCCAGAACAGCTGTTTTCAGAACCGGGACAGCAGGTCGACACAATACCAAAGCAGGTCGACACTGGATCAGTTCCCAGAACAGCCTGTTTCAAGATTTGGGACAGTGTGTCGACACCACCACCAGGGCAGGTCGACACACTACGGAAAGTTTGCAACTTAAATTGGATGTTTGCCACGTGTCAGCCTAGGGCGATGGGTATCAACCTAGGATCGTGTGCCCTTGTACCTAAAGGGTATCTTTGGAATCTTTTGGGTATAAAAGGCCCCCAATTGGCCGTCCATCATGAGAAGACCCCAACGAACTCTCCAAGCCTCCAGAAAAGTTCCCTTTGGCGGCGAGAAGAGCTCATCTCCCTCCTCTGCTCTCCTGGTGCCTTCTGAAGACCAATTCTCATCAATTCGATTGTGAGAATTGGAGTTTGATCTCTGAAGAAGCAATTGAAGCGCCTCAAGGAAGCAGATCAAGTAGGAGCATCTGTTGGAGAAGACTTCAAGGAAGATCCCCAACTTCAATAGTGCAGAGCATCGGCTGGGACTTCAAGGATTCAAGCCTCTTCCCAATCTGAGCTTCTACAAGGGAGTACACTGAAGAACAAAGCCTTTTAACACTATTCTCAATGTTTTTTGTTCTTCTGAGACTTCTTGAGATTGTGCAAGTGCTTCTGCATAACTCTCATGAATGTTCTCATGTCTGACATGATCTGCTGCTAGAAGATCCATGTCGTGTGTTGGTGTCTAGCATTGTTATTTGTGAGCCGTCGTGCTCAGTTTGAGTTGTCTAACTCAAGTTTTGTTGAGCAGTCTTGCTCAGGGATCTAGAGTAGTCTTGCTCTAGAGGTGTGTGAGTTGTAAACTCAAGTGTTGGAGTTGTCTGGCTCCAGTGGGTGTGTAACCCAGGTTGTTTAGTGAATCCTCACTGGGTGTGAGGGTGGATGTAGGAATCACATGGGTGATTTCCGAACCACCTAAAAATCTCTGTGCACTTGTCTATTTGTGGTTTGATTTATCATCCGTTAGATGCTTGCATAGGATCGATCAAGATTCACTTAATCAACTGGTTTTTACATCTATTTTATCAACTCACTTAACATTTCATCAGATCTGTGTTTTTCACTGATTAAAATTGCCTCTGATTCTAAAAGTATTTTAAATTGCTTAAGCTTCCGCAGAAAGTGGCATAGATCTATTCATCCCCCCCTTCTAGATCTTATCCACACCTTTTCCTCGATCCTTCAATTGGTATCAGAGCAGGTTTATACTTGATCTGATTTGATTTGAGCAGTTTTTGAGTATTGTGTGTCTGATTGCTTGCTTGTTTGCTGAATATTCTTCTGAGCTTTCTTGTTAAGTCAATGGATTCCAAAGGTTTCATAGCTGAAGGGCATTCCATAAATAGGCCACCATTCTTTAATGGAACGGACTATTCATACTGGAAAAATAGAATGCAAGTCTTTCTAAGAGCCCAGAACTATGAAATTTGGAAAGTGGTTGAGGTTGGTCCCTATGAAAACCAGGGTGAGGAAGAAACCTGGACTAGGGAACAAATAAGAAAAGCCACATTGAATTATAGTGCCATGAACATGATTCAATGTGCTGTTCATCCCAAAGAGTATTCGAGAATCTCAATGTGCAAATCCGCCAAAGAGATGTGGGATAAACTCGAATTACTTTATGAGGGAACATCACAAGTAAAGGAAACTAAGGCAAATATTCTTGTTTCAGAATATGAATTGTTTATGATGAAGTCTAATGAAACAATTTCTGAAATGTTTGCCAGGTTCATGGTCATTGTCAATGGACTCAAGGCCTTAGGTAAGGACTACACAGATGCAGACTTGGTAAGGAAAATCTTACGTTCACTCTCTTCTATTTGGCACACAAAGGCCACTGTCATTGAAGATTCTAAAGATTTGTCCAAAATGTCTTTGGATGAATTGATAGGATCTTTAATGACATATGAAATCAATTTGAAAAGAAATGAAGAACATATAATTAGACCAAGCCAATGGCACTTAAGGCCTCTTCAAGTAACAAAGACAAAAGTCAAGAAAAGACAAGTTCTGAGGAGTCTGAGTCAAATGAGGATGAAATTGCCCTCATGACCAGGCAATTCAGAAATTCTTGAAATATAGAAAAGGAAGAATGTCTGGGAAAAAGAAGTTTTCCACAGGTAAAAGAAACACTTCCTCCTCTAATTTCAACAAGAATCAAAAAGCTGACGAAACTGTCATTTGTTACAGGTGTAACAAGCCAGGACACATGAAGGGAGAGTGTCCTGAGAACAAGAAGAAAAGCACAAGAAATTCCAGAAGTTCAAGAAGCCAAAGGCCATGGTAGCCACTTGGTCTGACGAAGATTCAAGTGAGGAAGAAGAAGACAAGAAATCCTCAAGCTCTGAGAGTGAGGAAATCTGCTTCATGGCCAACAATTCTGAAGAAAAGGTAAATACCTCCTTTGAAGATTTTACTGTTGAAGATTGGCAGGATGTGTATGCAGATTAGTTGAAAAATATTCTGAAATGAGAAAAGAAAACAAACACATCAAAAAGAAAATTGAAAACTTTATAATAACCAATCTTCAAACAACAGAACTTGTGAACTAGAAAATGAGATAACAGAATTAAATGAAGAAAAAGAAAATCTCATGAATCTAATTGATGATCTGAAGCTTGCCTCTCAAAAGGCCACCCTAGAATTCAAAGACTTATCTGAAAAGCTGGAAATTGAAAACAAGAAAAACACAAAAGATTGAAGAAATTAATACTCTTCAAAACCAGCTAAAAGAAAGGGATGAAGTTATCCAAACCTTCACAAAAGGTAAAGATAACTTGGAGGCATTGCTAGGAACAAATATGACAACAACTTCTCATGGATTAGGATTCAACAAAAGAAACCAAACAAAGACAAATCTGGTGAGAAAAAGGGCAAAGCACCATTAATTAAATTTGTCAAAGGTCCTAATCTTGAGAACACAGAAATCAAGCAAACATCAGACAAACATCAAACAAAACACAAAACAATTAAAAACTCAAAAACAAAAAAGAAACCAGGTCGACACAGTCTCCTGACAGGTCGACACAGTCCACAAAAAGACTTCTGTGGTTGCTGTGTCGACACCAGTCATGGAAAGGTCGACCTGCTCAACATCAAAAGCTTCAACAACTCAATCAAAATTCAAATAAAAATTGAAAACAAGAAAAAGTCAAAAGAAATCAGTTTTAAAGAACCTTGGACCTCCAAAAAGCATTTCAAGATGATTGGATCAATCCTTGGAGCCAATGGTATGACAACCCTTGTTGGTATCATCCTCATCTCTCTCATCCAAACCTTTGGATGTACCAACAAAATCCATGGTTTCCACCTCCTCATCTGAACTCCTATACTCAAATGAAAAACTCCCCTCCCACTAAAAACAAAATGTTGGTGATTTCATTCCTAAGAAAAAGAACAAACAGAAAAAGACTGAAAACACCAATTTAACAAAACAAAATAAAAAACAAGTCAAATTTGGGTGAGAAAAGATTTACTAACAATGTTCAAACATTCTGATGGTCCCAACTCTGTTTGGGTACCAAATCTTCTCTCCACTGATCTTGTTGCAGGAAGGTCGTGCACCCAACACCAATGTGTGGTTTCTTGACAGTGGGTGTTCACGACACATGACGGGAGACAGAGCCAAATTCTCATTCCTGCTTGAAAAGGAGGGAGGGTCAGTGACTTTTGGAGGTAAAAATAAAGGAAAGATCTTAGGATCTGGTAAGGTTGGTCATACTTCCTCAAACTCTGTAGATAATGTTTTACTAGTTGATGGTCTTGATTATAATCTGCTCAGTATCAGCCAACTATGTGACAAAGGTCACAAAGTTGTGTTTGAATCTGATTTTGTAAGATAATTGACTCATCAACTGATAAAATCAAATTCTTTGGAAAAAGGGAAAACAATGTCTACATGATCAACCTAAATAAAAACTTTTCTGAAAATCTTTGCTTTGTTGCAAATAAAGATGAAATTGCATGGACTTGGCACAAAAGACTTGGCCATGCAAGTTTCAGAACAATGAATAAGTTGTTAAGATTGAATTTGGTTAGGGGCTTCCTGAATCCTTCTCTAATGTTGAAAATCAAGTTTGTGGGATCTGTTCTAAAGGAAAACAAACAAGAAATCCTTTAAAAACTTCAATGAGGTACTCACATCTAGGCCACTAGAATTACTTCACATGGACCTTTTGGCCCTACAAGAATTCTAAGTCTAAGTGGCAAAAGATATGGGTTTGTAATCATTGATGATTTTACTAGATTTACTTGGGTTATTTTTCTGTCCCACAAAAGTGATACTTGTCTTGAATTCAGGAACTTCTGTACCACTGTCTTAACAACTTATCCATATAAAATCAAAAATATTTTGACTGATCATGGGGGTGAATTTGAGAACACATCTTTTTCTGATTTTTGTGCTGAATTTCAAATATTCCACAAGTTTTCTTCACCAAGAACTCCAGAACAAAATGGAGTTGTGGAAAGAAAGAACAGAACTCTTGTGGAAATGGCTAGAACCATGCTACTTGAGAGTAACTTGCCCAAATCCTTCTGGGCTGAAGCTGTGAACACAGCCAATCACATACTCAATAGAGCATTGGTCAGACCAAAAATCAAGAAAACCCCCTATGAATTATTGAAAAACAAAAAGCCAACTGTTTCCTATTTTAAAATCTTTGGGTGCAAATGTTATGTACACAACAACAACAAAGAAAACCTTGACAATTTGATGCTAAAAGTCAGGAAGCTATCTTCCTTGGCTATTCTGAGGTGTCAAGGGCTTTCAAAGTGTACATTCTTAAAACCAAACTGTTGAAGAATCACCACATGTTATCTTTGATGAAAATTCCTTTTCAACTAACAATTCTAAATCTTGCAGGGAAAGACAAGACACTGAAGAGGATGAATTTATTGTGGACTCTTCACCAACTGTTGAGAGTTTGAAAACATTGAAGAGAACCTGAACACACCATCTCCAAGTGGCTCAGGTAACATTGTCCCAGAAGTGGGTACTTCTGAACAGGTAATTTCTGAACATAGGTTTTTAAAAGATCACCCATTAGATAATGTGGTTGGCAACTTGCATGATAGAGTTAGGACTAGATCATCTTTCTTGCATGATATTGAAGAAGACCCACTAGCTCTAATTTCCCAAATTGAACCAAAGTCAATTGATGAAGCCTTATCAAATTCTGATTGGATTAATGCCATGCATGATGAACTTCATCAATTTGAAAGAAATCAAGTATGGGAATTAGTACCTAGACCTAGTGACCAAACAGTCATTGGCACTAGATGGTTTTCAGAAACAAATTGAATGAATCTGGTCAGGTAATTAGAAATAAAGCTAGGCTAGTTGCAAAGGGGTACAATCAAGAGTTTGGAATTGATTTTGAAGAATCATATGCCCCTGTAGCTAGACTAGAAGCAGTTAGAATTTTCCTTGCTTTTGCATCCTCCATGAATTTCAAAGTTTATCAAATGGATGTCAAAAGTGCATTTTTAAATGGCTATATTAAGGAAAATGTTTTTGTTGAACAACCTCCTGGATTCGAAAATGAAAAATATCCTAACCATGTTTTCAAGCTCAATAAGGCTCTCTATGGTCTTAAGCAAGCTCCAAGAGCTTGGTATGACCGTTTGAGTACCTTTTTGCTTGAGAAAGGATACTCCAGAGGAACTGTTGATCAAACTTTGTTCACAAAAACAGTAAAAAATCAAATACTTGTGGTCCAAATTTATGTTGATGACATAATTTTTGGCTCCACCAATAAAGGCCTATGCACTGAATTTTCAAATCAAATGAAGAATGAATTTGAAATGAGTTTAATGGGAGATTTAACATTCTTCTTGGGATTGCAGGTGAACCAAACATCTGAAGGGATCTTCATCAGTCAAGCCAAGTATGTCAAGGAACTTCTCAAAAGGTTTGACTTTCAGACCCTCAAGCATTCAAGCACACCTATTGCCATAAATGCTAAGCTAGAAGAAGACTCAAATGGTAAGTCAGTAGACCAAAAGACCTACAGAGGTATGATTGGTTCTCTACTTTATCTTACAACTTCTAGACCTGATATTCAATTTAGTGTGTGTTTGTGTGCTAGATTTCAGTCTAATCCTAAAGAAAGTCACATGTTAGCTGTTAAAAGAATTTTCAAATATCTTGTTGGAACATGTGATTTAGGAATTTGGTATCCTGCTAATTGCAAGCTAGATTTGATTGCCTATTGTGATGCTGACTATGCTGGGTGTAAATTAGATAGAAAAAGCACAAGTGGCTTGTGTTTATTCCTAGGTGGGTGCCTTATTTCTTGGGCTTCCAAGAAGCAACATTCAGTTGCTCTGTCAACTGCAGAGGCTGAGTATGTTGCTGCTGGTAGGTGTGGAACCCAAATTCTTTGGGTGAAACATCAACTTCTCGATTACAACCAAGATCTAGGTTGTGTACCCATTCTTTGTGATAATACAAGTGCAATAAATCTGTCTAAAAACCCCATTAAGCATTCTAGAACCAAGCATATTGAAATTAGGCATCATTTCTTGAGAGATGAGGTTGCAAAGAAGTCCTTTGAACTCCATTTCATTGAAACTGAAAACAAGTTGCAGACATTTTCACCAAACCCCTTCCTGAAAATAGGTTTTCATCCTTGAGGAGAGAACTTGGTCTTTGTAAATGTCCACATTCATGATCTCTCTTTAGGTTTGGGTTGAGTGTTATGCATTGTCTAAGGGGGAGTTCTTTTCATATCATAACCCTTTGCTTCCTTCAGTCATACTGTCCATATCTCTCTCAATTCCACTTCCATTTCCCTTGGACAATAAATTCTTCAACTCTTATTGTGTTGAAATTTCTTGGTATATCAAATGGTGACTTGGAGAAGGACAGGTCATGCTTGTCTGGACACTTTCACTATGCGAGAGTATATGTCTCCGCCAAGTACTAAGAAATGAATATGCAATTGTTGAGGGGGAGCTTTTATTGTTTAAGAGAATCTTTCTTGATTTCATAATCTCTGCATATCTTTATTTTGATAGAAAATGATTGAAATCATCTCAGGGGGAGCTAGAAAATTCACAAGTCATGACTTTTGCAAAATTCATAACTTTTCTTGCATTTCATCAATTTCCTGAATGATGTCATCATTCAGATGTCTAGAGTCTCCAAATGATCCTTTGAGTGATCTATCATATTTTTTTTAATCAACTGTCAACTATATTTTCAACCCACAGAAACTCAGAAATCTTCCAAGATTGAAAACAAATTGTGTCTTGAAATTAAAACATCTCTTTGTTTGCAACTGATGTTGGATAAAATTGATTTCTATCTTACAAAACTCTTAAAATTTTAAAATTCAACAGAGCAATGACATTTGAGCTGAGAAACTGCACACCTTCACAATGAATGAAGTGCCATGCATGTCATGAGGCACTAATGTTATCTCTGTTCAAGGGGATAAAAATTCAAAATGAATTCAAATACAGCAAAAATGTGCTATACTTCTTCATGATGACTGAGTAACTGGAAATATTGGTCTACAAAACGTATATTTTCATGTCAAAAGGTCATCATTTACCCCTTTGAGACTTAATAATGAATAAATCTTAAGTATCCAGGGACTATGGTGTGTAAAAAGCACTAGTACTTGAGTGAAAAATTTATATCATTTGATAGTCTGTTAAAAGACAAAAATATGTGTTGATGGAGTTTTGTTTAGAAAAGAATCATTTTCATTCATCATCAAGTTGTTCTTTAAGATTATGTTTTATTTTCAAACCAATTGTATTTAGTCTAGAGGATATCTTTATTTCTTTAACGTTGAGAAATATGGTAGATATAGTTGATTGTTAGATATAATATATCCCTCAAATCATCATTTCATTGACTCAAGTGTTTGAATGCTCATATCCTATTGGAAATTGTTTAAAACTTGAATTGTGGTGAATTTTTTGCAAAATATAACAAATGAATTTTAAGTCTCTTAAACATCCTTGAAATGACTATTTCTCTCATTAGTTATCATTTTAAAGAAGTCCCAAAATTCTCAAAAATTCTCACACAAAATTCAAATTTTCTTCAAAGGCCAGGTCGACACCATCCTATCTCGTGTCGACACATTCCTAGGTCAGGTCGACACTATTTTCTTCCTGTGTCGACACTGTCCTCTTGCCAGAACCTTTTAAATCGTGGTTTCGGATAAGCCTTGTTGTTCCTGCGGGGTATTGCACCACTGCAACCCCTTTTAGGCATCAGGTCGACCCGACGATGCTCTTCTTCTCATTTCCGGCAAGAAACCTACGCTTTTCTCCCTCAATCAAAACCCTTTCTCAATCATCTCTCCTCTCTTTCATCAACTCCCGATTCCACTCCATCCTTGCCACCATGGTGAGAAAGTTGGGTCCTCGCCGTGGAGCAAGATCTCAGGCGTCGTCCAGGCCAGTTCCGGCAGAGGATGATGCTCCTCAGTTCGAAGGAGAACCAAAAGGAGGAATGACCCTGCAGAGCAACCAGGGTCCTCCTCTGCACCTCAGCCAGCACCCAAAGAGGTAGACCATCTTCTTCAGGCAGAGGTAGTTTCTAGAACAAAGATTCGGGCTCCCCTTCTGGAGACTCTTCAGAGTCATCATCATCATCTTCAGAGTCTTCCAAGTCTCAAGACACCACCAGTGAAGCCAAGCTTATTCTAAAGCCCAGGATAGTGGATTTATCAGATATTCAGCTAGCAGACACATTTCCAGAAATTCAGACCTATTTCTCTTTTCAGTCTTGGTTGATATTCATTTCTGAGTTTCAAATTAGTTATCCAAGACTTGTTAGGGAATTTTACAAGAACCTGAAATGCACAGAGGATGGATATAAATCAAAGGTTAAGGCATAGTTATTGACATGCCAACTGATACAGCTGCCTCTATTTTCAAAGTACCAGATGAAGGGGCAGATTATCATGAATTTGAATTTGATCTTCATGAAGCCTATTCCATCATGACAGGCCTTCCTGCTGATGCCTCTGATCCAAACAAACCCATGTTACCAGATTCAACACAAATTCCTTTCCCCCTGTGTTGAGAGTCATCCACCACATTTTGACCACAATTATTACCCCTCAAGGTGGTGGAAGGGACAGGCTAACAGACATACAGAGGTTCATTCTTTATTGCATGGTAAAAGACATCAAAATCAACCTCCATGTAATAATGTATCAAATCATATCTGAAACAACCAGGAAAGACCTCAAGAGATCTCTTCCCTATGCTGCACATCTGACCTCAGTGTTCCAGCACTTTGGTGTGCCCTTGGAGAATGAGAAATCCCAGTCTATCCCTAAGTCCAACATCTATACCTTTAAGAATATTCAGAAATTTATGGGATTTAGACTGGAGGGTACTCAAGTTAGGAGAGGGCCAGTTGTGGTTGAGGCCCCTCAAGCTCAGGAGGAACAGCCTCAAAATCAAGGGGACCAGCCCCAAGTTCAAGAGGACCAGCCTCCAGCTGAAGGGGACCAGCCCCAAGGTCAGGAGGATCAGCCTCCTTTGAATGAGGAACAGCCTCAAGTCCCAACTGAAGGTGATATCCCAGTTCATGCTCCTCTCTCACCTCAGTTTCAACCCTCATCATACACTCTGAATCTCCACAACCCACATTTCAACCATCCACATCCTCTGGTGGACCTTCTGTTCCACCAGAGTTGTTCTCCTTCTTAAATGAAAAATTTGAAACTTGAACTCCTCCATTCAAACCATGTCAGAAACCTTTGAGTTGAGGATTCAACGGTTGGAGAACACTGTATCTGCCAAATTCATAGAACAAAAAGCTGCCTCAGACTATGCAGCTCAAAGATTCAACAGACTGATTGGTACCATGGCAGATGCCTCATTACAGCTTAAGGAGCACCAGCAAAAGTTAGAGATAGTACTTCAGGGAATTTTGGCAAATTCCCAAGCTGATGTCTTTAACACCAACCAGACATTACATGAGATCACCAGCACTAGACTGTCTTTTGCTCATTTTGTGGATGACTTGGAGAGCATGAGGAACTTCAATGCACACATTGACACACAGATATCTGATTTGACAAAAGAATTCAAGATATTGCAAAGGCCTGGTTGGTCAGCTGGATCTTCTTCCTCTTCACAACCCATTGCAGCTGATCTAGCAAGAATTCAAGCTACCTTGATAGAGAATTCAGATAGAATGGAACACTTCTTGCACACCAAACTCACAACCATTCAAGATCAAATCAAGTCCAGCTTGACTTTTATGGAGAAAAGACTGTCTGACATTGAGACCATCTTACTTCCCCTTCCTCCTCCTCCTCCATCTTCTACTTAATGTAATTTTTTTTGATGATGTCAAAGGGGAGAAGAAAGAAAGAAAGAGAAATGTTCTTTTGTAATCTTTCTGGAATGATTGTAATGGGTCTCTTGAATGAAATGAAATGCATTTTGCTTAGCTTGAATGATTTTCTCAATTGTGACTTCAATGTGATTGAAAATTTTTATGTGAATGTGAATGAATGAATGCTTGTCAAGTTGCTTGACCTTCTTTATGCACTAACTTACTTCAAGTTACTTTGTACTTCTTTAGTACAACCATCAATTGTGAATGAGCCATATTTAAAGGTCTTTAACAAGCATGAACATGAACAAAAATAAGGACATTGAATAACCAAAATTGCTTAAAATCACATCTCATCAAAACCTCATTGACATATGGATTTAATGTTGCCATCAAAAAGGGGGAGATTGTTGGGTTGAGTGTAATTTCATATCATTTTCCCTCCTATTTTGATGATGACAAATGTGATTTGAATGCAAATTATTTGAAACATGATAATACATTTCACCTGAAATTTATATTCAAAAAATGTCTCAAAGCACTTATCATTTGCACTCATAATAAAACATTTTACTAATGATATATGTGTTTAATTTTCAGGTACAAACACTTTTTGCAAAAGAAGTGTCGACACACTCCACAATGGTGTCGACACAATAACCCAATTCAAAGGCAAAAAGATGAACAAATGTTGAGACTGTGTCGACACATGTCAAAGTGTGTCGACACGAGTTGCAGATTCCGGAAATCAGACTACTCAGGTCGACGCACTCTCAGGGCAGGTCGACACCAGAGCTTGTTCCCAGAACAACAGTTTTCAGAATTGGGGACAGCAGGTCGACGCAACACCAGAGCAGGTCGACACTGGATCCTGCTCCCAGAACAGCTGTTTTCAGAACCGGGACAGCAGGTCGACACAATACCAAAGCAGGTCGACACTGGATCAGTTCCCAGAACAGCCTGTTTCAAGATTTGACAGTGTGTCGACACCACCACCAGGGCAGGTCGACACACTACGGAAAGTTTGCAACTTAAATTGGATGTTTGCCACGTGTCAGCCTAGGGCGATGGGGTATCAACCTAGGATCGTGTGCCCTTGTACCTAAAGGGTATCTTTGGAATCTTTTGGGTATAAAAGGCCCCCAATTGGCCGTCCATCATGAGAAGACCCCAACGAACTCTCCAAGCCTCCAGAAAAGTTCCCTTTGGCGGCGAGAAGAGCTCATCTCCCTCCTCTGCTCTCCTGGTGCCTTCTGAAGACCAATTCTCATCAATTCGATTGTGAGAATTGGAGTTTGATCTCTGAAGAAGCAATTGAAGCGCCTCAAGGAAGCAGATCAAGTAGGAGCATCTGTTGGAGAAGACTTCAAGGAAGATCCCCAACTTCAATAGTGCAGAGCATCGCTGGGACTTCAAGGATTCAAGCCTCTTCCCAATCTGAGCTTCTACAAGGGAGTACACTGAAGAACAAAGCCTTTTAACACTATTCTCAATGTACTTTTGTTCTTCTGAGACTTCTTGAGATTGTGCAAGTGCTTCTGCATAACTCTCATGAATGTTCTCATGTCTGACATGATCTGCTGCTAGAAGATCCATGTCGTGTGTTGGTGTCTAGCATTGTTATTTGTGAGCCGTCGTGCTCAGTTTGAGTTGTCTAACTCAAGTGTTTGTTGAGCAGTCTTGCTCAGGATCTAGAGTAGTCTTGCTCTAGAGGTGTGTGAGTTGTAAACTCAAGTGTTGGAGTTGTCTGGCTCCAGTGGTGTGTAACCCAGGTTGTTTAGTGAATCCTCACTGGGTGTGAGGGTGGATGTAGGAATCACATGGTGATTTCCGAACCACCTAAAAATCTCTGTGCACTTGTCTATTTGTGGTTTGATTTTATCATCCGTTAGATGCTTGCATAGGATCGATCAAGATTCACTTAATCAACTGGTTTTTACATCTATTTTATCAACTCACTTAACATTTCATCAGATCTGTGTTTTTCACTGATTAAAATTGCCTCTGATTCTAAAAGTTTTTTAAATTGCTTAAGCTTCCGCATAAAGTGGCATAGATCTATTCATCCCCCCCCTTCTAGATCTTATCCACACATTTTCCTCGATCCTTCAGCGATCACTTACCGAATCGTTGTGAGGGTAAATCGTTGCGATCACTTAACGAATCGTTGTGAGGGCAAATCGTTGCGATCACTTACCGAATCGTTGTGAGGGCAAATCATTACAACTCTATTGAAATCGTTGTAGCATAAAGAAAGTCGATGTGGACTTAGATAGATTTCATGCCTTGAAACAAAATTGCTATAGTAGGAATAATGCTTACCATTTAGCTTGATTTTCCTTGTTTTATTTCCTGTGCTCAAGACTTGTAGAAAATTCGTTAGTTTAAATTTTATATAGTTTTGTTAATCACCAAAATAGATATATAATTTATTTAAATTACATGAGGATAAACTGATCATCATCACATACATAAACTCTCAAGCACACTCAAGAAAAAAAAAAGCACTACGCTTCCACATCCTCACGCTCGAGTCAGAGTGCACTAATTCCTAGGTATCCTCAGTCTCTCCTGAAATGTTAATCAAGTGTGAGTCTAAAAGACCCAGCAAGTCACATGAAAGACAGTTCAAGATATATATCATATACTAAGTTTAAAAACATGGTAGCATATTTCTTTTCACATCCTTGATACCATATAGCTCTTCCTATTAGCATATTCTAAAACATTTATCAATCATTTATCATATAAGATGGTTACTTATCATGTAGAGTAAAACAATTCACATAGCATGTAGATATCATTATGAAACAATCATTTAACAATATCATGTGGCATGGCATATAGACAAAATCTTATAACATGTGTTCAATGTCATGTAGCATGTAATAAATTCAAGTAACATGTAATCTATATCATGTAACATGTAGTTAATCATCATATAACATGTAGCATGTAGTTCATTTGGCACGTAGCATGTAGGTCATTTGTCATGTAACATGTAGATCATTTATCATGTAGTAATGTAGTTCATTTATCATGTAGTTGCCAAGATATAGCCCCACTATTAATAGAGAACATGTAGCATGTAGGTCATTCACTTATCACCTAGGCAAAATAGTGATGAAGTCATGGTTATTGCGCAATACCGGGGAAAGTCCTTCCCACCTTAACCAGTAGAACATGTCTACCTCTAGGATTTCAATCCATTATCCACGGATTCATATAGGTCATTTCATGTAGGTGAACCATTACCATAGGGCATTCCATGGTGTAGTTCCTTGTAGGTATCTCTACAATAGCAATGTCTTATTGGTCCATTTATTTCAGCAATGCAATAATATACATTCATGCAATTAACATTTACATATATTTCTATCATACTTTTTCATAAAATCATGCATAATTAATAAGATGACAATGCAAAATTACACAACATATTTTCTCAGTTCTGAAATCAAAACTCTACTGTACAACAACAACCTATCATGATACTACTTTTATCAAAATCCAACATGCATATACATTCTCATAACTATTGATTTTCATGTACAATTTATCATTCAGAAAATCATAACAGTATGCACAGTGCTCCAAAATTCCAAAATTTTGATAGTAAATCTACATGCAAATTTTCATAATTTTTTGAGTTCTGTAACACTTTTTCATGATTAATTTCTCGTAAACATAAACTGCTTAGCATGCTACAATAGTGAAATCACCATACAGTTACTGCGTAAAACCTGAGCATAATGGGTCTGAAATCTCATCCAACAACAGTACAAATCCCAGTTAAAACAACACATCCTGGATCAGCTTGTAACTAATTCATTTCTATTTGATTAAGCAAAGAAATTGCTTTAAAATATCACACATAATTCATACATCATTCCTACAATTTCCTGCTATGTAACAGCAACAATTCAAACATGACAAAGTCTAACCAAACACCCTACTCATGCATAAATTACACAATATCCACATAACATTAGAATCTTGACAGAAAATAGCACTGATGAACTTAACGACAAGGGATGTGACGTTTACACAGAGTCAACGTCCACATATCCTGTCGTTAACATCAGTTGACGGCGACACATAGTGCCGTTAACATATAGTAGGTGTCCAGAAGCTCGTCGTTTACAAGAAATTAACAGCGGTCGATGTCGTCGTTTACATAAACTAAATGGCGGTCGATGTGGACGTTGAGTTCATTCGTCCAGAAAACATAGAACCCACGCATAAAATGACAGAACTTAAACCCCTTCCCACATGTTATTTCAAAGGTTTAAAAATCTATAAAAATAACAAATGTAAAGAATGTACTATCCTAACCGATCCCCCATGCTACTTGCCTCTAACCCTCCTTCTGGAGTGACGAAGAAAAATTCGAAGATGCCCGCCTTGGCAACAAGGTAGTCCTCCACTCCATCTTCAATCGCCCCAAACCGGCCACTAGCACGGCTCCCACGCTTGGATATCTGTCCGACCACGATCCTTGATGTTCCTCCTTGGTCCAACACGCTTCAGATCGCCCGAACGAAGTTCTGCAACCCTTTCTCTTGGCCCTCTTTTCTCTCTTCCGAAACAGTGCAAAAACCTCACCCAAAGGCTAAATCCGGGTCTTATAAAGATCCTACGGATTGCATAAGCCTTAATCCTAACCCTTGGATCAGAAACGCCCCAAATCTTCCCATTAAAGGCTTTGGAAACGGCCGATTTATTCTCCCCAGAATGCTAACAACAAAAACAGACAGTCAGGTTAACGTCAACCAATGCTGTTGTCGACCATGATATTGACGTCCATCGATCATGTCGTCAACTTACTTGCCCGAAAAACCAAATATTCCAGAAATAATAAAGGACACAATCCCCTGTCGTTAACAGACAGTAGACGACAATCGATCATGCTACTAACTGTAGTCAACATCAGTAGATATTGACGCCAAGTTCATCAAAATTATAGTACACTGTTAAATGCAGAAACACATATACAATGTATCATACTTTTTAGTAAAATTCTAGGGCACTATAAAGAAGGTGTCACCTTAAAGTGATGACTCAGTTCGACTGGTATACCATCTACATTGGCCTAGGGGTTGGGGGATAGAAGAAATATGATGGAGATCTAGTCATGTGGGTTCACAAATAGTTTAAATACACATGACATGGTAGGGGTCCCTCCTCACCGTGGTTTAGATAAAAGGGCCGATTTGAATGGAACTAGGTGAACCAATGGGAACCGGCTTGACCCAATTTCATTCACCTGGTTTTTGAGTCAAACTAGCTAAAAAAAATTCAAAAAATATTAATAAAATAGAAAAAAGGAAACGGAGCACATGGTGAAC
>CM024754.1:132642813-132805766 GCA_014218235.1 Colocasia esculenta
TCTTTCACAAAGTTGAACCGTTGAGAGAAGTGCATACGAATGTCCTGGAATGAAGGTCGACCGACCGGAGTACGAGCGATAATAGCAAAGTTGAAAGCGCACAAGATATATGTACCTCTTCGAGTGAAAAGAAAACCGCAGGCTCTCCAGAATCAGTGCTAGCAGGCGCATGGATCTTCAAAGGAAGCGTCGGGGGCTTGACAGATTCCATAAGAATCTGAGCGAAGGACTTTTGTGGGGGAGCACCATCACGTCCCCATGCAGTTGTTGGAGAGGCTCCATCGGCATTGATGGCATGCATGCATGGTGTGGACGTCATGCAGCCAAAGCCTTGAGATGGGTCGGCAGCACCACGATCACGCTTACCCTCCGGAGAGCGTTGTAAGGCGGGGAACTGAGAAGGCCCAGGGGAAGGAGACCGGGGTCCCCCCACGGCAGCGGCCATGGGGCCACGCCCAGCGCCACGAGAGAGGGCCGGCGCGCCGGCGGCGGCGGTGCAACCCTAGCAGAGTAGCGAAACACCAATGGCAGGGGACGTAAGGGAACTCGCTCGGGCATCCTTCTCCAGTTGGAATGTAGCTAGTAGCAGCTTATCCCCTACTGTGCATTACATAACACGAAAAATTCTTTCCGTCTCCTTTAGCCAGTGTTCGGCCTCATCCAGATCTGTGGATCCACTGAACCAAGGTGGGTTCAGGCTCCTAAAGTTACGATGCAGCTCGCCTGCACCGCCACGGTTTCCACCTCCTTGGGTAGCTTGCATAATGGCACGAGTGAGTTCTTAGATGGTCTGTTGCATGCCCCACATTTGAGCACGTTCGACAGTCATCTTGGTTACTTAGTTCCTACAAAAGTAACTTGTTGTTAGGATCTCAATGTGGAGTTTAATTTGTGCGTGTGTGAGTTCATTTTTAGCTAGTTACCCATGGTTCTAACCACATCTCACATAGGTAGATAATGACTCTAGTCGAGGCTGGTCAACCTAGATCATCCTATACTTAAGAACAATCTAGGATCTGATACCACATACTATCATGCCCTGACATGGAATATCATAACGCGAGGTAGTTGCAAATAAACGGGTACAGAGCGAGTACTAGACATCATACCATTGAACAAGAAATAAACACTAAAGCATATTCTTCTCATTAATAATTTTCAATGTCTAGTTACAACCACTAATATGAGAGCCATTCTATATGGCCCAATTACATTGAATAAATGCAAAAGACTAAACTAAGACTCTATCATAATACTAAGACGCTAGGTACTCTTGACTTCACTCTTGGTCATTCCTGTCCTCTTGAGTGTCAGGTTCATCCTCAGTCTCACCTGAGAACACAACGACAAATAACGCAGGGTGAGCGATAACGCCTAGTAGGACTTAAATCTCATGATCAAGTAGGCTTTAAATGATTAATGTATTAAAAAGGCAGAGTAACTAATGATAGAGCGAGAGAATCAAGTAATGTAAGAGATAGCATGAGAGCATGTGATTGAAATAGCACAAGTTTCCAAATATAGCACAAGCATCGAGTATAGCACAAATAGCAGGATGGCCATAGCACAAATAGCACAAGGTATAGCAATAGCACACGTATATGGTATAGCACTTTGTTGTCAATAGACAACGAGAGACATAGCAGTTTTGATTGTCATTTAGATAGTCGAGATAGATAGCACTCGAGTGTAATGCCAAACACTCTAGTCATTTAACTCCCATGGGCAAATAGCACTTTCGGGCACACATCCCAAGACCAGACCGGGCCTTTTATATATTGCTAGGCATAGGTTATATTGTTTATCTTTAGACAATCAGTCAATGGCCAATAGAGAGTACGAAGAAATAGACAAGGGTACTAGATGAATAGACGAGATAGTAAAGAGAGTGTGAACAGATGAGCGAATCGAGTATAGATGAGAGCTACAGGTCATAGCACACGTAACGTCGAGTACCGGGCATAGTAACAGTAGCATAACACGCGTGATTGGTGTTGGCAGTCAGGTAGAATTCACTACCTTCCACTGACCAGGTTAAGCACAGGTCCAGAGGTTCGGCGTGATTTAAGATAAGAGCAAATTTCTAATAGCCGTTTGGATCATATTGATCCCTAAAGGGTATCATAGGTGTTAGGGTACAACCAACTCATCGACCATGTGGGAACCCATGGACAGAGGAGACTTACGGAGACCTTGAACAAGGATTCACTAGTCCAACAGAAGGAGTATCCGACGGAGAGTTCGTTCAAGCCAAGAGAATCATGGAGATGTAATTATCACGTGGATGACTTTTAATTAACTTAATAATTTATTCAATTTAACCACTTCGTTTACTAGTCTTTACGACAATTAACAAGGGTAAGAGATTACTGTAGAAGATCAAGACTTGCAAAATTTTAGGATTTTGATGCAAAAAGCTAGAACGCGGTGTACTCTTGTAACGGTCGTGACAGGTCAAGTACAAAACGCAACATGGCCGTTCATGGGTCGCGACAGGGCTGTCAGGTCAGGAATCTAAATCGTGATAGTACTGCCTGTTGCGTTCAGAATGCGACAGAGACTGCATCGCGACGGACCCTGAAAATGCAACCCATCGAGCCGTCGCATTCTCAGGTCCTGTGCCTGAGGCCGAGTGGGAAAAAGGACAGGTCTTGGATTGCAGTCCAAACCTTCCTTGTTTTGACACAGGGTGCTTCAAAAAATCATAATGAATTGCACAAGCGATGAAAAATTCTTGAAACCAATTCTAAACGAATCTAGACATGCAAGAGCATTTCTAGTAAATAGGAATTTGAAAACTATCATGGTCTCGTCATAGTTCTAACAAGTTAAACATGAAGTAATATAAATCTATGTATAGTAGAGATGAACGATTTAATTCATGAAGTAGGGTGGATGAAAATTAGGGCTTTCAGGGGCAAAAGACTCCTAACGATCATCAGTATCCCCAGTAAAAATTTTGTGGCATGGAGATGAGTATGCATGAAGATCTAGAATTAATAAGAAGGGTCGAGTTCATGAAAGTTACAGAACTTCAAAAATCAAGAACAAAAGATTGGCTCGATGGAAAATTATGAAACGAGAGGGGTTTTGTTCCTGATGGTTGGAACAATCTACAGACGAGTTTAATTGGATTTTTCTTCTGAGAACGCCTACCTTTGGCTCGTTTCCCGCTTCTAAGGCTAGAACTTGAAGAACGGGGTTGATGGCTTGAGAAGTCCTTCTCCCCACAAGCTCTCCCCTTCCTTGGCCTCTCCTCTAGGTCTAGCAAGCCCCAGCAATGTGCTAGGGCCGGCCATGGAGGGATTGGAGAGTATTTATGTCTCCTTTGTTTCTATTTCCGAATAGGACTCTAACCCCTATGAAATTCTGAGTTTTCTTTATTTAATTCCACCTTCCAAGCTTTCCACTTCCTATTTGGGTTAGGATGGGAGCTAAATTCGTGGCCAAGTCATTAGGGTAGAGTTAGGAATCCAATTCCAACTCAAACTACTTATTTTAATATTTATTACGCCTTTTATATTTTTGTAATATTTAAGTTACTAATTTAGCATATTTCCCAATTATTCAACCTTTAAAAATTCCTAATTTGGCCCAATAAATCTTAGAGGGTCCATTTAATAAAGCCCATTACTTCTTTTTATTTAGTGGGTTTTATTATTCTCTTTTCTTTGATTTTTCAATTGACTTAATTTTTTTAACATTATTAATTTTTTTATTTTTTGAAAAAACCAGGTTGCTACAAAGCATGTACCATGTTTATTATTAAATGCTTAGTAAACTAGCATGTGTAGGTGATATGTGTATGGTTGTGTCCTTAAATTGCTTGCTGGGTCAATTTAAACTCATACTTGCTTCGGCGTAGAGGTGTGACAGGTGTCCCCACATTAGAGGAGGACATTGTGAGGAGCGACTCCGAGCGTGAGGAGTAGCTTTTATTTGTGGACGTGAACCGTTGTACTTTTCTTTCATAAGTATGTAGTCAAAGAATGTTGTAATTCGCATAGACAATGTAATTTGTTTGGAATTGTAATATTGTGGGCATATGTATTTCTTTTACGCTATATGGACAGTGGATAGAATGATGATGATGGAATAAGATTGGATATTTACTTGTTTCCGCTGTTCTATTTCAATATTTGTGTACATCTCAATCTAATGTTAGTGTTGGGTCAATGTCCCACTGTGACGGAGTTCGTTATACCGACGTGGATTGGTATAATCGTACCGGTATAAGGAGGGTCGTTACAAAGGAACAAACATGCTACGAGTGCAATCAACTAGGACATTACAAATATGAATGTCCTAAACTGAAGAAGAAGGATCAAGCAGAAAGATTTGAAAAGAAGAAAAGGCAAAGAAAAGAAGTTTAGAAGGTAAAAGAAAAAGGCAATGGCAGCAACATGGGATAATGAAGAAGCCACCAGTTCAGACTCTTCAAGTTCAGAATCTGAAGAAGAAGAAAAGGCAAATCTAGCTCTCATGGCAGGACTGGATCAGGTAAATTTCGAAACTTCTTTCACATCATGTTCTGAATCTAATTTTGATAGTCTTGAAGATGCCTTCAATGAATTATATGAAAAATATAAAATAGTAGTTAAGTAAATAAAAATAGTTAAATTAAATTTGCTTACACAAGAAAAATCTAATACTTTCCTGAAAAATAAAGTATAGAGATAAGGACAAAACCTAAATGAAACTAAAAGAGCAAACGAATTATTGTGTGAAGACTTAAAAAATAAAAACAGTAAAATCCTGGAAATTGAATCAAATCTAAAAGAATTAAAGGATGAAGAAAAATTAAAAGAAGAAAACAACTATCTAAGAGCTACCATAGAGAAAATATCAAATTGTAAAACATCTTTATTTGTTAGACTAAAAGGTTCTAGGACAGGTAAGAAGAAATATGGAGTAGGATATATATCTCCACATAATGAAGAAGATATTGTGTATCCTGAAAATTATCCAACTCCATAATTCGTAAAAGAAAAAGGAATTAAAAATCGTAGAAAGGTTAACCAATATGCTTACAAACAAAAACAGAAATTTAACAACACTACACACATGAAGAATGCTTTTGATTTATGTTGTAGTCACTGTAACCAGCTAGGACACACTGTCAGCACATGCACAACTAGACATTTGCGCTGGATTCCTAAGACTAACCATCAAGGACCCAAGAAAATTTGGGTACCAAAAGTTACAACTTAAGTTTACTTGCAGAGTCGCCTGAGAGCATCCAAATGGTATTTGGATAGTGGGTGCTCAAGGCATATGACAGGTGACAGGAAGTTATTTACAAGCTTTAGAGATGAGATTGGTCAGGTCACCTATGGAGATAATGGAAAAGGGAAGGTCTTAGGATGTGGAACAGTAGGAATAAAAGAAAAGAATATGATAGAAGATGTCATGTATGTAGAAGGATTGAAGCACAACCTTATTAGCATCAGTCAACTGTGTGACAAGGGTCACTTAGTAAAATTTCAGAATGACAAGTGTATTATTCAGAAGGATGGAAAAATAGTATTTGAAGCTTAAAAAGTCAAGAATCTGTACACCTTACTGTTAGCAAAACTAAAAGAAATAAATTTGTGTCTTGCAACCACCAAGAGTGAAGAAACTGATTTATGGCACAGAAGACTAGGGCATGTAAGTACTACAGTAATCAAGAAATTAATCAAGAATGATCTAGTTGAATGTCTTCCGAAGATGAAATTGAAGAAGTTTGGAATCTGTACAGCTTGTGCAAAGAGAAAGCAAACTAAGACATCATTTCAGTCCAAAACAGTGGTTACAACATCCATACCTTTAGAGCTCATTCACATGGACTTATTTGGACCTATAAGAATAGTTAGTCTTGGAGGAAAAATGTATGGCTATGTAATTGTAGATGACTACTCAAGGTATACTTGGGTATCCTTTTTGGAAGCCAAATCACAAACATTTTCAGCTTTTCTGAAGTTCAGCAAATTAGTACAAAAGAACCAGAAGTTTCAGATAATCAATATCAGATCTGATCTTGGTGGGGAATTCAAGAATGAAGATTTTGTGAGGTTCTATGAAGAAAATGGAATAGAACACAATTTCTCTGCACCAAGAACACCTCAACAAAATGGAGTAGCAGAAAGGAAGAACAGAACACTGCTAGACATGGCTAGAACTATGCTTACAGAGTACAATTTACCAAGATACTTCTAGGTAGAAGCAATCAACACAGCCTGCTACATCATCAACAGGTGCATGATCATACCAATCTTAAAGAAGACACATTATGAGCTATACAAGGAGAAAAAGTCCAACGACAGTCATCTTCGACCTTTTGGTTGTAAGTGTTTTATTTTGAATAATGGTAAAGATACTTAGGAAAGTTAGATGCTAAAAGTGATGAAGGTTTTCTGTTAGGTTATGTTTCAAAACCTAGAGGGTATAAGTGATTAATAGGAGAACCTTCAATACAAAGCAAACAATGCATATTTTATTTGATGAGACTAACCCTTCTATTAAAAGAATAGAAGAAGAAGAAGATTGTGTTGAAGATCTGTGCAGGGATCTAGAACACACATCTCTTGAAGAAGGAGAGAAAGAAGAAAAAAAGGAAGATCCGCCACTAGAGGAACTTCAACAACAAGAAGAAGCACAAGAAGGACTGCCTAGAGAATTGAGGTATCACGAAGTTCATCCAAGAGAAAACATTATAGGTGATCCTCAAGATAGGGTAAGAACAAGAGGTATGAACATTCCTTGTGATTTTTCTGCATTTGTCTCTCAAATTGAGCCTAGGACAATCAATGATGCACTGGCTGATGAATCTTGGATCCTTACAATGCAAGAGGAACTTAATCAATTCCAATGCAGCTAGGTTTAGACTCTTGTCCCTAGACTTTCTAACCATCCAGTTATTGGGACCAGATGGGTCTTCAGTGACAAAATGGATGAATCAGGAGTGATCACCAGGAACAAGGCCAGACTGGTAGCACAAGGGTATCCCTAGGAAGGCATTGATTTTGATGAAACTTATGCCCCAGTAGCTAGATTAGAGGCAATTAGAATTCTTTTAGCATATATGCTCCCTCAACATCAATTTATTTCAAATGGATGTTAAAAGTACTTTTCTGAACAGTTTCAGAAAAGAAGAAGCTTATGTTGAGCAACCACCTGGTTTTGAAGATACTAAATATCCAAATCATATTTTCTGTTTAAATAAAGTATTGTATAGTCTGAACCAAGCTCCAAGAGCTTGGTATGAAAGGCTAAGTGCTTATCTTATATCACATGATTTCGTAAGAGGTAAAGTAGATAGCACATTATTTATTAAGAAATTCTCAGAAGGAATCTTGATAGTGCAAATATATGTTGATGATATTATTTTTGTTCTACTAATGAATCCCTTTGTAAATTTTTTGAAAATCTTATGCAAAGTGAGTTTGAGATGAGTATGATGGGTGAGCTTAATTACTTTCTTGGGTTGCAAATCAAGTAGACTAAGGAAGGTACTCACATTTGTCAAACCAAATACATTTCAGATTTACTTTCAAAATATGGCTTTGACAAGTGTAAGCCCTTAAGAACACCCATGAGCTCAGGATTTAAGTAGATAGTGATCCACTTGGCAAGAAAGTATTAAAAGATCTATAGAGGTATGATTGGATCATTACTCTATCTTACTGCCTGTAGACTAGATATAATGTTCATTGTATGTTTGTGTCTAAGATTTCAAGCTGATCCTAAAGAATCACATGTTAATGCGGTTAAAAGAATTTTTAGATATCTTATAAACACAAGTAAATTGGGTTTATGCTATCCCAGATGTTCTGATTTCAAATTAATTGGATATAGTGAAGCTGACTATACTGGATGCAAAATAGATAGAAAAGCACCAGTGGTACCTGTCAAATTCTTGTAGGATGCTTGATTTCTTTGTCTTCTAGAAAGTAGAATTCAGTAGCATTGTCCACAACAGAAGCAGAGTACATTGCAGCTGGAAGTTACTGCACTCAACTACTGTGGATCAAACATCAATTGGAAGACTGTGGTCAAACTCTTCAAGAGATTCCAATGTTGTGTGACAACACAAGCGCAATCAACTTGACCAAAAATCCCATTTAACATTCAAGAACAAAACATATTGAGGTCAGACATCATTTCATTAGGGACCATTTAAGTAATGGAGACATTTTACTTGATTTTGTCTCTACAGAAAATCAATTAGCTGATATTTTTACTAAACCTCTTCCTGAAGATAGATTTACATCTATTAGAAGAGAAATAGGTATGTGTAACCCTGATTGAATTGTTGTGATAAATCCATGTTTGAATTTCTGCAAGTGTATGTTGAAAACTCATTGCAAATTTCTCTAAGTCCCAGTACTGCGACTGTTGGAAGTCGGAGTGCAGACTACGATTTCTCAAAGTCGGAGTCTTCCATGACTCATGAAGCAGGATGTACACTGCGACTCCTGGATGTCGGAGAACGTACTTCGACTCCGAGAAGTCAGAGTCTGTGAAGTCAAATTTTATATTAATAAAAATTTATTGTAAATAAATGATAATTATTTAAATTTAATTGAGGAATTTATTACAATAACGGTTCATTCATTTAATCACAGCCATTCATCTCCTCATCTTTGGTCCGTTACTTTTCCACTTTTATATTAAGACCCCTTCTTCCATCTCCCAAATCACCCGTTTGAACTCTCTCTCTGACTCTCATGTCGTCTTCTTCCTCTTCCCGCGAGCACTGTTCATCTCCTCTAGACCCATTTTCAGAGCAACTGCAGATTCCTCATCCTCTCTGAAGAAAGGTAGGTTTCTTGATCTCTAAACATCATTTCTTTGTCTCCTTTGACATTCTTCTCAGTCTTCTCCATCATTTTCTATGTAGATGGCCTCTTCTAGGGCTCCAGAAGGAACTATGTTCACCCCTAAATAGTTCCAACGCCTTTCCTCTGCCAAGGTTTCCCTTTGCCCTGGGAAGGTTGTAGACTTCAACCAGTTGCATGGTAGTCTAGTTTGGGTAGAGGAAACCCTAGCGGCAATGGGCTGGTCTAGACTGTGCCAGATTGCAGAACCATCTTCCGAAGGTGCCCTTAAGGCATTTTATGTGTCCCTTCAAGTTTCTTCAGAAGATTCAGTTATAGGATTTGTGAAAGGCACCAAAGTCACAGTTTCTGAAGAATTGTTGGTTGAAATATTGGACTGCCACAACTCCGGGCATAGAATCAGTGAGATTGTGCCCATGGACAAGCAAAAAATGGGTGTGATTGGAAGTCTAGGGACTGTTAGCAAGAAAGGTTTGCTAGTGAATGAGTTGTCTGCGGAGAAAAGAATCATCCACTCCATCATCACCAATATCATCACACCTAGGGCTGGTACCCACTCCTCCATAACTGCAAAGGATGGTAGCCTGTTATTTTTGGCTATTTAGAGACATAGGGTCAACCTGCCCTCAATCATTTTGGAAAGAATGGCAGGATCCAGAAATCTACAGGAGTCTCTTCCATATGGACCCCTGCTGACCCTGATTTTCAGAAGGTTTTCAATAGATCTTAGGGATGAGATTTTAGTGGGAGTTAAAGAAAAGATTGTCTTGTCTACTCTTAGAAGAAGCAACTATATTTTGGAAAGGAAGGCTCAGAATTTTTGGACCAAGGACTCTGTGCCTCAGTGCACTCATGAGATTTTCCCTGATGAGGCACAGGGTTCCTCATCTATTCCAGTAATTCAGCATGAAGAACTTAGAGAAGAAAGAATAGAAGCCCCTGCACAAGATCAGCAAGAGCAACAGTAAGAAGAAGAGTATCAAGGCTATGAGCAAGAGCAAGTTTCTGCCTCATCTCCTGAGCATGAAGCACCAGAAGAAACCATCAGTCAAGTGCTCAGAGATTTGAGGGGCAAGGGAGTAGCACAAGAAGAAGATATTCCAAGAAGTACTCCACTTGAATAAAGATTTGAAGAAGTAGAGCATCATGCTTACCCTCCTCATTTTGAGACCCAGCCAAAGACTCAGGGGGAGAGTAGCAGCAGTTCCAGCATGATGATGGATATTTTGTTGCAGCAATAAGAGGGATTGTCAGTTCTTCAGATGCAAGTTCAGCAAGTGGATATTAAGTTTGATTTCTTGGCTAAGGAGGTCAGGCAGATGAAGGACCTTCTGCTTCAGTTAGTATGCCAACAGGGCACTAGTCAGCCATCTGCTCCACCCACTACTCTTCAAGAAGAACAGTAGTCAGAACAACATCAACAAGAACCACAGCAGTAGCAGTAGCAACAAAAGGAACAAGAGCAGCAGCAGCATGAACCAGTACAGCAGCAGTAGCAGCAAAAGGAATAAGAGCAACAACAACATGAACCAGTACTGCAGCAAGAGCAGTAGTAGCCAGAACTAGAGCAGCATTCAGTAGCAGTTGAGACAGACTAGCAGCAGAAAGAGCCGCAACAAAAGATGTCAGTACAAGTTGAGCCTGAT
The DNA here is from genome assembly GCA_014218235.1 of Colocasia esculenta. NCBI lineage: Eukaryota > Viridiplantae > Streptophyta > Magnoliopsida > Alismatales > Araceae > Colocasia > Colocasia esculenta. The sequence goes on from CM024754.1 coordinate 132,653,279, forward strand.
CAACAGTAGTAGGAGTAGCCCCCTCAGAAATCTGGGTCTAAGCGACCTCTAGAGTCTCAGGATTTGGAGGTAGATACCAGGTCTAAGGTCAAAACATTTAGGAGGAAGTTAGAAGGAAACTCCATAAGAATGGTCTGCCTGTTTTCCCTCCACCTTTGACCATTTCCTCTCCTCCCACTGGTCCAACTCCTCTTGCTCCTATTTCTACCACTGCTCCTACACCATCTGTGTCTCAACAATTTCCTCTATCTCCCTCTCATCCTACTGCACCCACTGCTCCTACACCTCCAGCTCCCTCTACTGATGAACAACAACCTCCACCTCCTCCTTCTACCTCATCTGATCCTCCTCCCTCTACCTCTTTACCAGAGGATCAGCCCCTTGCCTTTGACAATGTTAATTTTTCCATTTATCCTTTGAAATACTATTTCAAACCCTTCAAGGCTAGCATACCCACACTCCATACTTCAGCTCCTCATTTATTTTCCTCACTTCCTACATCCTCCACACCTTTGGCTGGCAGATCCACTCTTTCCCTTGGAGAGATTGTACCTAGTGTGGTACTTTCATCTAAAAGTGGACGCCAATTAAAAGAAAATCCAGCCAAACTACTCCCTCCTTTTTGGTATGCTTTTATCTACCACTCAGAACATCATATGAACTTGTTTAGGGAATTCTTGTCTATCAAAGCATTCCTTGAAGTCCATGAAATGCCAGGTTTCACCTTTGAGGACTGGCTTCTCTCTCTCCTCCATACATCCCAAGTACTGTTGGTTGATATCAATCTGATTACTCAGAAAAGCCACATTTTGTCTCCCAAAGACTTTCTTGAACTCTATCCTAGTGAAGCCACCATATTCCAAAAACTCAGGCTAGAAACCAATTTATGGATATTGCCCTTCACCTGAACCTTAGATTTTATGACCTATTTGGTACCCTCCTTAGAGAGTCGCAGACCAAGTACACATGAATGAAGGAATTTAATATGGCTATGTTCAGAATGGACTTACCTGATGTAAACAAAGGTCAATGGGAACATATCATCCATGGTCAAAGACAGATCTCCCCTTCTATGACTATCAGACTATCTTCTGGTGTGCACCCAAGCCTGGTTGGTGCCATTTCTGCTAGGAAGAATTTTGCTCAGCTTGTGTTTAATAGACACATCCACATAGCCATAAGGTTCAGAATCAAGTATAACTCGAGCTTATCATTTCATAGGTTTGCCCTTATGCAAGCACCTCAGAACTCTCAGCACATGTTAGATTTTCAGATCTGTTTTGCTGAGTCTGAGAGGTTCACTGAAGATCAATGGGCAGCTGCATACCCCGAAGACCATACAGATTGTCAGAAATTGAAGATTTCTATTGTTGAGTATCTCTGCAAAGGATATGAGACTCTTTGGAAGTCTATTGCCCATAAGTGGAAGCAGAGGTACTTAGTCTACTACCAAGCCAAGGAAGCTGCAATCCATCAGGGCCTGCACTGGAACATTACTGTTCATGAGTCTCTCCACTTAGCATCCTCTAAGAAATTTGTACCTCTTAGGTCTCTCTTGCGCCCTGGCAATTATCATAAGAGGCTTAGCATCTTCCATGGAAGGCATGTCAAGTCCTATAGGAAAATCCCCTCCATAGGTCCTTCCTATAACATAGAACATGCTAAGTTTGAGAGCTTCTTTCCTGACAATGAGAAGAAGCTTTGGGCTCTTCTCCAGCCTTTCCTTGCCCAAATACCTCATTCTTTGTATTTACCTAGTTCTCTATCAGTTTCATAGACTTTATTTTTATATTGAACATTTCAGTTATATGAATGATAGTTTTGTTCCTCTCTGTCTCTGGATCTCTCCTCTCTCTCTCTCTCTCTCTCTCTCTCTCTCTCTCTCTCTCTCTCTCTCTCTCTCTCTCTCTCTCTCTCTCTCTCTCTCTCTCTCTCTCTCTCTATCTCTCTCTTCTTATATGCCACCACAAAGGGGAGAAGAAAGTAAGAAACAATATAACTCAATCTCAGAAGGACATACTTTTGCAAAATCAAAATTTATTTTTCACTGTCTATTTAAAAGTTTTTGTCATTCACAAAAAGAGGGAGAATTGTTGAGCAACTATCCCCTAAGAAAATTATTTAAGACTTTAAATTATTTTAACATGGTGATTTTGCTATGACAAAACCTTTTAAAACCTCTTACAATCAAATCTACTGCAACATATCACAGAGAACATATTTTTACAATACTGTATTAACACTATCTTGAAAATTTTGTAAGTCCACAGAATACACTATGTATCATACTGTCTCCGACTGTGGACTCCGACTCTGAAAATTCAAAGTGTTGTAACCCTCTTTGTTCTGGACTAACTCTTTAGAAATCGAAGTATGGACTCCATCTCCTGAGAAGTCGAATCCTAGACTCCGACTTTGAGAAGTTGAAGTAGGGTATCGAATTATGAGTTGAGAATTTGAAGTCCTCACTCTGACTTCCAAAAGTCGAAGTATGCTCTCTGACTCTAGAAAGCCGAAGTCTACTCTCAAACTCCAGAAAGTCGAAATCTCTGCGTTGATATCCACTCCAGGAAGTCGAATGCGTTCACTCCGACTTCATGAAGTTGAATTTTATTCTATCTGGGACTTCTGTAGAGTCGAATTTTAATCTATTTCTCATGTCTTAGACTCTGACTCCAGAGAGTCGAATTACATCTCCTTTTGTCTCCGACTTCCCTGACAACTTCTATACTTCACTCTTTCCATGCAAATATTATTTTATAGTTTCATGAAATGTTGATTGTTTGGTATCACATTTGCTTAATGATATCTTCTGTAAGACACATAGCACCTGCATATTATTTAGAATACTACCCTATTATGTTATCATTATTTAATTTATTATGACAGATAGAATATATTATACTCAAAACAACCACAAAAAATTATCTATAAAAAAGTCTGAAACATTTATTCAAATTGGTCTCTTGCTTTATGACAAAAGTTCAGGTTTTCTTTTCGTCCAGGAGATGTCTTACAGTTAATGCCATCAGACGCATGGGTATCTGACAGAGGCTCACCTACCACTATCAGAACCTCACCTTACCTTCTAATGCAACGTCTGTCTATATTTATTTTGCACTGAACTTGTGTCTGTCCGAGGTTTCCATACTTTACATATATCTCTAACTCACCTACCTCAGAAAGTATGGAGGTATCTTTTCCTTTGTCTTATCCTTGTTGCATAACATTTATTAGGCACATTTTCAGCATGGAGCTTTCACAGAACATTAATTAGAAGCTGACCTCTAAGCTGAGAAGCTACAAGCATGGTCTGAAGCCATTGGAAAGCTAAAAAGCTGAAGAACTAATGGATAATCAAAATCTCATCTGCACCTAAAGGATCAAAGACCACTCCTCAAATGGCTAGATCTTCAACGGATAGTTTCAAACGAAAACATCCTCTGAAGCATATATAGAAGCCGAAGTTTGAACAAGAGGAGACACCATGTGTGTGAAACCAGCTAGCAATTCATTTCAACTCACTCTTGCCTTCTGCTAGCAAGAGCCTTCACAAGCCTTCTGCTGAGTTGCAAGGTAGAGAGCCTCCACAGTCTAAATATTTCCAAGCTCCCCTCTTCACAGAAATCTTGTTTGTGTTGGGTGGAAGTTGTTCAACTAGATATTCTTCTAGTCCACCCTCTTTGATTCAGAAAGGAGTAGTGCTGTAATTTCTGTTTGTACTACTTTCTGAATTCCCTGTGTTTGCTCACTCTTTAGAGCAAACACACAAGTGTTTTCAATTCTGTCTGTATAACCCACAGAAGGTTTGTTCCTACAGTACCCTTCTTGTGAAGGGAAGACCTTGTTAAAGGTAGTTATTGTACCCCTATTGAGGGAAGACTTGCTTGGGAGCAAGTGGGCTTGTAATACCTCTCAAGGGTGAGAGAAGGCCAAGTATTCTTGGTGGTTAGTGAAATCTCAAGTGGTTTGCTTGAGAATTGGATGTAGGACTTCTATGTGGGAAGGGCCGAACTAGGATAAAATTCATTGTGTAATTGTGTGATTGTTTCTGCCAATTTACACTTGAATCACACACTACACTTAACACTAACAAGTCTATTTTAGTGTTATCTAATTTCAGATAAGAATTTTTAAGTAGGTCAAGAAGTCGTATCCACCCCCCTCTAGGGCATCATTAGTGTCGTCTCGATCCAACAGCATACCCCGAGGGTGAAGTAGAATTGAAAAGGGGATACCACTACTAGCTACGGGGACGTCGACTATCGCCCCGCCTCCTCCGTCCAACACGCGCCCTGCAGCTGCTGAGAAGTCTCACCAGGAAAAAGAGGGGATGAGCTTCACAACAGAAGCTCAGTAGAGACTACCAATCTCCTACAGGCTCTAACATGTGGGAAATAATATATATAATCAAAGTACAAGACAGTAGTTATACATATTCTAAACTACACAAGAAAGTGCGGAAGCAAAGCTGACTAACTAACAACGGTACGGAAAAGACACCATGGTCAGAAACTCCATACGACCTGCATGTCATGACCACCACAAGGCTGGAAACATAGACAGAAAAACCCTGCCTGGACAAGAGACACTAGCTATGGAAACCACTACCACTAGTCAACCGGTCAGGAGCGTCCACTGATGTCTTACCCTCGACCCAGGTCCAGACCTCCACATCTCGTCAGAGTGGGGGCAGGAGCATAAAGTAACACAACAGTAATTGTCGTAGTCTGGCAAGACTACGGTCCCACACCTGGCCTCTCTAGGTGGTTCCGGGGCCACAAAGAGAGAGGCAGTGTGAAAAAGGACTGGCTGGCCTGCGCCAGGAAGACTCCAAAGCAACCTCGGCGTCCCAGACCAACCAAGAGAGCTCTACAAATGACTCAACGCCGCTTTCCTAACCACCGTTTTCCCCTCTGCTCCAGAGTCTGTGACTCGAGTACGCCCACCGCCCGGAGCACTCCCTCAACAGGCGCACGGGGACGGGGGTCCCAGGTAAACGGTAACAACCTCTCTCGCGGGAAAAGCCCTCAGGTGCCGAGCACCGGGCGAACGACTAGTGTAGGATTGTACTAGGAACTAGCACTGGTGTCACAGGTATAGAAAGAACTAGAAATGACGAAGACTCCACGAGAAATGGAACTCTATAAGACCTACCTATCTCTGATGTTGTCGCGACGCTACAGGCTGTCGTGACACTGTCGCGACGCCACGGGCTATCGTGACAATGTTGCGGTGCCACGGGCTGTTGCGACAATGTCGCGGCGCCAAGGCCAATCGGGACAATGTTGCGACGCCATAGGACGTCACGATGAAGTTGCGGTGGCCATACCGGTCGCGACATCATCGCGACCACTAAACGGGTCGTGACCTCAGTCGATAGGGGTCTCGGGACAACCCTCCAAAGGATGACCTCAAATTCGTTACAAACCATACCAATATGGGGAGGGGAGCATGGGAAACACTAGGAAAACATAGAAATAGGCAAACCACCCTCACAACCCCATGGATCATGCAATAAACATGGACATCTACACTCAAGGAAAACCTCTTCATGAATGAGGCATGGATCTCACCCCCCCCCCCCGACCCCAACACGACGAGGGTAACCGAATCACAAGGGGAGGGGAGTATGCTAGGACGAGAGGAGACAAGGGGTCCCTACCTCAAGGAGTAGAACCGTCCCGTTGGGGCCTTCACGTTGGAATGGCCACCTCCTCCTCGCTCCTAGCACCATGCGGACATTGCCTACACCAAGGAGACGTCACCTCCCCGCCACGAGCACCACGAACACGCCAAGAACACAAGAGGATCTAGGGGGAAGGAAGAAGAAGAAGAGGAAAGAAGAAAAGGAAGGGGGGGGGGGGGGGGGAGAATGGGCGCTGCCTCGATTTTGAACCGACGGGCCCAGAGACGCGATAGGTCGGGCCGACGCGACAACGACCATGTTACGACCACCTAGCGGGTCGTGACCACGTCGCGACGCCCTACCTCTGCGCAACACCAAAAGTGGTCAAACCTCGAAGACTGAGAAAATCAGAACGTGACGGCTTGCCAGGTCGCGTCAACGTTGTACGCACCTGACACCCGACAAGGCCGTTCTGACAGAAAGGAGAGCGGTCAGATCGGTCAGAAAAGCAGTTGTGTCGCCTCCAGACGCCGCGACAAGAACACGACACCCACCCCATTCGCGACATGAACGTGACAACCAGGTGTGCCGCGACCAAAACCATGTCGCGACCGGCTCCTCTAGCGCGAGAATGTCGTGACCAACAAGTTCGTCGTGACCCTGAGGACAGGGCTAAGGTCTCGAGAGGGCCAGGTCTCACATTCTACCCCCCTTAAAAGGATTTCATCCTCGAAATCAAAAGAAAACTCAGTTTCATAGGAGCAACACATAGATACACCAACCAATAATCAAACCATAAGGGAATGCTATCTCATCTCATCTTCACGCTCCAAGTGGCCTCGCCAACAATGCGTTCTCCTAAACGACCTGATCAGCGATCTGTGACCAAACTGTCCCCATAATAATATTTCCATTTATTTAATATAATTTTGATGATCAACAAAACACACTAATGGATTTCATGAGACTTGAGAACAGGAAGCAAAAGAAAAATGAAAGATCAGACAACTGGTAAGTCCCTCATTTCTATCCAAGTCCCTGTAACGACTTCTTTGATAAGCAGAACGACTTCCTTTTGACCGGAACACTCAATCGTTACCATAACGATTTCTTTAGAACTCGCAACGACTCTCTAGCCGTAACGACTTCTTTAGACCTCGTAACGATTTTCTTAGAACTCGCAACGACTCTCTAGCCGTAACGACTTCTTTAGACCTCGTAACGATTTCTTGAACTCGCAACGACTCTCTAGCCGTAACGACTCTTTAGACCTCGTAACGATTCTTTAGAACTCGCAACGACTCTCTAGCCGTAACGATTTCTTTAGACCTCGTAACGATTTCTTTAGAACTCGCAACGACTCTCCAGCCGTAACGACTTCTTTAGACCTCGTAACGATTTCTTTAGAACTCGCAACGACTCTCCAGCCGTAACGATTTCTTCTTTAGACCTCGTAACGATTTCTTTAGAACTCGCAACGACTCCAGCCGTAACGATTTCTTTAGACCTCGTAACGATTTCTTTAGAACTCGCAACGACTCTCAGCCGTAACGATTTCTTTTTAGTTATACGATTTCGTGTAACGATTTCTTTATTAGTTTAACGATTTCGTTAACGATTTCTTTATTAAGTCATAACGATTTCGCGTAACGATTCTTTATTAGTCATAACGATTTCGCGTAACGATTTCTTTATTAGTCATAACGATTTCGCGTAACGATTTCTTTATTAGTCATAACGATTTCGCGTAACGACTTCTTTATTAGTCATAACGATTTCGCGTAACGATTTCTTTATTAGTCATAACGATTTCGCGTAACGATTTCTTTATTAGTCATAACGATTTCGCGTAACGATTTCTTATTAGTCATAACGATTTCGCGTAACGATTTCTCACAACGATTTCTTTAGAACTCGCAACGACTTGCCTGTTGTAACGGCTTCATAAGTTATCACAACGATTTCTTTACAGTTCATAACGACTTGCTATAATTCATAACGATTTCATAAGTTATGAAGTCAGCAAGACTCTTCTTATCGAATTCTTGATGTATCAGTATAATAGCGTTGAAAAGTCAAAGTCATATCTTGTCCGTTGACTGCTATGCATTAAATGCTCTCCGATCGTATCTCCCATGCATGCAGACAATATCTTCCATTTTATGCTACTGCTACTCTGCCCACGTACTTTTTCTTGGACAGAAAGGAGCTTTGCTATATACTGCAATATCTGTTCCATCTCAACTAACAATAGACAGCAGTCCTAGCTGTCTTCTATTTATTGATGATATGCTTACAGATATCTGACAAGACTCATCTGGACAACGTTGGACACAAGATACAAAGTTCTATGACATCTCTTTGGCGTGTACACCAGGATAAAGGACTGACGATCAGAAGGTTCCTCAGTGACCAGTCTAACGTACACAAGGATAAGAGACAACGGACACATCAACGTTCGAATTTGAATCAGCAGTTTAAATAGAAGACTCAAGACGAAAGATCATAATGAGATAGAGCAACATCGCTTGATTTCAGAAGAAAAAAGAATCCATCTCTTACACATCTTTAGAACTTTGAGAAGAGCGAAGCCTCCACTCCAAACCTTGTTCTAAGCTCTTAGCTCTCTGTGCTCAAAAGAATCTTCTCTTTGTAAGAGCCTGTGTGGTCCTTGGAGAGAAAAACCTTGTTAAATCTCTTTCTCTCTCGGGGGCTTAGGAGCTTCAGGTTGTAGCTGGTCAAGCTAGAACTTGAAGCCTGTTTTCACACTCTTTTTTGATTAGTTTGTGTTCCCTTCTGGACGAAGGAAGACCTGGTGGTATCCAGGGTGGTTGGTGTTCCCTTCTGGACGAAGGAAGACCTGGTGGTATCCAGGGTGGCTGTAGTTCCCTTCAGGCTGAAGGAAGACCAGTTGAGGCTGGGTGTAAGGATCCTTAAGGGGGATTGTACCCTTGATAGTAAAATCCTGAGGTATTGCTCAGGGACTGGACGTAGGTCTCCTGTGGAGAGGAGTTCCGAACCAGGATAAAATCCTTGTGTCTTGTGGATGTGTTTTGTGTGATTGTTATCTTGTTTGCTCTAACTCTAACCTTGTTATTAAGTTGTGCAATCTTTTCAGTAGACAGGTTTTAATCAAAGATCGAAGTTTTAATAACCCATTCACCCCCCCTCTGGGCTAGCTAGCTGGGCAACAAGTGGTATCAGAGCCCGTCTCTTCGACAAAGAAGAAGATCCAACGATCTGAAGAGCAAAGATCAATGGCAGCCCAAAGTCACTTCGAAGGTCAGTCTGTCAACAGACCTCCTTTGTTCGATGGTGAAGATTATACGTATTGGAAGACCAGGATGGAATACTTTCTACAAGGCCACGATTATCAAATCTGGTCAATAGTGGAAGAAGGTGATCTGGTCGTCACAAATGAGAAAGCACAATGGACAGATGAAGATAGAAAGAAAATCTCCTTGAACTGTAAAGCTAAGAGCATTCTATGTTGTGCTCTAAGCAAGAAAGAGTTCAACAGAGTTTCAGCATGCAAATCCTCCATGGAAATGTGGGAAAAGTTAAAGATCACATATGAAGGTACAGACAAAGTAAAGGAGACAAGAATTGACATTCTTGTCACTCAGTATGAAAGATTTCAAATGCAAACAGGTGAGTCTATTACCCAAATGTTTAGTAGATTTACTGACATTACTAATGGCCTAGCAAGTCTAGGAAAGTCATATGAAAATGCAGATATGGTAAGGAAGATTCTCAGATCCCTGCCATCTTCATGGACGGCAAAGGTCACAGCTATCGAAGAAGCTAATGATCTTAAGAGAATGTCAGTAGAAAAACTCATTGGGTCTCTCATGGCCCATGAAATAAACATGGAAAGACTAGGAGAATCCTCCAGTAGAAAGAAGCAGTCAAATGCGCTTAAAGCTAATGGGGACTCATCAGAAGAATCCTTAGATAACAGTGAAGATAGCAAAGATAGTGATGATGAAGAAGCCATGCTCTCAAGAAGATTGCAGAGAATCTTGGCAAAGAAGAAGAAGTTCCAGTCTGGTAGGAGGTACTTCAAGAAAAACAAAGATCTCAAGAGACCAGATGGAAAAGATCAGAAGAGGAATGAGCCACTTTGCTATGAATGCAAGAAACCTGGACATATCAAGGCAGACTGTCCAATGTTAAAGAAAAATGATCACAAGAAGAGGACAGCTCCAAGAAGTTCAGAAGATTCAAAAAGAAGGCCATGGCAGCTGCATGGGACAACAGCAGTGACTCAGATAGTGAGTCAAGCTCAAGCAGTGAAGGTGAAGAAGCCAACTTGGCTCTCATGGCGAATACCGAGGATAAGGTACATCTGACTCTTCTTTCGATTCCTGTAATGACTCAGATTCGGATAATTTGGAAAGTGCATTTAATGAACTCTACGATAAGTATAAAGAAGTGTGTAAACTACTTAAGCTAAGCAAGAAAAATATCACATGTTCGAAAATACCAACTCAGATTTAAAATCTGAAAACGAAGAACTAGAAAAACAAATAGTTGAGCTTAAGAGAAGAAATGAACTATTATGTGAAAACTAAAAGACAAGAACAGAAAATCACTGACCTAGAAAAACAGGAAAACTCAGATGATTTAAGAAAAACTGTAAATGAATTAAATAAAGAAAACAATACTCTAGCAAGCACCCTAGAAAAATTTACCAATGGTAAAAACTCTTTAATATTAAAAGGTGCTAGGAGATCGGGTAAAAAGAAAAATGGATTAGGATATACACCCCCAGATAAGAAGAACCATAATATACCCTAAAACATATCCTAACACCAAATTTGTACCCGAACAAGATGTAGCATACAAAGCTGATTTCAAATCACATAGAAAAAGTAACTAAGTTATCCTGCTGCAGTCACTGCAACAAGTTAGGACATATTAAAATGACATGCCCACAAGACATAAAAAATGGATATTAAAAGAAAGTTGATGATACTAACCAATCAGGACCCAAAGAGAATTTGGGTACCTAAAGCTTGATGTTCTCATTTCAGGTTAACCCTCGAGCATCCAAATGGTATTTGGATAGTGGGTGCTCAAGGCATATGTCAGGCAACAAGAAGATATTTGTTGATCTCCAAGCTGAAGAAGGTACAGTCACCTATGGAGATAATGGAAAAGGGACTGTGATAGGAAGCGGGTCTGTGAACATCAAAGGAAAATCAGTCATAAAGGATGTAATGCTGGTCAAAGGGTTAAAGCACAATCTCATCAGCATCAGCCAGTTGTGTGACAAAGGCCATCAAATTCAGTTTCAAGAATCAAAATGCAGTATCTTAAAGGATGGTGCAGTCATATTTGAAGCCTACAGAGAAAGAAATTTGTATGTTCTATATCTCGATGAACTCAAGGATCAAGATGTGTGTTTGGCAGCTAGCAAAGATAAATCAACTGAGTTGTGGCACAGAAGATTGGGCCACTGCAGCTTGGATGGGCTGAACAAGCTCAGAAAAAGAAAACTAGTTGAAGGACTGCCAAAGGTAAATTTCAGATTGGATAGCATTTGCAGACCTTGTGCAAGAGGAAAGCACACCAAGAGCTCCTTCAAATCAAAGACTGTAGTAACCACCTCAAAGCCCTTAGAACTACTTCACATGGATTTATTTGGGCCAATGAGGACTACCAGTTTGGGAGGAAAGAACTTTGGATTTGTAATAGTTGATGATTATTCAAGATTCACTTGGATATCCTTTTTAGAGCACAAAGATGACACATTTGAAAATTTTGTCAGCTTCAGTAAGAAAGTTCAGAAAGATCAGAAATTCTCAATTGTCTCTATTCGATCAGATCATGGTGGTGAGTTTCAGAATGAAAAGTTTTCGAAGTTCTGTGATGATCAAGGAATTGAGCACAACTTCTCAGCTCCAAGGACACCTCAACAGAATGGAATTGCTGAGAGGAAAACAAACTCTTTTTGATATGGCAAGATCAATGTTATCAGAATATGATCTGCCAAGATATTTCTGGGCCGAAGCTATCAACACTGCATGTTATATCATAAATAGAGTGATGATCAGGCCAATTCTGAAAAAGACTGCTTATGAACTCTACAAAGAAAAGAAGCCAAAGATTAGCCATTTCAGAATATTTGGATGTCCTTGCTTCATCCATAACAATGGAAAAAGGGACATTGGTAAGTTGGATGCCAAATCAGATGAAGGCATTTTCATGGGGTATTCCTCTAAACCTAAAGGTTATAGAGTTTTCAATAAACGTTCCTTATTAATTGAACAATCAGTACATGTTATTTTGATGAATCTAACCCTTCCTTGAAAAAGGAAGAAATTAGTGACATTGATGATGCAGATGTCTTGTCCGAAAAATTAAAGAAAACTTCAATTAAGGACAAAGAGGATCCAACTCTGGAAGAACTGCAGCAAACAGAAATCCAACATAAAGATCTTCCAAAGGAATGGAGACATCAGAAAGATCACCCTCCTGAAAACATCATTGGTGATCCATCTGTAGGGGTAAGAACTAGAGGTAATGTAATTCCATGCGACTATTTAGCATTTGTTTCTCAAGTAGAGCCTAAGACAGTCAATGAAGCTTTCTGATGAATCTTGGATATTAGCCATGCAAGATGAACTAAATCAGTTCAAGAGAACCAAGTATGGTCACTTGTTCCTAGACCATCCAATCATTCAGTTATTGGCACCAAATGGTGTTCAGAAATAAACTGGATGAGTCTGGAATAATCTTAAGGAACAAAGCCAGATTGGTGGCTCAAGGCTACTCCCAAGAGGAAGGCATAGATTTCGATGAAACTTATGCACCTGTAGCTAGACTTGAGGCCATTAGGATTTTACTTGCTTATGCATCCGCACTTGATTTAAAACTTTTTCAAATGGATGTCAAATCAGCCTTCTTAAATGGTTTCATCAAGGAGGAAGTTTATGTTGAACAACCTCCAGGTTTTGACGACTCTGAATTTCCAAATCATGTATTTAAATTACATAAGGCTTTATATGGTCTAAAGCAAGCTCCTAGAGCCTGGTATGAAAGGCTCAGTAATTTCTTATTAAATCATGGTTTCACTAGAGGTAAAGTAGATAGTACATTATTTATAAAATCCAAGGTTAAACATATACTTCTTGTACAAATCTATGTAGATGATATTATTTTTGGATCTACTGATGAATCTCTTTGCAAGTACTTTGAAAAGCTTATGCAGGGAGAATTCGAAATGAGCTTGATGGGGGAGTTAAGCTACTTCCTTGGATTGCAAATCAAGCAAGGGAAGGATGGCACTCATATCTGTCAAGCAAAGTACACCAAAGAGCTGTTGAAGAAATTTGGATTTGAAGATGCAAAGCCATTATCAACTCCAATGAGCACATCAACCAGAATGGACAGTGATCAAAAAGGTAAAAGGGTAGATCAAAAGAATTATCGAGGTATGATAGGATCACTACTTTACTTAACTGCCAGTAGACCAGACATTTTGTTCAGTGTATGCATGTGTGCTAGATATCAGGCAGACCCTCGAGAGTCTCACTTAATCTCTGTAAAAAGAATATTAGATATTTAGCTAGAACTCATGATTTAGGTCTCTGGTATCCTAGATCTTGTGAGATAAATCTAATAGGATATTCAGATGCTGATTATGCTGGTTGCAAAGTAGATAGAAAGAGCACCAGTGGATGTTGTCAGTTTCTTGCAGGATGCTTAATATCATGGACATCCAAGAAACAAAATTCAGTAGCTCTATCAACAGCTGAGGCGGAATATGTTGCTGCTGGAAGTTGCTGTACACAACTTCTTTGGATAAAGCAACAACTGGAAGATTTCGGCATTCACATCAAATCAATCCTCTATTGTGTGATAATACCAGTGCCATCAACCTCACCAAAAATCCAGTTCAACACTCAAGGACGAAACACATTGAGGTAAGATATCATTTTATTCGAGACCATGTAGCTAGTGGTAATTTAGAAATTTCGTTTATAGATACAAATGGTCAATTGGCAGATATCTTCACAAAAGCCCTACCTGAAGAGAGATTTACATCTCTTAGAAGGGAACTAGGGATGTGCAATTTGTGAAAGAATTTCTGTGATTTTATTGACATATAAATTTTTCAGATTAAATGAAAAGTTCTCTCTCCGTTAAAGTTAACAAAACTCTGGTTATCTATATGCTTTGACCGCTTCTGTGTAGAAAGTTGTTTGACTTGTCAAACCTTTTTGTCGCTTTCTACCTTTGCCGCCTTTTGGCGCTCCCGTCATTAAAGTATATTAATTTATCCAAACCGTTTTGAGATCGATTCGCCTTCCACCTTTACCCCTTTTTATTCTCTATCTGTTCACCTAAAGCTGATGCCCTAACGATTTTGGGATCGTCTCTCTGCAACTTTCGAAGCCTTCTTCTCTTCCCGCGAAGAACTCCTTCGAAAACTTCCGTCCCTTCCATCATCCTCCCTTCCAGAATCTTTTTCTTCTCTGCACCCATGGCCGCTCCGTTGATCTCCGGAAGTGTTGGGGGCTACAGTGCTGAGTATTTATCCCCAAGGGAGCAAGAAAGATTTACATTTGTGAAGACAAAGATTTGCGGAAATAAGGCAGTGGATGTTCAGAATCTCGAGAAGAGTGGCATGGCCAGGCTAGTTGATACTCTAAGAAGATCGCAGTGGATGGATGTGGTCACCTTCAGTGAAGTAAGCTACCCGGATTTGGTAAAAGCCTTCTACGTCTGTCTGAAGTCAGAAGCAGATGGATCCCTTGTTTCCTCTGTCAAGGGTATCCAAATCAGAATAACCCATGAGCTGTTGCATGATCTGTTTGGAGTAAAGACCTCTGGATTTAGCGGCATTCACTCTGTGAATGATGAAGTCAAAGGTCTCGGGATTATCGGTCCAGGATTTAAGTTAAAGGATGGGAAGCTTGATATTAATCAGATGTCCGCGTTCAACCGATTGCTTCACTTTATAGTCTGCCAAATCTTAGTTCCCCGTAGTGCTACCTTTTCTTCATGCACTAGGGCAGATTCGGACATAATGTTCTGGGCAATCCAGAACAAAGAGATAAACCTGGCCGCAGTGATGATTGAGCGAATGATGTTCGCACATGCTCAGTTATGGGAAACAAAGAGCAAGTTGAATGTTTCCCTTCCATATGCCCATCTTCTGACCAGATTTTCAAGCACTTTGGAGTAGATCTGTCAGGTGCGGTAGCTGAAAAGATGGGCCAGTCTATAAGTCCAGAAACCTGAAGAAAAGTGGTTTTTCAGTGCAAGAAGGAGTTTGGTCGAAATCCTCTGTGGCTGAAGGAGAAGCAGTTATTGCAGATATTCCAGAAGCAGTAGAAGTAGAGCAAGCAGCAGCAAGTCAAGCAGAGCTAGAACCAGTTGAGTCAGCTATGGATGCCAATCCGAAGCTCAATTGGAAGAGGGTGCAGCTGGTGTGGCAGATTCCTCGCCCACCCCTAGTCACCTCTATTTTAAGAGAGGTATTGGACTCCATTCCCTCCATCTCTGTCTCTTCTAAGGCAGGTGGACCTGATGAAGATGTTGTCTTGGAAGAAGCTCCTGCTCAGGGGAGCAAGAAAGTATTGAAGTCCCTGCTCCCATTCAGGGGGAGCATGCTGAGAGTGAAAAGCCGAGAGTGAAGGCCCAAGTGCAACTCTAAATCTTGAGGAGCCTGTCTCTCAGCCAAGTAAGCAGAAAAGAATTGTTCACAGGAGGTCAAGGAAGGGCCATAGGAAAGTAAAATTGAAGCATGTTATGGCCTTGTTAAAAGCCCAAGGAGAAATCTTGGCATCAGTTCAGTCTGGTATTCAAGGAATTGTTTCAAATCAAGTTTCAACCTCCTCAGACATATCCTCAATAAGAAATGCAATGAGGTTTTTCAATAAAGAAATGTCTGATATGAAGAGTTTGCTGGCTAATCTGTCAAAGTCTAGTGGTGTCCCTCCTGCACCTACTCAGAGCAGTCCAGCTGAAGTTCCTAGGCCACCAGGGCCTCCAGCTGAAGTTCCTAGGCCACCAGGGCCTCCAGCAGAAGTCCCTCGGCCAACAGGGCCGCCAGTCAAGGGTCAGGGCCATCAGGGCCATCTTGTAAGGTCACCCGGACCAGTGGCAGCCTCAAGGTCTTCAGGACCCTCTCCTGCAGTCAGAGAAAGTCAGGCCAAAGGAAAAGAGCCAGTGTCAGTATCCAAGGCCCCTGATACTTCTTCTCTTGCCACTCCAACCCTCTCCACACCTTCATCTCCTCCTACTGCACCTCCTGCTCCACCAACCATAAAGCATCCCATGCCTCGCACCCAACCTTCCTCATCCTCTACTTCCTCTCAACCCTCCTTCTCACCTTCTCCAGCTCTCATCTCAGCTTCATCCTCATTAACTCCTCAACCTTCACCTATTAAATCCAAACATCTCATCCTCAACCAACCTCTTCCTTTAATCCTAAACACCTTTTCTATCCTCCTACTCCTCCTAATTCTGTTACCTTTCCTCCAGTGAAACCTCTGCCTCTTGGTATTTTTGACACCAATGTTCCAGACCATTTTGAAAGGAACACTCTCCTCACCATTCTTTCCACAGCCTCTCACATTCACAGGACTGACCCTCCTAGTCCTGTCTTCAAAAAGAGAAAACCTCTTCCTCTCTAAGCACTCCTTCTACTTCTCTCTACCCTCCTTTATGGTACTCTCTTACCCTTGATCCTAAGAGAAGACCTATCTACAAAGAATACCTCCAGAAATGCATTCTTTCTACCATTTATGGTATTCCTTTTCTCAACCTCTCCGAACACCTGGCCATTGTCTTTCCTTTTACTCAGATATCTCAAGCTTTCAAATCCAAAATCCTTGAGGGCACTGAGTTCAAGACTGAAGATCAGTGGGCAGCTATCAAAGGAAACAGGGCTCAATACTCAAAATACCTGTCTGCAAGGGCCGAATCTCTCTCTCTCAGAGCTCACCCACTCACCTTCTCTGAGTGGTTTATCTTTCAGCACAAGAACACTTGGGGATCCTTCATTTTGAAGGAAATTCGTGTTGCCAGAGCCTTTCAGCTGTACAGTAACTTCTGTTACTTGAACAAGCTTCCAGAAGTTCAGTTTTGCCAGTTCAACTCGCAGATTACTGTGCTGCAATCAGAAACCCCTCTCAACCTTCCTCTTACAGTAGACTTTGTCTCCTTCAAGGTTGATTTTCCAGTTCTTCTGCCAAAGCTGCACTCGTTAGTGCTTAATTCAGATGCTGGATCTCAGGCTCTAGATATTTTGCAAGGCAGCTGGGCCGGATGTCAGCCAAGCAGGGCCGATCACCCTCATTTCTGCGGTTCATCTTCAGAGAATATCACTCTGGCCGCATCTCTTCTCAGACCTTAGCTCCACTCATTTGAGTGTGAACGACTCACTCATCAGAATGGGAGCTTCTCTATCGGGCCTCTTATCAGCAGTTGGAAGCTGTCAATCAAGATCTGGTCAGTCAGAGGAAGCCTCTCTTTCTGCCGAAGCCTTTATGGATCTCAATTCCATCGCACCCATACCAGCTCTATGCTGTATGGGCCTCCAGATATTCTGCCTTCTATGCCTTAAAGCAGGATCTGTTAAATCACAACTTCACACTATCCAATTTCCTTGGACAGATTTCTCCACAGGCCAGTTTTGGCAAGAGTACTTACTTCAGATTTATTTTGGACAAAAATCAGTATGGAGAATTCTTAGAGCAGCAAAGGCAACTCTACATTCAGAGGAACATCCCTTCCATGGGACCCGCCTTCTCAGTTACCTTTGGTGTTTTTCTAAAATTTTTTGAGGATCTTGAGATCAAGGCATGGGCTGTTATCTCACAGCATGCCTCCTTGTTATCTCCTATGTATTATCTTTCTCCCTCTTAATACAAATTCTTCTCTCTTCTTTGTCTCACAGCTTATCTTTTTGCCTAATGACAAAATGGGGGAGACAACTAACGTAAATCTGAAAAACATACTTCATTTTTTTTGTATGATATTTAGTATATTTTGTCATCATCAAAAAGGGGGAGATTGATGACCAAACTGTCCCCATAATAAATATTTCCATTTATTTAATATTAATTTTGATGATTAACAAAACAACACTAATGGATTTCATGAGACTTGAGAACAGGAAGCAAAAGAAAAATGAAAGATCAAGACAATCTGGTAAGTCCCATCATTTCTATCCAAGTCCCTGTAACGACTTCTTTGATAAGCAGAACGACTTCCTTTTGACCGGAACACTCAAATCGTTACCATAACGATTTCTTTAGAACTCGCAACGACTCTCTAGCCGTAACGACTTCTTTAGACCTCGTAACGATTTCTTTAGAACTCGCAACGACTCTCTAGCCGTAACGACTTCTTTAGACTCGTAACGATTTCTTTAGAACTCGCAACGACTCTCTAGCCGTAACGACTTCTTCTTTAGACCCGTCGATTCTTTAGAACTCGCACGACTCTCAGCCGTAACGATTTCTTTAGACCTCGTAACGATTTCTTTAGAACTCGCAACGACTCTCCAGCCGTAACGATTTTCTTAGACCTCGTAACGATTTCTTTAGAACTCGCAACGACTCTCCAGCCGTAACGATTTTCTTAGACCTCGTAACGATTTCTTTAGAACTCGCAACGACTCTCCAGCCGTAGATTTCTTTAGACCTCGTACGATTTCTTTAGAACTCGCAACGACTCTCCAGTACGATTTCTTTATTAGTCATAACGATTTCGTGTAACGATTTCTTTATTAGTCATAACGATTTCGCGTAACGATTTCTTTATTAGTCATAACGATTTCGCGTAACGATTTCTTTATTAGTCATAACGATTTCGCGTAACGACTTCTTATTAGTCATAACGATTTCGCGTAACGATTTCTTTATTAGTCATAACGATTTCGCGTAACGATTTCTTTATTAGTCATAACGATTTCGCGTAACGACTTCTTTATTAGTCATACGATTCGCGTAACGATTTCTTTATTAGTCATAACGATTTCGCGTAACGATTCTTTATTAGTCATAACGATTTCGCGTAACGATTTCTATTAGTCATAACGATTTCGCGTAACGATTTCTCACACGATTTCTTTAGAACTCGCAACGACTTGCCTGTTGTAACGCTTCATAATTATCACAACGATTTCTTTACAGTTCATAACGACTTGCTATAATCATAACGATTTCATAAGTTATGAAGTCAGCAAGACTCTCTTATCGAATTCTTGATGTATCAGTATAATAGCGTTGAAAAGTCAAAGTCATATCTTGTCCGTTGACTGCTATGCATTAAATGCTCTCCGATCGTATCTCCCATGCATGCAGACAATATCTTCCATTTCTATGCTACTCTTCTACGTACTTTTTCTTGGACAGAAAGGAGCTTTGCTATATACTGCAATATCTGTTCCATCTCAACTAACAATAGACAGCAGTCCTAGCTGTCTTCTATTTATTGATGATATGCTTACAGATATCTGACAAGACTCATCTGGACAACGTTGGACACAAGATACAAAGTTCTATGACATCTCTTTGGCGTGTACACCAGGATAAAGGACTGACGATCAGAAGCTTCCTCAGTGACCAGTCTAACGTACACAAGGATAAGAGACAACGGACACATCAACGTTCGAATTTGAATCAGCAGTTTAAATAGAAGACTCAAGACGAAAAGATCATAATGAGATAGAGCAACATCGCTTGATTTAGAGAAGAAAAGAATCCATCTCTCACAATCTTTAGAACTTTGAAGAAGAGCGAAGCCTCCACTCCAAACCTTGTTCTAAGCTCTTAGCTCTCTGTGCTCAAAAGGAATCTTCTCTTTGTAAGAGCCTGTGTGGTCCTTGGAGAGAAAAACCTTGCTAAATCTCTTTCTCTCTCGGGGGCTTAGGAGCTTCAGGTTGTAGCTGGTCAAGCTAGAACTTGAAGCCTGTTTTCACACTCTTTTTCTGATTAGTTTGTGTTCCCTTCTGGACGAAGGAAGACCTGGTGGTATCCAGGGTGGTTGGTGTTCCCTTCTGGACGAAGGAAGACCTGGTGGTATCCAGGGTGGCTGTAGTTCCCTTCAGGCTGAAGGAAGACCAGTTGAGGCTGGGTGTAAGGATCCTTAAGGGGGATTGTACCCTTGATAGTAAAATCCTGAGGTATTGCTCAGGGACTGGACGTAGGTCTCCTGTGGAGAGGAGTTCCGAACCAGGATAAAATCCTTGTGTCTTGTGGATGTGTTTTGTGTGATTGTTATCTTGTTTGCTCTAACTCTAACCTTGTTATTAAGTTGTGCAATCTTTTCAGTAGACAGGTTTTAATCAAAGATCGAAGTTTTAATAACCCATTCACCCCCCTCTGGGCTAGCTAGCTGGGCAACAGAATCTGCCTCCTGCGCAACTGCTGCACTCTACGATCCACAACTCTGACAGGGTGCACTAGTACTGACAACTCTGGTGTGACCTGTAACTGTGAGTAATCTAACATGTGCGACGGATTTGCAAATACCTCCTCAGCTGCAAAACATGAAAAACATCGTGCACACCTGCTAACTCTACTGGAAGACGTAATTTGAACGTGACCTCGCCGATCCTCTCTGTGATAGGGGAACGTCCAATATACCTCGGACTGAGCTTTCCCTTCTTTCCAAACCTCATGACACCCTTGATCGGCGAGACCCACAAGAACACAAGGTCACCCACGCTGAACTGCAACGACCTCCTATGAATATATGCATAGCTTTTCTGCCTGCTTTGTGCTGCCTGAAGCCTCTGCCTGACTAAACTGACTGTGTCTGCACACTGCTGTACCAGCTCTGGTCCCAAAAGCTGCCTCTCACCCACTTCGAACTAGTGAAGCGGTGTCCTACACGGCCGACCATACAAAGCCTCCTATGGTTCCATTCCAATGCTCGAGTGATAACTGTTGTTATATGCAAACTCTACCATCGGAAGGTGAGACTCCCAAGTGCCACCTCAGTCCAAGAAACAAGCTCTCAACATATCCTCCAAAGTCTGTATAGTCCTCTCTAACTGACCATCTGACTGTGGGTGGTACGCTAAACTGAGTCACAACTCTGTGCCAAGGGCTCTCTACAAACTGCGCCAAAACCCTGAAGTAAACTTCGAATCTCTGTCAGAAACAATGGAAACTGGGGTCCGGTGCAATGGAACAACTTGGTCCACATATAATCTGGCAAGCTTGTCCACTGACCAAGACATCCTGACTGGAAGGAAGTGCGCTGATGTCACGCCCCGACGCGGAATATCGGAACATGAGGCAGCTGCAAGTAAGTGAGTATAGAGCATAGAATAACATCAAACCATTGGACAATTAAATAATATAAAATCAAATGACTTTTATTGATGATTTAACTATTGTCTATTACATTCTCTAATGTAGAGCCATAACATAGGGCCCAAACAACTCTCATACATAGAACGAAATAAAAAGACTAATTGAGACATCTAGGATAGTATGGTGATGTCATGGCACTCATGGATCACTTTTGGTTCTCCCCATCCTCGTGAGTGTACTCATTCTCCTCAGCCTCACCTGAGAACACAATAATAAATAACGTAGGGTGAGCGACAATGCCCAGTAGGATTTATATCTCATGGTGCGAGCAAACTTTACATGATTAGTGTATTAAAAGTAGAGTCACTATATGATAGAGTGAGAGAGTCAAGTAATGTAAGAGATAGCACTATAATAAGAACCAAGATAGCACAAGTTTCCAAATATAGCACAGAGCAAGATGGCCATAGCACAAATAGCACAATGTATAACAATAGCACAACGAGTATAATATAGCACTTTGATTGTCATTTAGATAGTCGAGATAGATAGCACTTGAGTGTAATGCCAAACACTCTAGTCAATTAACTCCTACAGGCACTAGCACTTTTGGACGCACCTCCCAGGGCCAGACCGAGTCTTTTATATTGTCAGACATTTGTTATATTATTTATCTTTAGACAATCAGTCAATGGCCAATAGAGAGTACCAAGAAATAGATGAGAGTACTAGATGAATAGACAAGAGTAGAGAGAGTGTGAATAGATGAGCGAGTAGAGTATAGATGAGAACTATAGGTCATTGCACATAAAACGTCGATTAAACGGGCGAAAGTAACAGTTGCACAACACTCGCATTTGGTGTTGGCAGTCAGGTGGAATTCACTACCCTTCCACTGGCCATGTTATACACAAGTCCAGAGGTCCGGCGTGATTTAAGATAAGAGAGAACTTCTAATGCCATTTGGATCATATTGATCTCTAAAGGTATTATGGGCATTAGGGTACAACCAGCTCGGTCTCCATGAGGGAATCTACAGAGTACGGAGTCTTATAGAGGTCTTAACAAAAGGTCCCTTGTCTACCAGAACGGAATGTCCAATAGAGAGGTTTCAACTTGTCAAGAGAGTAGTGTATAGAGAAAACAAGTTGCTCGATGTTCTAGAGGAATTCTAGAACAGTGGAGCGGCGATAATGGTATTCCAAATCCACGTAAGAAAATAGAAACAATGTCATTATTATCATGGGTGATAAATGTGCAATTATTGAAGTAAATTACCAGATAATTTATTTCATGTATTTTCTGCATGGTTTCATGGCAAGGATGTGTATTTGGTGTGTGCATGTGCATGAAATCATGAGACATGGAATGATCAGGCACATCAACTTTTAAATTAAAGAAATTATGTGACATATATCAAAATTTAATAACATGATGGTTTACTGTTCATTACACAGTTTTATAGGGTATATACATGCTTAGCAACCATAAATATTCATTTAAATAGGACAAAAATCGTTGCTGGAATAATATAGGTAAATCACGACGGGTATGATGGTCGTGTTTAATAGGCTATCAGAAACGCAACGACGAGGACCGTCGTGTTCATGCGAACCCTAACTATTCAAAGGGCACAATTCCCCAGAGGCGAGAAACAATAGTGAAACGTGACGACCTTAGCGGTCGCATTTTAGAGATCTTCTGACAGTCAATGGTCACACAGTTTGATGCACGGGATGAGCCAAAATGTGACGACATGGGCGGTCGCCTTTCAGGTAAATGCGACGGTCAAGACCGACACAAAACCAGTCGATTGAATCGCGTCACCTGACTCGGTCACGATTCAAGGTTCAACCCGAAAATAGTAAAATCAAGCAGCGATCTTCATGAAATGCTTATAACTCACAAACTAGGGCACTTGGGACAAAATGGTGAACATGAAACTTGTAGGGAACATCAAGTAGAAGAGAACTATGCCTTTGGACCGAATCAATTTGGTCTCATTAGGCGTGCAAACTAGCTTGAACAAGAAACGGTGCAGACTTGTGCGATGATGGGAAAACGCTTATAACTCGATGGATACATGATGAAAATTGGGTAAATTACTTGCATATGAAACTAGACATGTAGCACTACAAGATGGTATGAGTTTAGTTCCTCTTTAGCCCGAGAATACCTATCTTTGTGAAGATCTAAGACTAGACAGTTGCATAGGTCACAGCAGAGCACGGTTGAGGAAGAGCTCGGTTCTCCAGCCGTTCTCCTCTGCTCCTGGTGCCCTAGCACAGCCTCCCACGACCCCAACATGATGGTGAACCTTCCCCTTTAGCCTTAGGATGAATACTTATATGTCTAGGGTTTATTTTAAGTCCTAATATAACTAGGAAAGATGGGGTGCGGCCATAGCTAGTTTCCTTGCTTGTTTTGAAGATCTCATCTCCCAATTGGAGTGGAATTACCCTTAGATGGGGCTTGCCATGATGGGTGACTAATTT
Organism: Colocasia esculenta; assembly: GCA_014218235.1. Classification (NCBI taxonomy): domain Eukaryota; kingdom Viridiplantae; phylum Streptophyta; class Magnoliopsida; order Alismatales; family Araceae; genus Colocasia; species Colocasia esculenta. Next base: position 132,676,687 of record CM024754.1, read on the forward strand.
GATTACCTTTCTTGGCTTAATTACCATGGTTTAAATCTCTAATTTACCCTTTCCTATTTTCCCTACAATTATGGTCGCGAATTTCTTGGGTATTTTCCTCTTAACCCATAATCCAACTCCTAGCTTGGCCCAATACCTTGAGGTGAGCTAATATAACAAGCCCATTAGTTCTTATTGTTTATTGAGTGTTGTTTAATCCATTTCCTTTAAATATTTTTATCATTTTTTTAAAATATCGGGTTGCTACATCTGACTTAGTCAACCGATCCACAATCACCCAAATACCATCATGCCTCTGCGTAGTACGGGGCAAACCAACCACAAAATCCATGGCGATGTCATCCCACTTCCACTTGGGAATGGGCAACGGCTACAGCTCACCACCAGAATACCAATGCTCTGCCTTCACCTACTGACAGGTAAGGCAACGAGCGACAAACTCTGCCACGCCCCTCTTCATCCCTGGCCACCAAGAGAACCTCTTCAGGTTATAGTACATCTTGGTGGAACCAGGATGAACAGCATACCTCGACTGGTGTGCCTCTGAAAATAGCGCCTATCGTGCATCACAGGGAATGTACAATCTGCCTCTCAATCAGACCTCACTGTCCTCGTCCAGCTCAACATCTGGAATCTGCAAAATATCTGCCAACTCTGAATCTGCCTGCTGTGCCTCCAACACCTGACGGTACACTGATGGGCGAACTGGAAAACTGGTCATCACTGCACGGCCTCTATACCTTGAAGGGCAGAAAACTCCCTGAGACAAGTCCTCAAACAACCTCCACTCTCTGACCATCAACAAACTCAAGCGAACACGCCTGCTCAAAGCATCTGCCACAACATTAGCCCTTCCCAGGTGATAGGAGAGGGTAAGGTTGTAGTCCTTCAAGTACTCTATCCATCTACGTTGCCTCAAGTTCAAATCCTTCTGAGTGAAGATATACTGCAAACTCTAATGGTCGGTGAAGATCTCGAATGCCTCATCGCACAAATAGTGCCTCCACAACTTCATAGCGAACACCACGGCTGCCAACTCTAAGTCGTGGGTAGGGTAGTTCTCCTCATGCTTCTTCAACTACAGAGAAGCATAGTCAACGACCCCACCATTTTGCATCAGCACTACACCCAACCCTGATCTCGAAGCGTCTGTGTAGACCACAAAACCTCCGCTACCTAACGGCAAGACCAACATCGGTGCTGAAGTCAACCTCCTCTTCAGCTCCTGAAAACTCTGCTCACAGTCCTCTGTCTGAACAAATCTAGTCTCAAGCTTGGTCAATCTGGTCAACGGCTCTGCAATCCTGGAAAAGCCCTGGATGAACCTCCTGTAATAGCCTGCCAAACCCAGAAAGCTGCGAATTTCTGACACTGAAGTGGGCTGCTCCCAAGACAACACTGCCTTAACCTTGGCAGGGTCCACTGCCACACCTAAAACTGAGATCACGTGTCCGAGAAAGTGCACCTCCCGCAGCCAAAATTCGCATTTATCAAATTTGGCATAAAGTTGGTGACTCCGCAACGTCTCCAACACAATCCTCAGATGCACCTCGTGCTCCTCCTCAGAAGCCGAGTAGACCAAAATGTCATCTACAAATATGACCACAAACCTGTCCAGGTACTCACTGCACACTCTTTGCATCAAATCCATAAAAGTTGCTGGCACATTCGTGAGTCCAAACGGCATCACGACAAACTCGAAGTGACCGTACCTCGAACAGAAAGCTGTCATACCAATATTTGACTCTCTGATCCTCAACTGGTAGTAACCGGACCTCAAGTCAATCTTCGAAAACACTCTGGCTGACTGCAACTGATCAAACAAGTCATCAATCTTGGGTAACGGATACTTGTTCTTCACTATTACCTGGTTCAACTGCCTGTAATCGTTGCACAATCTCAAGCTATCATCCTTCTTCCTCACGAACAATACTGGCACACCCCACGGCGAATGACTCAGATGGAGGAAACCCAACTCATGTAGCTCCTGCAACTGGCACTTCAACTCACGCAACTCAGCTGGAGCCATCCGGTATGGTGCCTTAGACAAAGGCATCGTACTAGGCAAAAGCTCAATGGAGAACTCTACCTCCTGCTCAGGCGGTAAACTAGGTAGATCCTTCAGAAAAATATCAAAAAACTCACAAACAACTGGTACATTAAAAATCGACGACCCTCTAGGTTCCAAAGAACACACAGAAGCAAGATATGCTACGCAACCATCGCGGATCAAATGACGAGCTCTACAGAAAGAAATAAAAGGTCGACGGGTAGACCGGATACCTCGGAAGCTAAGAACATGAGCTTCAGGTATATCCAACCACACGGTCTTCTGCTGACAATCTACCACAGTCGAGTGAGCCTCCAACCAGTCCATGCCAAGGATGACGGCGAAGTCACGAAGCTGCAATGCGTACAACCTGGCTGGCAATGGTGTCCCTGGACCTCAACTATGACACCCTCAAGGTAGCTGAAAGAATGCATGTAATCACCGGATGGAAGATCAACCATCACATCACACTGCCTCTCAAGTGTGTGACGAACAAGCGACTCGTAAAACTCCTCGGAAGTGAAACAAAGAGAAGCACCGAGATCAACCAGAACACGAGCAGCTCTACCAAGGATAGGCAAGGTACCTATAACTAGGTTCAACACCTCGGCCTCCTCCTTGGTAAGAGCCATCACACGACCACGCCCACGCTGCGGCGCCTGTTGGGGCTGTTGCTGCTGCGGCAGTTGCTGGTGCTGTGGAAACTGTTGGTGGTGGTGGTACGGCTGAAACTGCTGCGGTTACTGATGCTGCTGAAACTGCTGAGGATACTGAAGGTACTGCTCTGCTACTGCTGACGGGTGCCTGTTGCTGCGGAGGGTACTAGTACTGCGGAAACTGTTGACTGTACTGCACTGGCTGCTACGGCAACTGGACTTGCCCCATCGGGCAATCCCTCCTAAAGTGGCCTGGCAAACCACAAGTGTAACAAACCACCTCCTGCCTGCCCTGCTAGACTCCCTGCTGAACCGACTGCTCTGCAAACCTCGACTAGTACTTCTAATGTCGGCTCCATCCACCCTCACGAGTGTCATCTGCCTGAACTTCGAGCGCAAACTGGAACTGCCCGAACTGCCCGAGCCCGAAGAAGAAGAAGTCACACTACCACGACTATCTGCGGAACGCTGGTACGGTGTGGTTCTGGAAGAAGCTCCTCCCTGCTACTGATGCTGAGGCTGCCAAGTCTCTCTCTCCAAGGTGGTGGCCTTAGCCACTGCCACTCCCAAGGTGGTACACATGTGAACAGTCATGCCCCACCTCAAATCTGGACTCAATTCCGCAATAAACCTCTCTGCGTAAGCCTGCTCACTGCTGGCGACATGAGGAACATGCCTCAACAACCTGACGAACCTCTGGTGATACTGAGCAACCGTCAGATCACCCTGAACCAACTCATGAAACTGATCTCGTCTCTCACGTCGAGCATAGTCAGGAAAGTACTCGTCGTGGAAGACCTCCAAGAACTGCAGCCAAGAAACCTGATCCAAACACTGCCTTGGTAAGTGTATCTGCCTCTGGACTCTCCACCATTCATGGGCTGGCCCCTTGAGCTGATACACTACCAATCTGACCTGATCCACCTCGGCAGACTCCATGGTCTCGAATGTACGCTCCAACTCGTGCGTCCAACTCTCAGCTCTGTCTGGGTCGTAGTCTCCGAGGAATGTCGGTGGTCGGAGATGCAAAATCCTCCAAGAGGGCGGTCCTGTCCTAAGTGACAGCCATCCTTCTCCTACCGACCCGGGTACTCCCACTACCCGACGCCTGTTGAACTTATACTGACTACTCCACCTGCGGATCTGCCTGCTGCTCTGGTACTGCTGGGGTAGGTACTGGCGGCTGGCCTCCCGCTGCCGTCTGCCATGGCCCCTAGAACATGGCTCTGAAGAACTGCTCGGCCATAGGGAACCAATCTGGATATTGCTGTGGTGGGGGCTGGTACCACTACTGTTGCTGCTCACCTGTTGTTACTACTACTGTCGCCTCCTGAGGCTGTGCCACAGACTTCTCTACTGACTCATCCTCCTAGACCTGGCCTGGCACTGGCATATCCGACTCACCCTACTGCTCCATCAGCTCTCTGGCCTACCTACGCATGCGCGGAGCCATATCCTGCACGACACACAACCAACAAGGTTAACGACACTAACTCAGGCTGCTAGCTGTGTACTTGTACTACTATTGAGACTTCCTGTTGTAGTTTAAATCCACTACAAGTCCAGTTATACTCTCACTCTGATACCAACTGTAACGACCTCGAGAACACGACCCTTGGCTCAAGCTGAGGACCCAATTTTTGTGGCTGCTGCCCACGGATCCGAGGATCCGGAAGTGCTATAACACAAGTCTAACAGAATATGTAAAGAAAATAAACGACAACTACTAACTAGGAGCACACATGCGGAAGCAGAAAGAAGAGCGAGACTATAGCGTATCGCTCTAGGTATAGTCCCAACACACACAACGAATACAAGTAAAGAAGAGAAAAACAGAGCCCTTAGGGGCATACCCCAAGGGTGAAGTACAATTGAAAAGGGGATACCACTGCTAGCTATGGGGACGACGACTACCGCCCCGCCTCCTCTGCCCGCCGCGCACCCTGCCGCTACTAAGAAGTCTCACCTAGAAAAAGAGGGGATGAACTTCACAACAGAAGTTAGTAGGGACTACCAATCTCCTACTGGCTCTAACAGGTAGGAAAGAATATATACAGTCAAAGTAAAAGATAGCAGTTATACATATTCTAAACTACACAAGAAAGTGCAGAAGCAAAGTGACTAACTAGCAACGGTACGGAAAAGACACCACAGTCAGAAACTCTGTACGACCTACACGTCGTGACCACCACACGGCTGGCAACATAGACAGAAGAACCCTGCCTGGACAAGAGACACTAGCTACGGAAACCACTACCACTAGTCAACTGGTCAGGAGCGTCCACTGACGTCTTACCCTCGACCCAGGTCAAGACCTGTATGTCTCTTCAGAGTAGGGACAGGAGCACAAAGTAACACAACAGTAACCGCCGTAGTCTGGCCGGACTATGGTCCCACGCCTGGCCTCTCTAGGTGGTTCTGGGGCCACAAAGAGAGAGGCAGTGAGAAAAAGGACTGGTTGGCCAGCGCCGGGAAGACTCCAAAACGGCCTCGGCGTCCCAGACCAACCAAGAGAGCTCTACAAATGACTCAATGCCACTGTCCTAACCACCATTTTCCCCTCTGCTCCAGAGTCCATGACTCGAGCACGCCCGCCGCCTAGAGCACTCCCTTAACAGGCACACGGGGATGGGGGTCCCAGGTAAGTGGTAACAACCTCTCTCGCGGGACAAGCCCTCAGGTGCCGAGTACCGGGTGAATGACTAGTGTAGAACTGTACTAGGAACTAGCACTGGTGCCACGGGTACAGAAAGAATTGAAAATGCTCCACGAGAAACAGAACTCCGCAAGACTTACCTATCTCTACTGCTATCGCGACGCTACAGGCTGGCGCGATAATGTCACGATGCCACGGGCTGTCGCGACAATGTTGCGGTGCCAAGGCCCATCGCGACAATGTCGCGATGCCATAGGATGTCGCAATGATGTCGCGGCGGCCATACCCGTCACGACATCATCGCGACCCCTAAATCGGTTGCGACCTCAGTGGAGAGGGGTCCCGGGACAACCCTCCCAAGGACGGCCTCAAATCCGATACAAACCATACCAATAGGGGGAGGGGAGCATGGGAAACACTATGAAAACATGAAATAGGCTAACCGCCCTCACAACCCCACGGATCATGCAATAAACATGGAGATCTACACTTAAGGAAAACCTTTCCACGAATGAGGCATGGATCTCACCCCCCCACGACCCCAACACGACGAGGGAAACCCGAATCACAAGGGGAGGGGAGCATGCTAGGACGAGAGGAGACAATGGGTCCCTACCTCAAGGAGTAGAGCCGACCCGTTGGGGCCTTCACGTCTGAATGGCCACCTCCTCCTCGCTCTTAGCACCACGCGGACATCGCCCACACCAAGGAGATGTCACCTCCCTGCCACAAGCACCACGAACACGCCAAGAACACAAGAGGAGCTCAGGGGAAGGAAGAAGAAGAAGAAGAAAAAGAAGAAAGAAGAAAAGGAAGGAGAGGGGGAGAAATGGGCGTCTACCTCGGTTTTGAACCGACGGGCCCAGAGACGCGACAGGTCGGACCGGTGCGATAATGACCATGTCACGACTGCCCAGCAGGTCACGACCACCTCGCGACGTCCTACCCCGGCACGACACCAAAAGTGGTCAAACCTTAAAGATCGAGAAAACTAGAACGCGATGGCTTGTCAGGTCGCGTCAATGTTGTACGCACCTGACACCCAACAAGGTCGTTCTTACAGAAAGGACAGCGGTCAGAAAAGCAGTCGCGTCGCCTCCAGACACCACGACAGGAACGCGACGCCCAACCCCGTCGCGACATGAACGCGACGACCAGGTCTGCCGCGACCAAATCCATGTCGTGATCGGCTCCTCTAGCGCGACAATGCCCCAACCAAGGGATCCGTAGCGACCCTGAGGATAGGGCTAAAGGCCCGAGAGGGCAGGGTCTCACAGTACATATAACATTAAAGAAAATAAACCTATCTGTTACAGACTCTTTCAACTCTAATCATCTTAGCTGACTAGCTATAATGACAGGTACAATTTAGCAGCTCATCACTCGTCCCCGGTCCCATCATTCTCCAATTCCTCATAATCATCACATAAAAATATTATGGAAAGTAGGTGTGAGCGCACTGGCGCCAAGTAGGATTTACATCTCATGGTGCGGGCATGTTTTATGTAATTAACATGTTAATAGTGGCAATACTATCATGCAATACTCATGTCAATAACGATGGAAATTGTTTCAAGTTATAACATGTACGAGGATGGTTCAGTAACAATTCATGACAATTCTCATGTAGGATGGAACGATTATCAATGATAATGATGACAGTATGATCACTTGACATGTAGAAGGGATTCAATAATGCATACAATGGATATCTCATGTTGAATTCCGTAGAATTCCAATGGACAATGACATATTGGTTTCAATAATGATGACATGCACAATAGATTTGGCCATTTCACATATAACAGTCCAATCAGTCAATCAATCAATCAATCATTCAATAATAGTGTGGAAATTAGCCAGATCAATCTTGCATTCAATTAGATGATTGCCAGACACCTCAATGGATCATATACTCTCGCAATTTATAAGTATTTCGGGTGCTCCTCCCAGGCTGGGCCCTATTTGCACAGGCATAGTTGTGAACCAAAGTTCCAATAGTTTCTGGTAATTACTTTCATTCATTTATAGCCAATATGATTTCCAAGCAATATATAGTAAGCACTAAAGATCATGCCAAAGATGATAGAGAACAAGGCAAGGGGACATGATCCAGATTAATTTCGGCAGCATAACAGCTTAATCTCATTAATTTAATCTTTACATTTAATGGCGTATTTTCAACGTTATCAAATCACTCTCACGAGAAATAGGTAAGAATAGAAGTGCATTCTATCTTCCGGGTACTTCATTGGTACAACCAACTCGGTCTCCATGAGGGAATCCATGGAGTACGGAGATTTACGAAGGTCTTAAAAGAAAGGTCACTAGGCTGCCGATACGGAATGACCAGCCGTGAGTTTCCAATCCCCCAAGAAAGGGCTGCCTATATGTGCAATGTGATGTGTAGAGCTTGTCTCAATTCACAATCCATCGGTTTAAAACAAGTCGAAAAGCTTATAACAATTAATCATGACATGTATGCAATTCAATCTATCATATGGTTGCTGTAATTTTAGCACATAACACTTTCCAATTATGCATAAGATAGTATAATCATAGCTCATATCAATCACATGGTTGATGAAATCAATCAATCATTAACACTTACAATAGATGTTCATATTCTTATAGTTTTCATACAAGTTGATTACTTTTAGGCCATTGCATAGTTGTATGACATGATATCACAATAGGGCATGCATATGGTTGACTGGACATCTCAATAAAACAGTCTCGGGTCGGCCTTTAAATCGCAACGACTTCAGTTGTCGCACTTCAAAGGACCATAGACAGTCCAAACACGGTTCTGTACAAAGTTACTAAATCGCGACGGACCTACCCGTCGCGTTCAAATCGCAACGAGATAGTTCGTCGCCTTTACGGCAAGAATCGATGTTGGATCAATTGTCCAAACATAATCGCGACGGTTCTACCCATCGTGTTCACATCGTGTAAGGCCCTCTAATTTCCGTCGCATTATTTGCAATTATGTGTGTATGTTTATGCTTGTGTATGTATATACATATTTACGTACGCATTAATTAGTATAATTACGTGTACATGTGTTTATATTAAACATAAATAATATATATATTGCATGATGATAGTGTGGATATAATACCATATACATATTGCATGTATATATGCTTGGTATGCATGGTTTTCTGCATAATTTAAAGTTCTGGCCGAAGGCCACCTTGGCGTCAACCCTAGGCCGTTTAGAAGGTGTCAGCGTCCAGACCTGGACGCCAACACTTCTCTCGGCGTCCAGCGATGTGGACGCCAACTTCTCTGACCTGCATGCGTTGCAGAGCCAGAAAATCCGGGAGCAAGGTATGGCCTCCATTGGGGGGATGTCCCCCAACGGCTCTCAGGTTGTCAAATCGGTATGGTGAGTGGGTGAGGGGCTCTCCTTAACCCTGAACCCGAATTGGACTCTCCCACTCTTTCCCTTCACCCTTGCAAGAGGAGAGAAGTGAGAGAGAAAAACCCTAGAGAAGCCTGTGAGAAAAACCCATTTTAGCACCCTCAAATCCGACCCCTTGGACCTTGATCCGGCGTCCCCCTGCTGCAAGGAGGTTGCTGGACCAACGAGGAAGGCTTCCCTGACATCCCCTCGGTGTAGAGATCACCAGGAGCCCGGAGGAAGGCGATCTAGGGGGAGGTTCTGCAACTTTCTTGGGACTGCCCAAGGAGGTCTTCACCAAGCCTTTAAATCCCTTAGAAGAATTTTTGAAAGGCAAGTGACCTATCCTTGATGTTCCCTTATGAGTTTAGGTTGGTTTTGTGAATTTTATGGATTTTTCCTCGAGTCCTAGACCCTCCAATTCACCCAAGATCCAGAGCTCGGGTCTGTGTTTCTGCACAGACCTGGTTAGACGGCAAGGTCCCTGGACGTCCAGATCATCCTTGGCGTCCATCGACCATGCCGCTGACCCTGAGTCAGCGGCCAGAGACCGCCGTCGAGTTCTTCTGGACAGAACAGTGAGCTGTTCTGTCCTTCTTATGCAATAATTTGGGTATGTTTTACGTGATGAGGATATATGGTAAACCTTATACTCTATGTATATTGTGCATTGTGGTGTGTGGATGAATGTGGTGTGTGTTGGTGGATGTGGGAAATGGTGTTCCTTAAACTTGTGAGCATGAAGTGCTGATTTTATAAATTTAGTTTTCCTGATTAGAATGTGTATGAATGCCATGGATTAGTCTAATCATGAAGATCAGTGGGTTAGCATATGTGTTTGCAAATTTTGGTAAATTATCCATGCTTGTGGAATTTGTAATTAAGCTCGATTCGATGAAATAGAAGCATGCAATAATGATTTGTAGTGTTCAAACCATAGATGTGTGAATTAGGGAAATTTTATATTCTCAGTTCATGCATATGTGATTAGCTTATGTATAAACAGCAAGTGGCTAATTTGCAAAATGTGTTGGACCCATGTTAACTTAAGTTGTTAATAGCATGCTAATTAGGCGTTTTATTTTCTGTAAATCCTATTTAGCTCAGAAAATCTGAAAAATTGAGGGTATGACCTTGAACCCGAAAACAGCATGTGGTTACAATTTCAGGTCTTTTGGATCAGTAAATAAAAAGTTATGTATTTTTTCATGTGAAATGTGATAATTCGTGCATATGATCGTAATGTGATTAGATTTTATTTAAACCCAGCATGATTAGTGTGTTTACTGTGTGTTAAACCTTGAAATTCTGTAGTACCATGTTAGGAAAAACAGAGGTATTCATGTGAGTGAGTAAGTGAATGAGATCAAGTGTTATGTGTAAAACTAAGTGTAAAACGGTAAATGTGTGAATGTGTAAGTATGCCAATGTGACACTGCTTCCGTAGAGGGCAGTGGAGCTGTATCAGGGAAAAGTCCCCCTGAGAAAGTTCATTGTGTTAAGTGACCCTAAGGGCATTAGGGGGAAATCCTGGAGGTGGACAAGTACCACTGGTTAGGGTGGAGACTTGTTCTCCCGGTCTGCGCAGTCCAAGAGTCGCCATTGGAATGCCTAGATGGCGTCTATGTGTAATGTGATGTGTATATGTCCTTCTTTGGTGGTTTGGACTACGTGTCACGGCACCTAAAAATGTGTAATGTGAAATGTGTAAAGTGTATGTGTACATGTGTAAATGTGTAAGTGACAATGTGAATGTGTATGTGTAAAGTGTAACCATGTGAAGAGAGAAACCAGTGTAAAGAAAAGTGTGAAATTCTAGATGTGTAAATGTGTTATTGAAAACCATGTGAGACTAAATCTGAAACCATGTGAATTCAGAAAATGCATGTTATTATTCTTATGTTTATGTGTGCAAAAATGTTTAGAGTCCATGTTAGGGACAACTAATGAATATGTGTGCAAATAGCATGATAGATTGTTCATATGATATGTCTTAAGCAACGTTGTAGCTCTCATGTGTAGATTTATAGCCATTGAATCATGTGAAATCAGCAACCTAAAGCATGTGGAAAGGTTCATGTATGTGTTTAAAAGTGTGTAAAACCCATGCTAGTTGCGTTACCTTTCATGCATGTAAATTGTTCATGTTGATAGCTCTTATGTTTGATTCTTAAAAGGTTAAAGTTCATGAGTAAATTGAATAGAGACCATGTGATAGGTGAATTTTATTTTAAAAATCTGAAAGCATGAGTTATGTATAAAATTGTAGAACCTTCATGATAGGTTGAAAACTTGAAATGACTAACATGCTATGGTGGCTAATTGTAATGTGCATGTAGAAACCACTAGGACTTATAAGTGTATATCATGAGTAGTGTTGCTTGCTGAGTCCTTGGACTCACTCCTTGCTTCGGCGTACAGGTATAGTGGTGACACGACACCGCTTGAGGAGACGGTGGAGACGGACTCCGAGCGCGGAGACTAGCTAGTTGTTGGAGTTCTTTGAGATTGTGTATTTCATAGTATGTACTTGGAACATTGTATTAGAATTATATGAAAGGAAAGTATTATGTGGACATTTTGAAATTCTATTTCAGCAATTTAAATTATGTGAGCTCTTAGTTCCTCATTGTTAATTGTGAAAGTTCATGTATGGTTAATGTGGATGATGAATGAATGGAGATAGTTCTCTTTTACTTCCGCTACTCTGTTGTATATTCGCGTGTATCTCAGTTGTATGTATCGTTTGGGTTAATGTCCCACTGTGGCAGCACTTGTTATACCGACATGGGTTGGTATAACCGTACCGGTATAATGAGGGCCGTCACACATCGCCATGCTCTGAATTGCGACAGGTTGACACATCGCATTCAAGAGTTGGTTCAAAAAACTGAATATAAAAATAGACAAAAATTCTTGGGCGTGAAAATAGGTCAAATCGCGACGGCATATGTTGTCGCGTTCAAGACAGCATTCAAACCCATGCGGCCGACAGTTTCATGCGTCAGGGTTGACTAGTCAGACCTCAAAATGTGATGGAATGGTCTGTCGCCTTTATCAGAATCGCAACGTATATGTACGTCGCGTTCATGCAACAAGAAATGTGACGTCTGGTGTCGTCGCGTTCTTGGATCTTGTCTGAAAACGTAGAAATGACTACACACCTTCATGATAGACTTATAACTTGACATCTAGCGATATTCAGACAAAACTCTGAACATGAAAAGTGTCAAGGACATCCAGTAGAAGAGAACCACCATTTTGGTTTGACCCAATTCAGCCTCGGTTTGCGCAAAAAATACTAAGAACACATAAAGCCCTATCTTTGCGCGACTTTGGAAAAACGCTTAATACAACTAACATGGTTCATGAAAATTGGGGAAAATACATGTAAATGAAACTAGACTTGATGATCTTTCCATTGGTATGTGTAACGTTTAGGTTACGCCCGAGATCACCTACCTTTGTGTAGTTCTAAGAGATGTCAATGCACAGGTTGCAGCAGAGACAGTTGGGGAAGAAGCTCTAGTTCTTGGCCGTTCTCCTCTCCTCCTGGTGCCCTAGCTCGCCTCCACACGACCCCAACTCGATGGTAAACCTTCCCAACTACTTTTAGGATGATTATTTATATGATTAGGGTTTATTCCATGTCCTAAAGAGACTAGAATAGTGGGTTGCGGTTTTTGCATGGTGCCTACCATGTTTTGGGGATTCTCCTCCTAATTGGAGTAGCAATGTCTTTAGGAAACATCCTCTCATGGCTAGGTATGAATTTGGTTGCTATGTATGGCTAATCACCTTTATTTTAGCCCTAATTTGCCCCTTTCCTATTTTCTGCATAATTATGGTTACGAAGTTTTGAGTTTAATGTTATTGGGTTTGGTTCTTTGGCCCAATAATGGTTGTATTAGCCCAGAATAATTCAAATGGTTGATTCCTCTCCTTGGAAGTCTAATTATGACTTTTATTTTATTTCTATTCACCATTTTTATTTATTGCTATTTTTTTATGTTTTAAATCATTTAAATTTTTGGGGCGTTACACTTTTGGCAATTTCCTTTCACAATTTTGGAAATAATTTTATTGCCTTATTTGGAAGACGTCTGACCTCTTGAATGCTAATTTTACTTGTTTTTTTTTTGTGAATGTGACAATTTTTGTAGCTAGATTGGAATTTTAAGAATGGTGACTTGTCTCTTAGACATTATTTTAAATAGTGTCATCTGCTTTCGATGCCAATTCTTCAATGTTATAGTCTCTTGCCATGATTCTACTATAACTATGAGGAGGACAAATCTCCAATTCTGGTAATTTCAATAGCCTAAGCTATGAACTCTCCTTACAAATACCTCCATTTGTCTTCTCTTTGAGAGAAAAATGCTTCTAATTAATGCTACACATGCTTCTAGTGCTTATTGTGAGTTGAGAGGAAATCTTTGCAAAGGGGAGGTGCTACCGAATTGTTGTGCCAAAGGAGTCTTTATCGAGCCCCAAGCACTGCCTTCTTCATTCTCTCTTCTCTCCTTTCCCGACTCTTTTACTCCTCTTTTGTTAGTTTATTTGCATGCATCACACCTCTACTCACCATCACACTTGACTTTCACCTTCAGGGTCTTCTTCTAATGCTCACTAGCACTCTTTTTTTCACACACACCACACTTTTTATACACACACCCAACCTTAGATCCATAGGGGTGTTAATAAGGTGTGTTCTTGGACATGCTTTACTTTATTTGCGCACTTGAGAATTTGACATTACACTACTTGAATTCTAATTCGGATCTCTCTCTTCTTTGTCTTTGTTTTGCAAGGACAATCAAAGTGAAACCTTCTCTATCGGCAAACCGGTTTGGTAGAAGAAGCAACGAACCTCAAAGTCCTAGCTACATCTCCAAGTCAAGATATACATGAGATCACCCTTTCTTGTTTCCTTTTGAGACCTACGGTCTTTGGCAATCACACTCTATATTTTGTGCACAGACACACTCTCCTTATTCCTATGTATTCATCCATCTATGTTGATTATCTTTTTTTTCTCTTCTTTGTGGTTTTAAACACATCCACATATATATGAATATTTAAAAAGTATTTAATGCTATTGGGTGGGATTCATGCATCAACATGGATCAATAGCATATTGAACGGATGATTTTTCTACCTACATATATGTGCAACTAGTATTTCTCTTGAAATTAAGATAATGAACACCACCACTCATCTGTCTTTTCAAACACACAAACCCCATAATCAATATGGTGGGTCTATTGGATATTGAAATATTTCATAATAAAATCTTCCTTATATGATAATTTTCCATAAGAAGCATGCTACGCTTGTAATCAACCTTTTATAATGTGATCTTGCATAAAGGATGCGAATGTAACGAAAAGTTTAATTGAGTTTCGAAGAGGCTTGATCTCGCACCTAGTTGTAGACTGTTGGATGTTAGTGGGAAACTGACGATGATGATATGCCTAGTCCAACTGGTGAGGGAAAGATCAGGAGTCTTGGGATGGAAGTCTCAGAGAAAATCCTCTGATACTTAAATCAGTGAAGGGCAAAAAGAAAGGGCAAGAGAGGTGAGAGAGGTTTGGAGGATACGAGATCATTCTTCACCAATTGAGGGTCTTAGGTCTACTTAATTTTCTAGATGGTGACTCCTAGGAATATATAATTATGTGCTTCCTTATCGGCTCTACAAAGGTTGGACAGAGGAGGAGATAGATTGAGAGATGGGCTCCTAGGATAAGAATCTTTACAGGGACCTAGAACTCTATTATGGTCCTTGAGCAGATCATGTAGGACTCGTTATCATTATCTTAATATCTCCATACCTTTGGATTTAGTTGGATTCTTGTTAGGAGTCTACTAGCTTAGCGCTCTTCTGAAGAAATTATCTTGATAACTATCTAGTTGCTCGAGTTCTCCTAGTGTAGATTTTTTTTCTCAAACTTAAAGATTCTTCCTTGTGGATGGTGATCTGGGGCATGGTAGAGCCTCATAGATCTTGTTCTATTGAGCTTTTAGTAGATGAGTCTCAGTATTAGACCATCATCTACTAGGCCCAATAAATTTTATGGGTCCTTTAATATATAATTTAGGAAAAATTAATTAAAAGTCTTTGACTGTAATAGGGAGGTCCTTACTGTAACATGATTTAATGTATACTGTAACTAAAAATAACACTTACTATAATGAGTTACTGCTCTGTCAAAGATTAAAAAATAAATCAAATATCTGTTAGGAAGTCCTAATTAATTTATTCTATAATTTAATAGGTTGCAATTTTCTCTCTCTCCGAGTAATGATCAGCCAACATCGACTTCACCCCTACCCTTCCAAGCTCATGATGCTGGTTCCGTTCTCACCACCCTTTCCACACCAATTTTCTACATCCATCATTAATTCAAATATACATTCCTATCTTCTAAGATCCACCGCTTCCAATCGAACTCATCTATCTTTTGAGTTGCCTAACTCAAAGTTCAAAACATCAAAACAAGATGGCGGAGTTGAACAATTAGTGTCATCAAATTTGTGTCATTTCTCCGAGTTGAGATATACCCACTTTACATTTCTCTGAATGTCTTTTCTAGTTGATCATACCAACTAATTTCAAACTCAAGCAATTCAACCATGTTAAGATGGTTTTTTTATAGATAACATGAGAGTGAAAATTTGAACTTACATCTGAAAATGTATATGAAAAGTCTTAATTGCTGACTACTTGTATTTTTTGTTCTTTTTTATTTTTTATTATTATAATTTTAATACAAATCGAATTAAATCAGAACTCATTAAATCGATATGCTCTGGCTTAGATCGTACTACAAATTAGTCAGTCCGACCAACCATGGATATACTTTTTCGTATATCATCTAGTTAACCATTAAATTGTATATGAAAACGTCCTCAGATGAAATCGGACATGAGAGATGTGGTGGTGTTTTCCTGTTTGGGTCGGAGCCAAACGGGCCTCCACTGAGAGATGAAGGAAAATGCTCACCGGTGCGGATAGTAGCCTGCAAGAACCAGAATAGGATCAGGGGGGGCGGTTGAAGAACCGGGGGGAACCCTCCGATGTCTAAGTCGGTAGACTGTAGGAAGGTTTGAGGAAGAAGAGTTCGCTAGTGTGTGCCTCGTGTGGAGGTGTGAATGGCCAGGGTTGCGTTACCTTTGCATGGGGTATACCTATACCTTTTATAGGCGAAGGTTCCGAAATGGTTGGTGTGCTTGCCTATTCGATGATGCCTGAAATGGCGCGCCGGTTAGTGTCCTTAGCGAGGAGGTTACGTTCAGGCGCCCGTTGGGGGCCCTTGTAGTTAATGCTCCCTTGAACATGGGACGTGCGTAGCGCTACAGCAATAACCGCCATTGGGAGATGAGGAGGTTCCTTGCTCTCTCTGGTCAGGAGGTGCCGAACAGGGGGCCTGTTCGGCAGCTATGCTGTATGCTCGGCACCCGGAGGCACATCTTGTGCTGAGGGAGCTGCAGCGTGCTTCGAGCAGGACCTGTTCGGTAGGCCAAGCCTAGACCGAACAGTCTGGGGGGCACCTGGAGACCACCCTTGGAGGACCCTGGGATGCCTTAGGTTGCCATAATCGTGTTCGGAAGCTGTCCGAAGACACGTGGCTTAAGGGCCGGAGCCCTGGTGCCTGGAAGGGTCGAAATTGGGCCATACAGGGCCTTGGTGGGCCCGTGAGCTCAGGAGGCTAGAAATAGCCTCCACACTTGCCCCCCACGCTCTCATGCTGGTGCGAGGATCGCAGCACTTGAGAGCGGAGGTCTGCTCGGATGTCACTCGCATTGAATGCAATATTGACCGTGGCAGTGTGAACGGTGCCAAGAGGACGCCGTTTGACATTTCTCCTCGGGGAGGGCAATCCTCATGATGGCGGAGATGATGTGTCGAGCGGCAAAGCTTGCACCGTGCATTCGAATGGGCAGTCGGAAGCGGGGAAATGGCAGCTTCGGATTTTTCAAATTTTGCACCCCTTTTCCCTATAAGGAAGAGGTGGGATGAAGGCGGGACTCGTGCCTTCGAAAATTCTTCTTCGTCTTCGGGGTCTTCTTCTTCCGTTCTTCCCGCTAGCTCTTTTCTTTTCTTCCTTCGCCTTCTTCTTCCTCTTCCGCCAGCCATGTCGCAGAAGGGGAAGAGCGTTGCAGTCGCCAGAGCGAGTGGGATGGCGCCGATGGCGGCTCGGGGGCAAAAGTACCGCTCGTACGAGGGCCTCCATGAGAGGTTCTGGATCGGCGATGAATACGACATCGTCTTGGCCAAGGAGAAGGAGTCCTACCTGGTGAACAAACTAGGGTGTCTCGTCCTCTCCCTAGACCTGCTAGAAGCAGGGTTCCGGCTGCCGTTGCCGGAGGTGGCAAGGGCGCTATTGAATACATGGGGGGTTGCGCCAATCCAACTAACCCCAAACTCCTGGCGACGATTTGTGTGTTCTGCATCGTCTGCAAGCTCAAAGGAGTGCGGGGCTCAGCTATAGCAACATGAATTTTTTAGAAAAATAAAAAATTTAAATAATAAATTAAAAACTCAACTACAGGGATATTCAATGAAAAGAGTATTAAATAAAACCCATTAAATGGAAGAGAGTAATGGGCTTTGCTTAATGGATCCTCTAGAACTTATTGGGTCAAAAATATGAATTTACAAAGGGAGAATAATAAGAAAATACCCTAAATTCGGAGTTTAATTTTCTCCTAATTGGAAAGGGGTTATTAAAGCAATAAAGGTGGCAATTAGAGTTGGAATTGGATTCTTAAACCTACTCCATATAGTATAGCGCGAATTTAGATACTATCCTAACCCAATTAGAGATTGGAAAGCAAGAGAGGAAAGGTGGAGTTAGGAAATCTCGTAATTCAGAGGAATTTGAGTAGTTGTAGGAATAGGAACTTGTATTTATATAAATACACCTCTTAAACCCTCATGTCCGGCCCTAGCTCGTGCAAAGGGGTTCTTGGACGTGGAGAAGAGGCCAACGAGGAGGAGAAATCGATGAGAGGAAGATCCATCAAGCTTCTTCCTTCGTTCTTGGAGTTCTAAGCCCTAGAAGATAAATCGAGTCAAAGGTAGGCATTCTCATGAGCAAAATTAAATTAAACTCGTCTGTAGGTAGTTCCAATCACCAAGAACAAAAGCCCTCCTGATTCCCTCTTTTTCATCGAGCCAATCTTTTGTTCTTGATTTTAGAAGATCTGCAAACATGACAACCCCGAAACATCTTGCTTAATTCAAATCTCTATGAATACTTGATCCCATGCTACGAAATTCTTGTTGTAGATACTTCATGTTGCTAGGGATCTTTTGCCCCTAAAAGCCCTAAATTTTATAGAGCATGCTGATCGAATTTAATCAATCTTTCTCTCTATGCCATGTTCTGAATAACTCGTTCTTGCTCATGTTCAAACCCTATATGAACCATGCTCTCTCTCTAATTCTGATTTACTGGAAGTACCCTTACATGTCTACTTTAATTTGCAACTTGTTTCGTGATTTTTCATCGATTATGTAATTAGGTATGATTTTTCAAAGTGTCCTATGTCCAAACAAGTCAATTTGGCACACAATCTGATGTAGAACATTTTTCCCACTCGAACTCAAGTGAAGTACCTGAGAACGTGACGGCTCGACACACCGCGTTCTCAGAGCCGTCGCGACCATCATCTTGTCGTGTTCTTAACGCGACAGGAGACCCCTTCGCGTTCTGGCCGCCTGAGCAGACAGTCCTGTCGCGACCCGTACAGGACCCTGTCGCGTTCCATCATGACCCCGTCGCGACCCTTACATGGGTACGTCGCGATCACAGGATTTTGCATGAAAACCCTTACATGAAAAACACAGGTACGTCGCCTTTTTAACAGTCATACACGCAGTAAAACACCTGTGTTAAAATGGAGCAATATTGAATGCTTTAAAATACATATTCACGATTTCTTTTCTATCTATGATTCTCTTACACATGCACACACACGAACCATCCATATATGCCTGAAATCTGGCATAAAATATCTCATAATGTATCTGGCAATTTATTGCAATCAAGTATTGTAACACCCCAAAAAATTGTATTTGTTAGAAAATATGAATAACATGATTATTAAACTTGGTTATTATTATGAGATTTAAATAATTAATATCTGGGATTAATTAGCATTAATAAATGTTATTCCAGTGTCGTATACAGAGGTGAACGCTTCCACAGGACGACATCGCAAAACGACAATGAAATAAAAATCCAAGAACACCATAATTTCCAGAAAAATGTGGATCTCAGAAATATCAAAAATATAAATTTGAATTTTTCGACATACGGATTTTGAGATTAAGTCGACGCGACTATTTTTCTGGTGATTTTTCACCCAGTGTAAAATAAAATCTAAAAATCAAACTAAAATCACCATAATTTGTAAAATCATTGGCATAGTTTATGGTTGAAATTTTAACACAAACGGACCTCGTTTGAATACATAAAAATGTGGATCATTGAGTCAGCCGAATTAAGGGACAATTACGGGACAAATTTTCTGAGAATTTTACTTGCTTGCGTGTGAGAGGCTGGAACGGCCACCTCACCTCACTGAAATTCTTACACATTAACCCCCTTACGTGTTGAGCTTGAGTGGTTCATGTGTAGCATGTCAACCGTAAAAACCCTTTGGTTTTTACTGTGACACCTCAAGGCCAACGTGCCATCTCGCATGGCTTGTGCAAAGGGCTATAAAAGCACCCCAGTGGCCATCGTACTCACCTCTCTGACCCTACTCTTGCTGCTATCCAGCTGTTGTGCTTGCAAGTCTCTCTACGGTTGGGGTGCTGCTACTGGAGTACTCTTGCTGAAGCATTGTCTTGCACCTTTGCGTGGGAGGCGAGCTATTGGAGCTGCTGCTTTCCTTGTTTGACCAGAAGTGTGAGAGCTATAGTAGTAGGAGGCAGCTGCACCTTGGTTCCATCAAAACCATCGGAGTGAAAGTAACATCCTTCAATTTATGTAGGATTCTTTTCCTTCCTCTACTATCCTTACTCTTCAAACATGTTATGGAACCTCCTATTTAGGTGGCTGAAACCTCAAGCTTTTGTTTTGACTCCCTAAATACTTCTGGAACTGTGTGATCATCATGAAGGATTCGTTTTCCCCCTTCCTCATTCCTGAGTTCTCCATAAGCTAAAGAAGCTCCTGTTAAGTGTTTAAGTTCTTTTGTTCATTCTTCAGTAGTTGTAGACTTTTATGTTAGGAAGAATAAGAGTCTTGTTCTATTCCTTCTTCTTCCATCCTCAGCCTTATACCTGCTATAGAATCTTTGTTATGGAGCCATAAACATCTTTAGAATAGTGTGCTCTTTCCTGTTTAAGTGTTTATTCCCTTAGGCTTTGGATTTGACTCCTTAAATACTTCTGAAATTGGGTGTTTATCTTGTAGGATTCCCTTCCTTTATCACTCTTTTCTAAATTCTTGTCTCCTACATTTGTTAAAGAATTCATGAACACCTACATATCTACCTTTGAACTTGGGAATTCTTAGGAGAACTGTGTGTCCATCTCTTGTAATTATGTTTTAGTATCTGTGTATGTAGGATTCAGTTCCTATTCTTCTTCCTTCCACATATCAGCCTCGAATCATTGGTGTGAAGTAATCTAGCTTCAAGAGTATGCTGTTTTCCAGATTCAAGGGAGCTCCATGATAGAGATGAACCCTTCATCATGTTTAAATTATGGTTTAGTCATGGGAGGTAGTACATCACTCCTTTACCATCCCAACTTGTTCAATCTGAAATCATGATGGTTCTTACTGTATAGTGTAGATTGGGCTATGACGGTTCTTTCTACCTTCTTCGAGTTGATTTATTGAGAGACCATGAAAGTCTCAAGTGGGTGTACTTTGATAAATGATCTATGGAAAAAGAAGAGAGAGTTTTAAGGGAATTGCTCTTCTAGTAATTTCCCCTTGAGTTTGTCTCCTTGTTGATCATTCATGTGAACCATGTTCCATGTTCTCTCTTTCACTTCCTTCTTCCATTCTTAGTTCTAGAGTCTTATTTTGAAGTCACAAACATCTTTAGTACAGTGAGTTTATTCCCTGTTTAAGGGTGTGTATCTTCAAGTTTCAGATTTGAATCCTTAAGTGCTTCTGGAAATGAGTGTCCATATTGTAGGATTTTCTCTATCCTCTTTCCTTCTTTGTTAGAATCCTAAGTTTGAATGTGTACTATATCCACACCTTGATTTGTGTTCTAAAAAGATCAATAGATATGTCTTTCTGTCCATTGTGTCTATGCTTTATCTAATGCTCATGTCTTAGCCAAAATATTTGTAAAGAAATTCTTATTAGATGCAAAGAAAAATCTCTTAGAAGGGTTGCATATACTTTAATCTTCCTTTCATAAGTTTTTCATACCACCCATGTTGAGGGATTTCTTCTTCTTCCTCTTTTTCTTTCCTTTTGAACTGTTGTTGAAAATAGAACTAGTGCTGACACACCCCTGGACTGTGTCAACACCACAGATTTTCTTGTTCTGACTGTTTTTCTGAAAAACAGCACTAGTGTCGACACACCCCTGGACTGTGTCGACACCATAGACTCTTTTGTTTTGACTGTTTTCTGGAAAAATAGCACTAGTGTTGACACACCCCTGGACTGTGTCGACACCACAGACTCTTTTGTTCTGACTGTTTTCTGGAAAAACAGCACTAGTGTCGACACACCCTTGGACTGTGTCGACACCACTGACTCATTTTCTATTCAATGCCTTCTGAAAACAATGGAAGTGTGTTGACACCACAGTGACTTGTGTTAACACAACATGTACCATTGTGAGGGATTATTCTTTTGTCATCCAAATCTAGCTATGGATTGTTCTTAAACACCCCAAGTTTGATTGTTTATTACATGGCTACAACCTTTTGGAATTATTGGTATTAATCCCTAAACCTTTATTCTATGAGAGATCTTGAGTACTTGTGTACCCTCACTTGAATCTTTTACAAGAATGAATTATGATGACAATTTTGTGGGTCTTTGGACTCAATGAGAATAGGCACTGTCAGATTACAGATTTTAGCACTTACCTTGCTCAAGTCCTTACTAAAACTACACTCAATTGATCTAGCTAAATGCTTACTCATTCCTAGATGTTTCTACCACCTAAATACCTACCAAAATCAATCAAGTTTCTTTTCTCTTTACCATGAATCATCTTTTAAAAGTTCCAAACATAATTGATATTGTGAGGTTATTAACTTTTGTAATCAGTGAAGGGACAAAGTCCTAAGTTCTTGTGTGTGATCTATGAGTGAAATCTTGTGTATCCATGATCTATTGCAAGGATGTATGTGTTATGATGACATGTTGTGAGTCTAGGACTTGTTTGAGAAATATGCCTGGCAAATAAAGGGCTGGTTCAGTCCTGGGGGGAGCGTCCGAATTCGTCAGTGGCCGCGCGGGGGAGATGAGGACTCGTGGATGTTGGCATGCATCAATTTGTGTTTGATTAGTCATCAAATCATGCTTGTGTGTGTGAGAATGTGTCTAATTCAGAATTCAAGTTTCATCCTGAGTTATTGATCTTGCTTCTAAACTATTCTTGTGCAATACGTGTTATCGATTTGGCTCATTTGTTCAGTTTCTTGAACACTCAGTGCTAGCTATACACATGATCTTATCTTGAGATTTTACGTTTGAATCCTTTCTATTTCAAGGAATTGAATCCTACTGGGCTAGTTAGCTCATCAAATTCCACCTTTTCAGGTAATCCACAGTTCTACAAGGTGGGACTTCGGGATTTATATGTGGAGAGACCAACCTTGATGACATTTTATTTTTTTTACGATTGTAAATCAAGAACCATGTAACACCTATTGAATGGTGAATAATATTTTTTATTTTTTTATTTAGTGAAGCCTCCGAGCTAATTTACTGTTCAATTAGTTCAATTTTACTCTTCATTTCTCGTTCGTTCACGTTCCGACATTTATAGATATATTAATGGCGGGATGTGACAAGTAATTAATTGCCCTATTTTAAAGGACTTGTATTCGTTTCTTGCGTTGTTTATATACCGATATCGATGCTCCACTGTTCTAGAATTCCTCTATAACGTCGAGCACCTATTTTTATATACACACTTTACTTGGCTTGTGGTGAACTCTCCGTCGGATATTCCTTTCGCCAGACTAGTTAATCCTTGCACAAGGCCTCCGTAAGTCTCCTCTGATCATGGATTCCCACATGGTCGACGAGCCGGTTGTACCCTAACACCCATTACACCTTTAGGGATCGATATGATCCAAACGGCTATTAGAAGTTCGCTCTTACCTTGAATTACGTCGGACCTCTGGACTTGTGCATAACATGGCCAACGGGAAGATCGTGAATTCCACCTGACTGCCAATACGACGTGCGCGTGTTGTGCAACTGTTACTATCACCTGTTTACTCGTTGTGTTTACATGTTATACCCTTAGCTCTCATCTATACTCTACTCGCTCGTCTATTCACGTTCTCTCTACTATCTCGTCTATTCATCTAATGCTCTTAACTATTCTTGGTACTCTATATTGGCAATTGACTGATTGTCTAAAGATACATATAACCAATGCCTGGCAATATATAAAGGGCCCGATCTGGTCCTGGGATGTGCGCCCGAAAGTGCTAGTGCCCATGGGAGTTAAATGATCAGAGTGTTTGGCATTACACTCAAGTGCTATCTATCTCGACTATCTATATGACAATCAACATAAAACATGCTATACTCTCTTGATGTCTAGAATGACAAACAAGTGATATACTCGTCGTGCTATTGTTATACTTGTGCTAGTTGTGCTATGGCCATCCTGCTATTCGTGCTATACTCGATACTTGTGCTATTTTTGGAAACTATACTCGATCTCGTGCTATTGTGCTATCCTGTTACCTGTTATGCTATCTCTTGCTATATTTTGACTCTCTTGTACCTGCTATCTTTAGATACGCTGCCATTAAATGCGTTAATTATTTAAAGCCTACTTGAGCCTGAGATTTAAGTCCTACTGGGCGTTATCGCTCACCCTACGTTATTTGATGTTGTGTTCTCAGGTGAGACCGAGGATGACACATACACTCACGAGGAAGGGAATGACTAAGAGTGAAGCTAGGAGTACCCTCGAGTCATTATGTTATCTTAGAGTTGTAGTTAGTTATTTCCTTCTATTGCAATGTAATTGGGCCCTATAGAATGGCTCTGATATTAGTGGTTGTAATTAGAC
The DNA here is from genome assembly GCA_014218235.1 of Colocasia esculenta. Classification (NCBI taxonomy): domain Eukaryota; kingdom Viridiplantae; phylum Streptophyta; class Magnoliopsida; order Alismatales; family Araceae; genus Colocasia; species Colocasia esculenta. Next base: position 132,700,710 of record CM024754.1, read on the forward strand.
ATTTGAAAAGTTATTAATGAGAAAGATTTGCTTTAGTATTATTCAATGTGCAATGGTTTGATGTCTAGTATTCTCTCTATACATTTTTGTTGCAACTACCTTCGCGCTCCGATATTCCGTGTCGGGGCGTGACATCAGCGGAGGTCTTCCGGGCATAGTTCAGCCTCGCGTCTTTGCCGCTGTCTGGGGAAAGCATCTACTACACAAAGCACCGCCCGAATAGGATGCAGATCCACTTAGGGAAGAAACATTCCAACAACAAAGGTTGGATACACTGCATCTTCTTCGTTGGCCGCCGAGAAGATGCACCGGAGTGAGGGTTTTCCACTCGAGTTTGGATGCCTCGGAAGGATTCCTACCCTTTCCTGATCCAGGACGAGGCTAGGGCAACCTGGCATCTGTCCGGAATGCCGAAGATTACTTGACAGAGTTCCAACTTGTCCAGCATGGTCTGAGCCGACCATGGGGTAAGTAACCGAACTCACTTCATCCTTAGGCTTATCAAGTGGCTGCCTTTTGACTGTCTTTTCCTTGTGCAGATGCTGAAGAGTTGGCCGCTGGTCGGGACCAGGAGGCCATGGAAAATTATGTCGAGCAAATCGCCGTGACTCCCTTCCTGGTCTATGTGAACGAGGGTGTTCGCACCCCGGTAACCGAGGAGCGGCGCCCGACCAGTCCACAGGCCTCTAAAAAGAGGCCTCCGTTGATATGTCTCAAGGGGAAGTCTGGGGCGAAGGTGGTGTCGAAGAAGGCAGCGCAGCCAGTGGCCGTGGAGGAGGCCGAAGAAGCAGAGGAGGAAGAGGAGGTTCCCCATCTCCAGGCGTAAAAAAGGCGCAAGGTAGCGAAGACGGTCGAACAAGTGAGCCCAAAAACTACGATGGAGATGAGGTCCCTGTCAAGAAAAGGGATGTTCTCCGAGCTGGGGCTGGTCGTAGTCAGCGACCAGTCTGATGAAGGCTCCTCAGAAGAGCGAGTGGGGGCGTCCATGCCCCAAGGCCCCATTGTGGGCCGAACAGAAGCTGTGGCAGCGGCTGGAGCATCCAGCACCGTAGCCGCAGAGCAGACTGTGGCGGTGGGCGAAGTCGTCACCGCCCAAGGGTCAACCTCTGGCGGGGCCAATGAGGCGATGTGTGCGATGGAGGTGCCAAAGGGGGCAACGGCCCCCATTCCCCCCATCGAAGTAGCTGTGGAGGTCCTAACATAGACAGCTATTGCGGGATCTCACGAGGCCGAGCAAACGGCCGAGACTGAGGAGGGAGGTCCTTGGGGGTCTCCCGCTGTTGCAGGAGATCAAGAGTCAACAGCCATCGCAGGTGCCACCGACGTGGTTCAAGAGGAGGTTCCTTTTGCAGAGCAGACCAACGCTGCCGATGAGGGCCAAGCTGGCTCCGAGGAGGATCACCTCCCCCTAACGCAATCCCTGAAGACGAAGGCTCCACTGCCACCTTCGGCATCATTTTTGGAGGCGGCCCTGGAGTGACTTCAGGAGGGTCCGCCAAGGGGTCTACCACCCTGCCCCAGCGCTTCTCACCTTCAGGTGTTGACGCGGTGCCAGAGGCAGGGCCCTAGGGACGCCCCAGAGTGCTCAGAGGAGGTCTACCAAGAGAAGCGCATTGACGAGGATGAGTCAGTCAACATAGAGGCTCTGGTAGACGGCATCGCGCACTTGTTAGGAGTGCTCAAGAAGCTGGCTTTACGAGCTCAAAACCATCAACAAATGTGGGATGCCCAGTTCACCTTTTGCAAGGAGCTCCAGGTGCAACATCAGAGCAGGGAGGCCAAGCTGAAGGAGGAGGTAAAGAACCTCCAAGATACACTACGCACTAGGGCGGATGACCCCTGGTAACGATGGCGCCGGCCCCTCCGAGTAGGCCCCTTGAATGTATCTTCCTCCTCTTTTTGGTAGCTCGTTGCGAACGAGCATTTTTGTAAGAAGAACCCGAATAGATTCCTCTTTTTGAGTACTCAAATGGCTTTCTTTTTCTATCTTCTTTCCTTTGCGTTTGTTCTGTTTGAATCAGAATTCGTCAGTCCTTTTAAAGGGTTCATGGTTACCGCGCAGGTCATTTGGAACTGAGAAAAGTTCTGACCAGGGGTTTACGCTGAACACCTTTGCTTTAGGGTTTAGATATCGCACTAGCCTTTGAAGATGAAAAGCCTCGACTAGGGATGTCCTGAATACCCTTTCAAGCAGACTGAAAGAACAAAAAGAAGAGAAGTAGGATGTCGTGCAAGAGGCTTTTACAAATAATAAGCCTTTAGATTGGATACGTGCCAGGTCCTGGGTGTGATGCCCTGGATTTTTGTATACAATTTTGCTGGAATTGTTTTTGCTTTATATCGGCATCACCGTACTCATCAGTTTGGGATTTTCATCGCTAAGGTAAAACCGTACGTATCTCACCATAATATATTTAGTTAACTTCTGATTTTTCAGGAAAAGTATATATGTAAATACCAAGAAAGTATAAATGTAATAATTGTGTATATCTATAATAGAAAATGTATGAACATAATTATCAAATATTAGGGTTTAAGTAATCATTGACCAATTTTATAGGGTCTTATCTTAAATTTTATAAGTTCCCAAAACTACTTTCAAATCCTCAGTTCGAATCCATTTTTGAGAATTACTCTCATATGAGTTGGAATGGGTATATATGCATACAAATGGGTATATAAGCAAATAAATCATAGAGATGGTATAGCGGCATGATAGGATAAGTTAAATGAGATGATGACAAGTGTCACCATCCTATGTAATAGAAGCTTCTAGAAGAATGAGAGGTGTCATCAAAAGAGAGGTGAGATGTGGATGGGTTAGGGTGTTGACAAGTGTAGGGTTGGTGGCCACTAAGATATGCATGGAGGAGAGGGTGACAAGTGTCACCATCTTGGCCATTGAAAGGTGAAGAGGTGGCACCATCCTAGGGGCTCTAAAGGCCTATAAATAGGAGGGGGTTCTCTCCTCTCTTCTCATTCCACCATCCATAGCAATAGAGAGGAAAGAAGAGAGGGGGCGGCCAAGAGCTAGAAAGGGGGAGCATGGGGTTCTCCTCTTCATGCTCAGTAGGAGGTTCTGCTCGTAGGATCCGGACTCTAAAGGTTCAACTTGTAGGATCTATGCTCTAGAGATTCTGGTCATAGGATCCGTGCTCTAGAGGTTATGCTCGTAGGATCCATGCTCTGGAGATTCTACACATAGAATCCATGCTGTGGAGGTTCTGCTCGTAGGATCCATGCTCTGGAGGTTCTACACATAGAATCCATGTTGTGGAGGTTCTTCTCGTAGGATCCATGCTCTGAAGGTTCTGCTCAATAGGATCCGTGCTCTGGAGGCACCCACCGACGCATATTAGGGCGATATAATAAAGGAAGCTCATTATATCGAAGGCGGGCTTCAACTTAATTCGTTATTGGTTTGACATGCAAGAGGCAAGTGATTAGGACTTTTGATTCACAATCATATTATCTAATTCTATTTACTTTAATGTGTTTTGCATCTATTTATATGATAAAGAACATATCTAAATTACCGTTACTGTCATTATCCTTGTTATTATCCATATGTACCGTCTACCATCACCGTTACCATTATTGCTACCTTTAGAAACTACTACTGTTATTGTTTACCATCACTGTTATCATTCCTATTACCAATACCGTCACTACCATCATTGTTGTTGTTAGCCAAATGGACAATGCTATCATAGGGGTTCTATTGGAGTCGTACTATAGAAATGCCCCTATGGGAAAACTCATATTTGACTTCCTACTACGGTTTGGGCACTGTGTCTGGTTTGAAACAGACACTGCCGTCATAGGAAGTATCTGGAACCGTACTGTAGAAATGCCCCTACAGGAAAGTTCACTATTGTACAAGACCCCGAGGGCAACGGGGGGAAATCCTGGAGGTGGACAAGTACCACTGGTATATGGTGGAGAGAGCTTCTCCCGGTTCTGTAGTAACCAAGACCTATCACTCATTTGCCTAGGTGATAGTGTACTGTACCGTCTGACTGGCCTTCTATTGATAGTTAGGGCAATGTGTCCGGCTTAACACTACTACTGTCACTACCACTGCTATTGCTACTGCTACTGTCACTGCCACTACTATTGCTATTGTTACTGCCACTGCTATAGCCATTGCTAAATATCATTTCTACTGCCTTGCCTAGCCGGAAGTGTAGGAACTAAGTGCCACACAGGACAAAGTGCTACGCTATGGGAGCCACCTCTTGAGGCCATAATAGCGCAAAGTGCTACATAATGGGAGCCACCTCTTGAACCTGTGGGGGCCACCTCTAGAATCCCTGCATGCCTGGTGTTCGATTGTATACTATATGTGAGCAGCACTACTACCGCCATTTCTACTACTACTATTGTTACATTAACCACTATTATTACTACCATTATTTCTACTGCCATTTCTATTACTCCTATTGTTACCATTAACCACTATTGTTACTACCATTATTTCTACTGTCATTTTAAATACTCTTATTGTTACCATTAACCACTATTGTTACTACCATTATTTCTACTGTCATTTCTATTACTCCTATTGTTACCATTAACCATTATTGTTACTACCATTATTTCTACCGCCATTTCCATTACTCCTATTGTTACCATTAACCACTATTGTCACTACCATTGTTTCTATTATTACTATTATCGTCACTATTGCCAATACTATTCTCATTATAACTATTACTATTCCTGTTATTGTTACCTCTACCGCTACTGAGTCTACTAGTGGATATATAAATATATCACCATGTTTTTTCAAAATATGCTATAGTGTAGGTTGTGAGTTTGGAATTCCTAATTACTTGCTGAGTCTGTTCTACAGATTCACTCTTGCTAATATTCAGGTGAAGCTTAGGTTCTAGAAGAGAATTGGAGAGACTTGGTTCAGATTGCGAGAAGTAGAGATTGCTTGGGTTTTATAATTTGATGATATTATAGTTGGGAAGAATAATGTAATGTTAAACCCTATTAAATGTACTAGTTCAGATATGGGCAACATTCATTTTGTTATATACTAATCAGTTCCTTTGATTATGAGATGTAAATATAAAAGTTGATGGTAATATTGCTTCCGCTCATTCTATTTCCATTCGTCATGAGATATTCCACCCTGATGTTCGACACTGCTGGGGTCATTTCCCCAGTAACATCTCCCTCTTGTCCGACGTGGGTCGGTATGGCCGTACCGGGCTGGAGCGGGGTGTTACACTGGGTATGGCTTAGCCACTAGGAGTAGTCAGCTTGTAGGTGCCATTTCCAAGAACCTGGGTGACCTAATAAGGTGTAAGACCCGGCCTCGCGGCTTTCCGTCCGGTGTCTGGGATGACTATCCACTAACGCATCCAGGCTTGGCGATGCGTTAGTGTCGCGTTGTAGGTGTTCGACGCGACAGTCATCCGTGTCGCGACGAGCGTGTGCGTTGCGTCGTTGTCACGCCCAGTTTCTCCGTCACATCTTCGTGTCACGCCCGGTCAACGGGTCGTGACTGCTTTCTATCTTGTCGGTCGTTTGACATCTTTCAAAGTGGTAGGTGTGTCAGTATGGCATGTCGCGTTGTCGCAGCGTCCCGGGGGGAGGGGAGGCATCCTTGTCGCAGTCCGTTGACCCGTCGCGTTAAGGTTCTTAACGCGATGGGGTGGTCCATCGCGTTCTGGGTGCCGAAGGCTTAAGGCCTTGGCCGGCTACCCCTTTCCCCTCTCTCTCCTCCTCTTCCCTTTCCCCTCTTCTCCAGCGATGGGGAGGTTCCCCTCCGGCGATCGGGGCGTGGTGGCGTCGGCGGGCTCGTGCGGAGTGGTGGAGCGGCGTCGTGGAGCGAAGAGGAGGCGGCCGAGCGTCATGAAGGCCCTTCATGGGTTCGGTTCTTTGTGAAAGGTAGGGATTACTTGAACTCTTCTCGATCCGGGCGGATTGGGAGCTCTTCATGCTTTCTAGCTAGTTTAGATAGCCTCCTATGCTCCCCTCCCCCGTGTGTGATGTGTTTGTACCGTGTGGGCGGCCCGGGATTGAGGATCCTACTGTTCTGCCTCTCCGCTCATGTCGTGATGGCTCGGCACGTCGCGACATCAGAAGAGGCGTCGGCCCGGTATGGCGCGACCTTATCGCCGCGCGATTGACGATCGCGATAAGGGCGTTGTCGTAATGCATTTCTTGGTCGCGACAAGGCTTGCTGTCGCGGCGCTTCACCCAGTCGCGACAAGGCTGTCACGGTGCCCTTGCCCGTCGCAATGGTGTCGCAATGGCCTTGGGGGTTGCGACAGTACCTGTGTTGCCTCGGGTGCTTCCATTGGCCTGGTTGTGTGTCAGCGTGTGTCCCAGGGTAGGCTTTGCCCTTAGGACCTTCTGGGAGGGAACACGGCAGGTTGCCTCCCTGCGTTCAGCGACCGAAGGTGACACCATCGTGGCCGTGTCCTGGCAATGGTGCTAGAAGGGTCGCGTCTGTCTAATAATCGATTGACTGGAAGTCAATCGATTATTAGCAGAGCGACGGGTTTCCGTACTGTCCGATGGTGTTCTGAGGTTCCAGCCATTCGTGCGTGCCTTGGTTGGCCGACGGCCCTTTTGAGGGACCGTGCATGCCTCTCGCTTGTTGGGCTTGTCATGTCTTACAAGCCAGTAGTTCAACGCAGTTTCTGTTGTGCTTGCCCGGCCTTTCGCCCAATGCTTACCACTTGAGGGCTTGTTCCCTTATGAGGTTGTCTCTGTTGCCTGGGACCCCCATCCACAGGAGCCTGTTGAGGGAGTGCTCCGGGCTACGAGCATGCTCGAGTTGGCAGCCGACTGGGCAGACTCTAGAGATGAGGGCAAAACGAGGTTTGAACAGCGGCGCTAATTCGTTTGTAGAGCTCTCATGTCTAGGGCGGGACGCCAAGGTCGTTGAGGCAATTCTCTTCCCAGCGTGGCCCAGACAGTCCTTTGTCTCACTACCTCGCTCTACGTTGTTCCGGAGCCGCGTAGGGAGGTTAGGCGTGAGGTTGGCCAGGCTGCGGTGTTGCGTGTGTTGTGTGTTTCTGTGGCGGCTCTGTCTCACCCTTCCGCGGGGGTGGAGGCAGGAGCTAGGCTAGCGAGCAGAGCGTGTGGACTACGGATCCCCGTCTTGGCTGCTAGTGGCGGTGGCTTGGTTGTTATTATTGTGACGGCGCTTCTTCACGATGTTTCTAAGTGTTGTTCGTTGCCCTAGCGTGCACGGAGGTTATAGCCTGGCCGTGCCTAGTTTTCGTGGGCGTCGTTTGTGCGGACCCGTGCTTCTGGTGGTTTTTGCTTCGATGTTCTCTCGGTTCCATGGTCTCGTTCTTGGGTGCCAGTCCGTGGTGGCACTAGCATGTGTGGTTTCTCGGCCTTGTAGCATGTCCCCGGTCTGAGGTGGTTCTGCTTGTGGGCCCTCGACCTTGTGGAGGTTTAAGGTGGCGTGCTTGTGGTGAGGCTTCGTTCTCACCTGGTTGTTGTGTGATCTCGGCAGGTGTGCCGAGGGTTGCTTTCGCTGTGTACCCAACTCTGTTGGTTTCTGCGGGAGTCGTGTGTGTGGCCAACCTCGGTTGGTGGTCGTGGCGTTATTCTCTGCTCCGCTACTTAGTAGTACCCTGCTGTAGGTGTTTCTCAATTTACAGCTTTCTAATGTAGTTCCTATTTTTGGAGTTCCTACTGCTCTGGCCGCTGAGGGACTGGTAATCCCTACTGAGCCTTGTTCGCGAGGCTCACCCCCCCCCCCCACTCTCTTCATCTAGGGGCTCGCCGTCGCGGGAGCTCGGTGTCTGACGGGTTGCAGAGGCGGTTGTGGCGCCGTGTGTTGTCAGCAGCAGTGAGAGCGAGGGTTGTGAGCTCTTGTACCGAGTGAGCTAAGAGTTGTGTTTTGCAAGTCCTCGGGGTATGCCCCTTAAGGACTACACCTTTCTTCTTGTACCTATGCTTTTTCTTGGGACACATTGTACAGACCTTTGTATATTGTACATATTGTTATAGTTATTTAAATTCAGTACATATCTCACTAGACTATTTCTTCTAACCCTTCCAGATCTTCAGATCCGTGGGTGGCGACGCAACCTTCGCGGTCCCTGGTGGGGGTTCAGGAGGTCGGATCGTTACAGTGGTGTCAAAGCGAGGAGTCTACTGAGATTTGTAAGGAAGTAATAACTATAGTTGTCCCAAAGAAAGGTACTAGTATGCTGCTGACACCGTTGGACTAGTGTTAGGCTTGTGCTTCCAATTGTTTTGTAGGTGTGCAGCTTCCCTACATGATTCGTGCACATGCTGCAGGTTGTAGTTGTTGTTGTGCCGCGTGAGTGGCGAGTGTGGTCACCCGGCGTGTTCGTGCCGTGGTGGCGCGGTTGGCGGTGGACTCACTGGAAGTCGTCTTTTCGTATGGAGGACAGTTGCAGGCAAGTCCAGGTGCAGTGCTCGTGGTCGTCTTCGGCGCATTTGAGCGTGTGTGCGTCACGAAGGCTGAGAGAGCCTGCGTGTGGTGTGGCCTTCACCGGTGCAGGGTTGTCTGTGGAATCGGTGGGAGGTGTCCTTGCCTCGTTGGTTGCCCCTCTGTTGTTGGGGTGTGTGTTGTGTTGGTCTTGTGTGTGGCCCCCTGTTTATGCACTGTGCTCTACTTGGTCGGCGTTGTTGCTTAGGCTAAGTAGGTGTTCTGTGTGCCGTGTTGCATCGCTTGTTGAGCGCTGCGACACTTGCCTGTGGTTGTTGTCAGCCTAGTGCTGGCTGGTTGTGAGCTCTGGTGAGGTACTCCCAGAGTCCTTCTCTGTTGGTTCTGGCGGAACTGAGGTTTCCTCAGAACTGTGTTGTGCTTGTTTCTGGTTGCTGTTGCGTGGCCCTCTAGGCAGAGGTGCATCGCTTGGTTGCCCTGTGTTCTGGTGAGGTTTTCCAGAACCATTTGCTGTTGTCCTAGTGAGGGTTTCTCTCAGGACTATTTTGCGCTCGTTTCTGCTATTGTCGTGCTACCTCAGAGTCTGAGGTGTGTTGTTGGTTTGGCTGGTGCGTTCTGGTGAGTTTTCCCAGAGCGGTGCCTTGGTGGTTCTGGTGGAGGTTCTCCTAGGACCTGCTTGCGTTGTTTCTGCAGTTCTGCTTGCTGCAGTGTTCTCTCTGATGGTCTGTGTTGTTTGGTATTGGGTTGTGCATTATGGTGAAGGTTCTTCCCAGGAGTGCTTTGTGTTCGTTTCGGGCCACCGTTGTGTTGCCCCTATGGTTCGAAGTGTGCTATTTGGTTCGGCTGCGTTCTGGCGAGGTTCTCCCAGGACGGCTCTTGGCGCTTTTGAAGGAGGTTCTCCCCAAAGCTGCTTCATGTTGTTTTGGTTGTTGTTGCTCTCTCTCGGTGAAGATGAGTTGCTGTCGTTTCCAATTGGACTGTCTGTGTTATAGTCTGCCTAGGCATTTTCGGTCAAGGCGTTGTGCGCTTGGCTGTGCATCTGGCTATTGCGTTGGTCAGCTTGTCTCATTGTTCGTTTCCAGGTTTCCTCAGCCATGCTGGTGGACTTTGTGTGTCCCCAGGGTGCGGGTGGTTTGCTTTGTTTTTGCGTGCTCTCCCAAATGGTGGTCTGGTGAGTGCATTGGGTGTTTGGCTGGTTGTGCTTCTTGTGGAAGCATCAGTCTTGCGTTGGGGTTTTCCCTTTTGCGTGTGTAAGAGACTCGTTGTGTGTGTCTCCTTCCGCTCCTTTCCATTGGTTCCTCAGGGTGGTGATGATCCACTGTGGTGTTGTGTTGCCAGGGTGCACATCGTTGCAACCTTCTGGTGGAGTCATCTTCCCTTGAGTTGTTTTTGGGTTGAGCTAGTTGCTCCCCTCGTGCCGATGTTTCCTTGTGGCACCATGGGTCGGTGGACCTGTTCGTGCCATTTGCCATTGTAATTGTTTCTTGCTACCTGCCTGAACAATAGGGCCATTGAGTCCTTGTTGGTTTGGTGTGAGGTAGTACTGTTTTCTGTTGGGTTTCTGTGTGAGTATTGTTTCGCTGTGCATTTCTTGCTCGGCTTGCTCGTGCAAGCGTTATTCTGGGTATGCTCGATTGTGCCTTGGAGGCTTTTCATGTCATTGTTTTGGTGTTTGGCCTCTCTATCGATCGCGATAGAGGTGGTGCTTCTTGCTCTTACGCGCTGGGGAGTTGCTGTGGTTTTCGCTCCCGCGTGGCAGAGTCGGTGCTCCGTGTTTTGTGTGCTTCTTAGAGCAGACGTGGTTGTCGCGCTCTTGAAGTAGTTATCGGCTTTCCATGTGCTTCTCTTGTGGGTCTCTGGTGGAGAGTCCCCTTCAGTTGGCCCTATATCATCTCGGGCCATTGGTGTAGATGCGTGTGCTTGAGCATTTTTCGATGCTTCATGTTTCTGTGCCTCAAGGGCTGGGGCCGGCATGGCCTGTTGTGCCCTTTCAGGCTTGCGGTTCTTTGCATGTGGCTTTTGGTGGGTCTCTTGTGAAGAGTCCTTCCCGTTAGCCTGTAGTGTTGTTTTGGCCATGGTGCACCTGTGTTGCACTTTGCTTAGTTTTGGTGCTTATGGTAGCACCGTGTGCTTATGCTCGAGTGTTTTGGTTTTGTGCCGTCTGGAGCCTTGGTGCATTGTGTTGTACCTTGGGTGGCTCCTGGTGCTTGTGATAGTACCATGTGTTGTGCCGTATGCCTGTTCGTGAGATGTGCGTGTCGTTTCACGACTTCGCTCGGTGTTCGAGGCATTGCGCTTTCCACCTCTGGGACACGTGTGCTAGTTGAGCCTTGTGGTTGTACCGTTATCACTATGGGGTGGCTGCTTTGCCTTGTCTAGGTGGCTCTATCGGTGGTATGTCAGGCTGTGGTCGTAACATGTGTCCGGATTTCCCTCTCGCTTTCGCAGCGAGTGTGTTTGGTTGTGGTACCCTACTTCGGTTTGGGTCCCTCTGAGGTCGATGTGTTGTCCTCGACCTCTGTAGTTGTTTCGGTTCTCGTGTGGTTGTGCGTGGCGTTGGTGAGTCTGGAAGCCGAGGGCAGTCTCCTATCGGTTTGCCTGGTGACAGTGAGGCTTATTGGCTTGCTAGTACTCGACCATGTGGTTTGTCGATGTTGGGAGGTGTCCGGATCTGGCTTGACCTCAGACGTCTTCCATGTTTCCGTCGTGGTGTGTCATGTTGTGGAGCGTGTAACTCCCATGTTTTATGGCTCTGCGTGCATTCGGTGTCCTTGTTGGACCACGAGGAAGGTCTGAGTGAAACCTAGTGGTGACAATGGATGTCGTTTCCACGTGTTGAGGTTTCTCCACTTGCATTTGTTGTCCCTGTTGGACCGCGAGGAAGGTCTGGTTGAGACCTAGTGGTGACAGTGGACGTCGTTCTATGTGTCGCGAATCCTCCGTGAGCGTGGTATTGCTCTGGTTCTCGTCGCTCGCGTGGCTACTTGGTTGGGCCGGTGACCAATGCTAGTTGCTGCTAGTAGCATGAGGCTCATCCCCTGAGTGTCGTGCTTGACTCTCAGGGATTTCTCGTGTGGTTGTTGGCAACCACGCCTTCTGTCGGGTTTTGCCGACGACAGAGTGGGTTACTGATTGGTTGGTCCCAACAGTGCGGTCTGTTGGTGGCTGTAGCGGTGTAGTTTTCGGCTGGTGTTTTTCGTTGTTCGGGCCGGATTTGGCATTGCTCGCACCTGTGGGGTTGTCATTCCGTTAGGGCGCCCCACGTGTGGTTGGGGCGAGCCGTTGGTTTTCAGTTGTGTGCTCCACCGGTGTATTTGGAACTCGTTGTGTGAGCCGTTGGTTTTCCGGCTTCGTGTGCCGCACGCGTTTGGCAGTATGGTTGTTGCCACGAGGAAGTCGTGTTGAGACTTAGTGGCTTATTCACATTGGTCTTATGTCTCCCTGTGTTTCCTTTTGTGCCTCGGGACCTTTTGGGCTTGCCCCAATTTCCAAGACGAAATTATTTTAAGGGGGGTAGAATGTAAAACCTGGCTTCCCGGCTTTCCGTCCGGTGTCTGGGATGACTATCCACTAACGCGTCCAGGCTTGGCGACACATTAGTGTCACGTCATAGGTGTCCAATGCGACAGTCATCCGTGTCGCGATGAGCGTGTGCATCGCGTCATTGTCACGCCCGATTTCTCCGTCACGTCTTCGTGTCACGCCCGATCAACGGGTCGTGACTGCTTTCTATCGTGTCGGTCGTCTGATGCCTGTCAAAGTGGCAGGTGTGTCAGTACGGCCTATCGCGTTGTCGCGGCGTCCCGGTGGGGCACGTCCTTGTCGCGGTCCGTTGACCCGTCACGTTAAGGTTCTTAACGTGATGGGGCGGTCCGCCGTGTTCTGGGTGCCAAAGGCTTAAGGCCTTTGTTGGGTTCTCATGTGTTTAATGTTTTTGATGATGTGAATTCAATGGATGTTGCAATTGATGTTTGTAAAATGCCAAATTTGATAAAGACATGAATGACACATGCAAGTGCAAATATGATCACCTATGTATTCATTGTATCTCACTTAGAATGTCTTTTTATGTAGGTGTGAATGTATGCAAGACAAGCACTCAGTGTCAAGTGAAAAAGACTTTGTAAAAGCTTTCAAGTACACACCTATCGACAGCCAAGAAGAAGCATGTCGACAGATAGACCATCCAGAACAAAACAAGCTACTGGAAGCTTAATTGAGACAGTAGATGTCGACAGCTGAAGCCCACTTGTCGACAGATGCAGATGGCCTGTCGAAAGCAGCAAATCACATGTCGACAGATCGAGTTTTCCAGCACAACCATGGTTCTGGAAACCAGAATTGAGCAGTAGTTGTTGACAGTTTTGGAGTGCCTGTCGATAGACGAAGAGAAAGTCAGATCCGCTGGTCAGGATATGATCTATTTGGGTGATCCCTTTAAGCACAACTCTCCATGTTTGGACACCCATATATAAAGGTCATATGGAGCTATTTTCGCACAGAGAAGCCACCATACCAAAACCCTAAGTAAAACCCAAGAGAGAAAGCTTCTCCCTACTACTCTGCTTCAACCCTCCGTCCAAAAAAAAGAAGATTCATCTTCCGAATGGAGTTGAAGTTGGTTCGTCCGTGGTTCAAGCTTCTCTGTCATCTGAGAGTCATCAAGTTGAAGCTTGGAGTTCCTCTGGACGACCAATGACAAGAGTTCCTCATCTGGATTTGTTTCTTCATCTCAGAACTCTTGTCCTTTCATATCTTTCACATATCTGTGTGTATGGTTGTGACTCAAGTGACCCTTGTGCTTGATTCACGTGTGGTTTGTTGTCTTGATTGCGTGTTTGCATTAGACAGCTTGTGTGTGTGAGTTGTAGAGTTGAACTCGCTCATAAGCAGTTGTTTCTGCGTGTGTGTGTGGACGCTGGACATAGGATACACAAGTTGTGTGCTCCGAACCACCTTAAATCTTCGTGTCATGTGGTTTGAACGTCTTCACGATAGATGTTTGGTAGGCGCGTTGATTACTCACATGCTAGATAGATTTTTTGTTGTTCTACTCACAATTAGCACACACATCGTAGTCCAAATTCCGTACAAATTTGTTTGAGATTTCAACAAGTCAGTGTTATCATTAAAAGAAAGGTCACAGTTATTTTTAATTGGTAGTAATCTATTCAACCCCCCTTCTAGATTACTATCTTAGGTGATTCCGCTACCTTTCAATTGGTATCAGAGCGAGGTTTCTCCGATTTACTACTTTAAAGCTTTGATCTCACGATCAGAAGAATTTCGGTCTCATGGAAATCAATAGGGGATTTATGGCTGAAGGTCACTCAGTGTCCAGGCCTCCTTTCTTTGATGGCACTGATTATACTTATTGGAAAAACTATATGCAGGTCTTTCTGAGAGCTCGACTTTGAGCTGTGGAAAATCGTCAGCAAAGGGCCTTATGAGCTGCCCGCTGACGAGGACACTTGGACAAAGGAACAAATCCACAAGGGAACCCTCAATTGGAGCGCGTTGAACACAATGCAGTGCGCCGTCCATCCAAAGGAATTCTCAAGAGTCTCCACATGTAAGTTAGCAAAAGAGATGTGGGACAAATTGGAGATCATATACAAAGGGCACATGAGAGGTGAATGCCCAGAGCTCAAGAAAACGTTGAAGAACAAGTTCACCTTCAAGAAAGCCAAAGCCATGATGGCGACTTGGAGTGATGAAGATGAGGATGACAACGCTCATGGAAGTTCTGAAGATGAAGAGATTCAGTGCTTAATGGCAAGGAGTGAAGACTCCAACGAGGTAAACTCTTCCTTTGAAAGCTATACTGTTGATGAATGGGAAGAGGCATACACCATGCTGTTTGAAAATTTTTATGAATTGAAGTCTGAAAATAAAGCACTGAAGAAGAAAATCACTTCACTTGTTGATAGCACATCTAATGATGAAGAGATTGCAATCCTAAATAAAGAAATTGAAATGATGAAAATTGAGCAGGACGGTCATCATGAGGAAATGGATTGTTTAAAAGAAAAATTGCAAGAAAATGAAAAAGAAAAACAAGCCTTAAGCAAATCAGTTGAAACTCTCCAACTTGAGAATACAAAGATTAAGAAAAAGTTGGAAAAACTGAAAAGGATCTAAAAGAAAAATTTGAAGATCTTTCAAATTTTGTAAAAGGAAAACAAAATCTTGATGTTGTTTTGGGAATAAATACACATATTGCAAAGCATGAGCTTGGGTATCAACCAGTAAAACAAAAGAAACTTAGAGATAAATTAATCACTTCCTTTGTTGATTTTAGTCCAAGCACAAGTAAACAAGTCCCACCCAAGAGCAAGAAAGCTCAAGCCAAGGGTAAGCAACAGCAACCTACTCAAAAGACTTCATCTGCTCAGCAACATAAGAAGTCTGTCGATAGACCCAATGAGAACTGTCGACAGGCTTGGAAGTATACTGCCAAGGGACAGCCATCCAGGCAACAAAATGGTAAAATGCAAATAAATGTTCAACAAAACAGCAAAATAAATGTCATGAGAAAATCTCCATCATGCAATTTCTGTAAAAAGCATGGCCATATAGAAAATCAATGCTGGAATAAATTAAACAAACTGAAATGTAAACAAGTTTGGATTCCAAAGCATTTACTTTTTGGCTTGAATGAAAAGTTTGGACCCAAAGTAATTTGGGTACCAAAACCTCTTATCTGATCCATCTATGCAGGAATGCCTAGTAGCCCAAAATCAAAACAAATGGTACTTGGATAGTGGCTGCTTGAGGCACATGATGGGCGACAAAGAAAAATTCTATCTTCTAGTGGAGAAAGATGGAGGCCAGGTTGTCTTTGGAGGTAACAATAAGGGTCAAATCATTGGCACAGGTAAGCTAGGTAAGTATGCCTCTAACTCAATAAACAACGTGTTGTTGGTTGATGGTCTTAATCACAATTTGCTTAGCATAAGCCAACTATGTGATAAAGGCCATAAAGTAATCTTTGAATCAAATGCATATTGTTGATAAAGAAATAGAAAGTCTCATGTTTTCTGGAAAAAGGGTGAATAACATATATTTAGTTGATTTAGATGAACCAGAAAACAAAAATTTGTGTCTTGTTGCTAGTAAATAGGATGAGTTGACTTTGGGGCATCGTAGGCTTGGCCATGCAAGCTACAATATTTTGCACAAGATCATGAGGATGAGGTTGTCGAGCATCGTGAAGGCCCTTCATGGGTTCGGTTCTTCGTGAAAGGTAGGGATTACTTGAACTCTTCTCGATCCGGGTGGATCGGGAGCTCTTCGTGCTTTCTAGCTAGTTTAGATAGCCTCCCATGCTCCCCTCCTCCGTATGTAATGTGTTTGTACCGTGTGGGTGGCCCGGGATTGAGGATCCTGGTGGTCTGCCTCTCCGCTGATGTCGCGACGGCTCGGCGCGTCGTGACATCAGAAGAGGCATCGGCCTAGTCGGGCGCGACCTTATCGCGGCGTGATTGACAGTCGTGATAAGGGCGTTGTCGCGACGCGTTTCTTGGTCGCGACAGGGCTTGCTGTTGCGGCGCTTCACCCGGTCACAACAAGGCTGTCGTGGTGCCCTTTCCCATCGCGATGGTGTCGCAATGGCCTTGGGGGTCGCGACAGTACATGTGTTGCCTCGGGTGCTTCCGTTGGCCCAGTTGTGTGTCGACTTGTGCCCCAGGGCAGGCTTTGCCCTTAGAACCTTCTGGTAGGGAATGCGGCAGGTTGCCTCCCTACATTCAGCGACCGAAGGTGACACCTTCATGGTTGTGTCCTAGCAGTGGTGCTAGGAGGGTCGCGTCTGTCTAATAATCGATTGACTGGCGGTCAATCGATTATTAGCAGAGCGACGGGTTTCCGTACTGTCCGATGGTGTTCCGAGGTTCTAGCCGTTCGTGCGTGCCTTGGTTGGCCGATGGCCCTTTTGAGGGACCGTGCGTGCCTCTCGCTTGTCGGGCTTGTCGTGTATTACAAGACAGCAGTTCGATGTGGTTCCTATTATGCTTGCCCCACCTTTCGCCCAGTGCTTGGCACTTGAGGGCTTGTCCTGTTCAAAGGTTGTCTCCGTTGCCTGGGACCCCCATCCTCAGGAGCCTGTTGAGGGAGTGCTCCAGGCTACGAGCGTGCTCGAGTTGGCAGCCGACTGGGCGGACTCTAGAGCTGAGGGGAAAATGAGGTTTGGACAGCAGCACTGAGTCATTGTAGAGCTCTCTTGTCTGGGGCGGGATGCCGAGGTCGTTGAGGTGGTTCTCTTCCTGGCGTGGCCCAGAAAGTCCTTTGTCTCACTGCCTCACTCTACGTTGGTTTCGGAGCCGCGTAGGGAGGTCAGGCGTGAGGTTGGCTAGGCTGCGATGTTGTGTGTGTTGTGTGTTTCTGTGGTGGCTCTGTCTCACCCTTCTGCGGGGGCAGAGGCAGGAGCTAGGCTAGCGAGCAGAGCGTGCGGACTACGGGTCCCCCTCTTGGCTGCTAATGGCGGTGGCTTGGTTGTTGTTGTTATGACGACGCTTCCTCATGACGTTTCTAAGTGTTGTCCATTGCCCTAGCGTGCACGGTGGTTATAGCCATGTCGTGCCTAGTTTTCGTGGGCGTCGTTGGTCTGGCCTTGTGCGGACCCGTGCTTCTGGTGGTTTTCGCTTCGGTGCTCTCTCGGTTCCGTGGTCCCGTTCTTGGGTGTCAGTCCGTGGTGGCGCCGGCGTGTGTGGTTTTTCGGCCTTGTGGCATGTCCACGGTCCGAGTTGGTTCTACTTGTGGGACCTCGACCTTGTGGAGGTTTAAGGTGGCCGTGCTTGTGGTAAGGTGTCGTTCTCACCTGGTTGTTGCGTGATCTCGGTAGGTGTGCTGAGGGTTGCTTCCACTGTGTACCCGACTCCATTAATCTATGCGAGAGTCGTGTGTGTGGCCCGACCTCAATTGGTGGTCGTGGCGTTATTCTCTGCTCCGCTGCTTAGTAGTACCCTACTGTAGGTGTTACTCGATTTACAGCTTTCTAGTGTAGTTCCTATTTTCGGAGTTCCTGCTGCTCTGGACGGTGAGGGAGTGGTAATCCCTACTGGGCCTTGTTCGCAGGCTCACCCCCCCCCCCCCCTACTCTCTTCAACTAGGGGCTCGCCGTCACGAGAGCTCAGTGTCAGATGGGTTGTGGAGGTGGCTGTGGCGTCGTGTGTTGTCAGCAGCAGTGAGAGCGAGGGTTGTGAGCTCTTGTACCGAGTGAGCTGAGAGTTGTGTTTTGCAAGTCCTTGGGGTATGCCCCTTAAGGACTGCACATTTCTTCTTGTACCTGTGCTTTTGCTTGGGACACATTGTACAGACCTTTGCATATTGTACATATTATTATAGTTATTTAAATTCAGTACATATCTCACTAGACTATTTCTTCTAACCCTTCCGGATCTTCGGATCCGTGGGTGGCAATGTGACCTTCGGGGTCCCTGGTGCGAGGTCAGGTCGTTACATAAGGTCCTTCCCATTTTGGGGCGAGTTTGCCGATTGCTCTTCGGGGATCCGATGCCGAGCAACGGCGCAGAACAAGGTCACCTTCGAAGAACCGCCGTTCCCGAACTCGGGAGTTGTAGTATTGCGCGAGTCGCTATTGGTAGGAGACTAGCCTAATGCTGGCATCGCCTTCGCGTTCGCCGAGCATGTCTAGGTTCTCCCTGAGCGCATGGTTATTGGCCGCCTCGTCGAAGTGCGTTGTTCGAATAGTGGGGAGAGCCACCTCTAAGGGCACGACAGCTTCTGTGCCATAAGCCAAGTGGAAGGGGGTCTCTCCGGTGGCCACCCAAGTAGTTGTTCAGTGGCACTATAGCACGTTAGGGAGCTCTTCGATCCATGAACCGCCTGCAGCTTCAACCCTTGTACGTATCCTGTGCATCAGTGTTCGGTTGGCATTTTCGACCAGACCGTTTACCTAGGGGTACACTACTGAAGTAAAGTGGTTGTAGATGCCGAGCTCAGAGTATTTTTGCTTGAAGAATGTGCTATCGAACTGCTTCCCGTTGTCAGAGGTGATCACCTTTGGTACGTCAAACCGGCAAAGGATGTTCTTCCATACGAAGTTCCATGCGGCCTGGTCGGTGATTGCGGCAACAGGTTCGGCCTCGATCCACTTGGTGAAGTAGTCGATGGCGACGAACAGGAATTTCTTCCGCCCTTGAGCTTCTAGGAATAGACCCAAGATTTCAATTCCCCACCTAGCGAAAGGGCATGGTTCAAACAGGGTGTGCAGCTGCTCGGCCGGCTGCTTGATGAGCTGTCCGAACTTCTGGCATTCTGGACACTTCTTGGCATAGGACATGCAGTCCTTTTGCAGAGAAGGCCACCAGAACCCTGCTCATAGAATGCTTAGTGCCAGTGTTCTGCCCCCAAAGTGCCTTCCGCACAGGCCTTCATGGACCTCTTCGATGGTCGGTGTTGCCTCTATAGGGCTAAGGCGTCGTAGAAGAGGTCTTGAGAGGGATCGTCTGTACAGATGGCCTTCAATGAGAGTGAACTTTTGGCAGCACAGCCTGATCTTGCGAGCCTCGCTTTGGTCGGGCTGAAGCTCTCCGCGAAGCAGATAGGCCATGAGGGGATCCATCCAACTTGGTGCTGGAGGGCTAGCCTCAATAGATGCTACATCTACTTCGGTGCTTGGTGAAGTGAGCTCTTCTATGAATATGGAGCGAGATAGGGTGACGTTGCCTGAAGACGCCAGCTTGGCGAGTGCATCGGCCCGTGCATTTTGCTCCCGTGGGATATGTATAATTTCAAAGTAGAGGAGTCCCTCTATTCAGCTCTTGACCTGCTGGAGGTACTACGCCATGCGGGGCTCACTAGCTTCAAAGTGTTCATTCACCTGGCTGGCGACCAACTGCAAATCACTGAAGACCCATAGTCAAAGTGCTCCAAGGTGCATAGCCATTCGGATTCCAGACATAAGTGCTTCGTACTCAGCTACATTGTTGGAGGCGGTGAAGCAGAACCTGAGGGCGTATTGAAACTCCAGACCTTTTGGGGAAGTAAGCACTAGGCCTGCTCCACTTCCTGTGACACAGGATGATCCGTCGACGTAAAGCTCCCATGGGGGCTGGTCTGCTAATGGGGGATCCTGCTCGGTTGGGAGTGGACATTCCACCACGAAGTCTGCCAACGCCTGTGCCTTGATGGCATCCTTGGACGGTAGCTGATATGGAATTCACCAAGCTCGAGGGCCCATTTGACAAGCCTTCTGGAAGCCTCCGGACGCTGAAGGATGAGCTTCGACAGCTGGTCGGTGAGGACTGTAATCAGATGGGCCTGGAAGTAAGGCCTGAGCTTCTGTGTGGCTGTCACCAGTGCCAAAGTGAGCTTCTCTGCACAAGGGTACCTTCTTTCAGCTTCTTGAAGGACCCTGCTAATGTAGTAGACTGGATGTTGCGCCGCTGCCTCTTCCCTAATCAACACCGCGCTGATGGCGAGTTCGGTGACCGAAAGGTATACGAACAGAGGCTCCCCGAGCACAGGTTTTGAGAGAACTGGTGGGGCTGCCAGATACGCCTTTAGCTCGGTGAAGGCTGCTTCATAGTCCTCGGTCCACCGTACATGCCCCCCTTGTTGTGAGGTGCCTTTTGGGACTTGCAGCAACTTGAAGAAGTTAAAACTCCTTTCGGCTGCTCGGGACATGAAACGGTTGAGCGCGGCGAGGCGTCCAGTGAGCCGCTAGATGTCGCGCACTATTTTGGGACTGCTCATCTCTAGTATGGCTCAGATTTTCTCAGTGTTGGCCTCTATTCCTCTATTAGAGATGAGGAAACCGAGGAACCTACCCGAGTGAACTCTGAACGCACACTTCGAGGGATTGAGCTTCATATTGTACCTTCACAGGGTTGCGAAGGTTTCTTCGAGGTCAATGATGTGGTCAGCGCTCGGGAGCATTTTGACCAGCATATCATCGACATAGACCTCCATATTACGCCCGATCTGTTGTTCAAACATCTTGTTGACCAGCCGCTGTATGTCGCGCCTGTGTTCTTCAGACCAAAAGGCATCCTTATAAAACAGTAGAGGCCAAGGTCGGTGATGAACGTGGTGGCGTCCTGGTCCAGAGGATGCATGCTGATCTGGTGGTAACCAGAATAAGCATCTAGGAAGCTGAGGAGCTCGTGTCCAGATGTAGAGTCCACCAGTTGGTCGATGCGCGACAAAGGGAAGTTGTCCTTGGGCATGGCTTTGTTGAGATCCTTGTAATCCATGCACACTCGCCATTTTCCATTGGCTTTGCGTATGAGGACTATATTGGAGATCCATCTTGGGCATTGACCTTCTCGGAGGAGCCCAACAGTTCGGCTTTTGACGACATGATGCTGGATCACGGTCTACCGTTCGCGATTGATGGGTCTCCCTCTTTGCTGGACCGGGGGCACTTTTGGGTCCAGTCATAGACGATGCACCATCATTTCCGAAGAAATACCGGGCAGATCTTCATCTGACCACGCGAACACGTCCAAATTGGCTAGCAGGAATGCCTTATAGCACTGATGTTCGACTTCTGGCAATAGTGTACCAATATAAAGGACGTGTTCGGGGTCGTCGTCCACCCAAAAAGGAAGCAAGTCCTCGGTAGGAGTTCCCCTGCTGGTGGAAGGTTGATCGGCTGGAGGGGGTATGACTTCCGGAGCTGCGAGGGGCTGCTTGTCTCTCAGAGAGAGGACTTAGCACCGTCACAACTCGCGCTGATTACCGAATACCTCACCGATGCCACACAGGGTGGGGAACTTCATCTTCTAATGGAGAGACGAAGGTACTGCCTTGATTCGTCCAATCAAGCCCCTACTGAGGATGGCGTTGTATTCGAACATGCTTCGGATAACCAAGAAGTCCACCATCTTGGTTACGCTCTTTGGGGCCGTCCCAAGGGTGATTGGGAGGCGTGCTCGTCCCATGGGTTGAACCAAGACCCCTGAGAAGCCGAACATAGGCGACTCTACTGGGGTGAGCTGGTCGGTCTTCAAACCCATAAGCAAAAAGCAATCGTAAGCCAACACATCTGGGGCACTTCCATTATCCACTAGAATCCGGCGCACGATACAATGATTGATGGTGGCCGAAACGACCAACGCATCAATGTGCGGAGTGGAAACTCCCACAAGATCTTCATCCGAGAAGGTTATAGCCTCCTCGAACCGTGCGCGTGCAGGACTGGGGGGATAAGGGGTGGGGCGAGGTGCCGGGGGCCTGTCCACCAAGTGCACCCGCCGAGCGTAGTTGCGTCGGCTTTGGTTGCTTTCTCCGCTTGCTCCGAAACCTCCCGCGATCACATTGATCTCCTGCCCATTGGGCTCATTGTTGATGGGCTGCTCAGGGGTCCGTTCTCGGTGTCTTGGGCAGTCTTCATTGCGGTGCACATACCGTCTAAGGTAGTCGCGCTTGATCAGGGACTCGATCTCATCCTTGAGCTGGAGGCACTCGGAGGTGTCGTGGCTGTGGTCGCAGTGGAAGTGACAGTACTTGTCCTGGTTGCACCTGTGGGGATCAGAGCGCATCCTCGGTGGCCACCGAACATACTGCTCATCCTAGATTTCGGCCAGGATCTGTTTGGGAGCTACGGTCCCGTATTCGGTGAAGGGGCGTGGTCGACACGGTGAATCCCCATTGCACCGGCCCTTCTTCCGATCACAGTCTGAACCGTTGTCGGAAGGCCTCTTCTTGTCCGATTGCTCGCCCTGCTCTGCTCGACCGGCTGCCAGGCTCTCCTCACACGCAGCATGGTGGAGAGGAGCTCGGCGAGGGTGGAAGGCTGCTGGACCCCCAACGTCCTTTGGAGGAAGCCATCGTGAGTGCCTTGGATGAGGGCACTGGTGGTTAAAGGGACGTCGAGGCGTGGGATGTGCAGCACTTCTACCCAGAACCTTTTGGCGTAGTCCCAGAGTGCTTCGCCCTTCCTCTACCGAACAAACAGGAGCGAAGCCGCAGTGCGCGACTGCGATCTTCCACCCAGGAAGTTGTCCTGAAAGGACTTCTTCAACTGGTGGAAGGAGGAGATGGAGCCCACTGGGAGGGCTTCGAACCATGCCTGGGCAGTCTCCTTCAGGGTGGCCAGAAAGGCCCGGCATTTGGCCACGTTTGATGCTCCATAGAACACCATGCGCGACTCAAAGCCGTGGATGTGATCATCGGGGTCAGAAGTGTCATCGTAGGGAGCGATGGTAGGCAGTGGTAGCTTCGGTGAGACCCGGGCCTCAAAGATCTCCACGGTAAACAGGGAGCGGAAGTCCAGGTCTTCATCTGTCACAGTTTTGCCCTCTGCCCTTTGGACCATCCTGTCCACGCGGCGCTCCAGATCAACGACATGACAGAGGCGTCTTGCTAACTCCTGGTCGGAGTGCACGGAGCCCTCGCATCTAGACCTGTGGGAGTTGGCGCCCATGACGGAACGCGGGGGAGGCGGAACCACCACGGAGCGGCAGGATGAGTTGTCATGCCGCTCCGGTGTTCGACGTACCGACGGGGCCCAGCGCGATCGTCGGGGCGATTCTACCTGCTGTTCCTGCGGCGCTGGAGGGGCGCGGGATCGTCGATGGGACGATTCCGCGTGCTGCTCCAGTGGCGGGGGAACCGTCAGGGCCGGCTGTGCGGCCAACTGGGCCTGGAGGCCCTGGCAGATCCCTACCAGATGATGCATCTGCCCCCGGAGCTCTGCAATCTCCAGGGCAGTTGCTGGCACGGCAGCAGTAGGGACATCAACGGTTGCACTGTTGGGGGCGACGGCGACGTCGACATGGGGGACTCTGTCGCGTGAATCTGCGCGCGACTGTCGAGACCTCGTTGCCCTGCTGCCTGGGTTCTGGTGAGAGAAACGTCCGCGAGCCATGGCTGATGTCATTCCCACAGACGGCGCCAAAAGTGTGGTGGTGTTTTCCTGTTTGGGACGGAGCCAAACGGGCCTCTACTGAGAGATGAAGGGAAACGCTCGCCGGTGCGGACAGTAGCCTGCAAGAACCAGAATAGGATCAGAGGGGCGGTTGAAGAACCGGGGGAAACCCTTCGATGCCTAAGTCAGTAGACTGTAGGCAGACTTGAGGAAAAAGAGTTCTCTAGTGTGTGCCTCGCATGGAGGTGTGAATGGCCAGGGTTGCGTTACCTTTGCATGGGGTATACCTATGCCTTTTATAGGCGAAGTTTCCGAAACGGATGGGTGTGCTTGCCTGTTCGATGATGCCTGAAAGGGCGCGCCAGTTAGCGTCCTTAGCGGAGAGGTTACACGTTGAGGCGCCCGTTGGGGGCCCTTGCAGTTAATGCTCCCTTGAACGTGGGACGTGCACAGTGCTGCAGCAATAACCGCCATTGGGAGACGAGGAGGTTCCTTGCTCTCCCTGGTCAGAGGTGCCGAATAGGGGGCCTGTTCGACAGCTATGTTGTATGCTCGGTACCCAGAGGCGCAGCTTGTACTGAGGGAGCTACAGCGTGCTTCGAGCAGGACCTATTCGGTAGGCCAAGTCTGGACCGAACAGGTTGGGGGGCGCCCGGAGACCACCCTTGGAGGACCCTAGGACGCCTTAGGTTGCCATAATCGTGTTGGGAAGCTGTCCGAAGACATGTGGCTTAAGGGCCGGAGTCCTAGCACCTGGATGGGTCGAAATTAGGCCGTACAGGGCCTTGGTGGGCCCGTGAGCTCAGGAGGCTAGAAATAGCCTCCACAAGAGAAAAAAAAAAATTGGGAAAAGAATAACTTCTACTGCGGTGCGGCGCAACAAACTACCGTGAAATTATCCAAAGATAGATGAAGAGTTGGTTAGCCTAGAGAGACAGTCAAGTACCCAAGTTATCACGTCTAAGAGGGGTAGTGATGGAAGCAGAAATTTTATTTAGTGTGATCATTTTGCTACTCATGTATAAAATTTTTTAACTAAGTCAATTTAATAAAGAAATTTACACTCATCAATATAATTTTAAAAATTCTATGAAATATTAAAACCCCACTGATTGTATGTTAATGTTATATCCACCTACGAGGAGGGGCGTTGCCATGCAAAAGATAAGAGAGGATACGTATGCAAATGATGGGCTGCAATGGACATCCTGCAACCCTAATTCAAACAAGTTCATTTCACCCCACTTTCCCTTCCGTCCTTGTAGTTTCTTACGTAGACTCCACCCCCTGCTCGGCCCATGAGGACAGGCCGGACACGCCCCCCGGCCCACCTCACGTGCCCGCTGTCCGGCCCTTTGAAATAATCAGAAGCCGGGGAAATCGGGCGGGGGAGAGAGAATCGATTCGCAGGAATCGGAACAAGAATCGAGTATGTTTGAATGCCACGATGATTTAAACAGTCGATTCCGCGACTTTGAGTGATTTGGTGATGGGCAGCAGACGACGATGGGCGGGGTAAAGAAATGGTCACCAACATATATAGGTGGCAGCACGGAAGAAAAGTGTGTTTGTGGAGGATTTTGGGGAATGGTGGTGAGTGATTCGAAAACAACATGAGCTGCTCTCTCACAGGACACTCCCAGCACCCATGCTCCCATCTAACTCAGTCTCAACGACCCATCGGCATTATTAAATTCCCCATCTAAATGATGCGCCTGCATTAACCCACCTCTGCAGTGCAGTCCCACGATAAAAGATGGCACGCGCCCGCGGTCTCTCTCTCTCTCTCTCTAAGTTGCCAGGAGATGAAGGTATCTGGGTCGACTGATGGGTACATAACAGAAGGGGATGGAGACGAGGGATAACTTTGAATTCTCCCTTCCTCAATTCATCACATCACATGGAGGTAGTTCCCGTGATGATAAAAGACCACCGGCCGGGGGGGATCTCTACATTTAAAAGGAAGGAAACTCGGGTGGCCCTCTTCACGGGTGTGCAGCCCCCACCTGTCACCTCGCACACCTTCGCTCGATCAGTCCATTCTCCGCTCTTGGATATGGGCCGCCTGATCCACGAACCTTCCTATGATGTACAAACTCTGTTGCTGGTGTTACAGGTACACGCACAGGCTTTAATAAAACAGTAGCATCGGCCCCCCTCGACTCGAGGATCAAAAAAGGACCTTGTACGACGTGTTGTTACGGCAATAACGTACATTCTCACAACGGACGGGAGGGGTTAGGAACAAGCTCGTGAGTCTCCTGCTCTACGGCAGAGAAAAGGAGAATCACTACTAGGATACATGGGGTGCACGGTACATACGGAACGTACGCTAGCCAATGTCCTTGTGTATTGCACGCCCACGTCATTGCCCCTACCCGGATTTTACCTTTTAAACGTTTATTTTATATGCACATAGTTTTATGTATGTTTATCCCCGAGGAGAGGTTTTTTTTTAGTTGCGCTAGCTAGAGGACATGGGTTTTATCGGATTCGGATCAAAGCGAGGAGGGAGGGGAGGTGCGTGCGGGCAAGGGAGGCAGAGCCCTGCTCCTCCACACGACTTCTGCCGCTGTGGGCGCTGCCTGGCTGGTGCCCCGTGACAGATGGATGCGTCAGATTCGACTGACGGATTGCAGAAAGAAACGTCACTATTCACCACTCCACATGCATTTGGTTATTTCTTTTTAATTTTGTCCCTGGCTGCGATGTGGAGGAGGGACATAAAATAGATACAAGGAAAATAAGAGAGAAGCCGCCCGGTGAAAGAAAAGAGAGAGCTAATGAGCGTATAAAGCGAATAGGGAGGCCGCTGTGGCTGTAAAACGGTGGGAGGATTGCAACCAAACGGAGAAGAGAGAATCTTGTGCGCCATTTACATTGGGCCGATGACCTCGAGAATCCCCTTGTGCGTGTGCACTTTGCAGCCCCTTTATTTGAAAACCAAGGCGCAAGAATAAAGTTGTAATAAAGGAGTCAATCTAAATAAGTAGAGAGACATGGCTGCAGGGTGCCACTACTGTAGAAAGACACCGGTTATCTCCGTTGGTTACGAATTCGATTCTTGTTAAATCGCATTCCCAGCAGGAATCACTTTGTCGTCTTGCCCCGTTTTCTGATGTTGGGGTTCCGAATGTGAGCTGGAAAGACGCGACAACCCAGGCCCTCCTCCACCCTTCGAACCCGACCTTTCGAATTCCAAACGGATCGTATATGATATCATACGTAATCCGAATCCGAATCATCCAATAAATGGTGTCTCCCACTGCGAGTAAACGGCTAGAGAAAAATCTAGAAAATTTCAAACCAGGTTGGGGGGGGGGGGGGTGCGCAGATGTTTGCAAGTGCTTGCTGGCGAAAAATGTCAAAAACGAACTCGCTGTGATCTTCTCTGCCAGAATAGATTACATCATCTCTACAAGCGGTCTCTCTGCATACTAGTTTTTTCTTCTTTTCAGATATTCAAAAAAAGAAATTTGAAATTTCAGAGGGGAAAAGGGAGAAAAAAAAGAGAGAAAAAAAAAAAAAAAGACTTCACCCACTCTAGTCGAAGGGAGGGGCATCCTGCGGCGCCTCCCGGAAGCCCCCACCGCCAGGCGCAAAACCGCCGGCGTCGTCGGCGCCGCCGGCTTGAAGCCATCGTTCCATGGGGGCGCACTGGTGCTTGTGACGGAGCTTCCAGTCGAGGGCCTGGCAGGCGCGGGAGCAGTAGTTGACAGCGCCGCAGACAGAGCACCGCCGGAACTCGTGCCGCCTCGTCTCCGGGCGGCCGCACCCTACGTGGGAGCACAGACGCAGCCCGGGGCCTGGGCCGGTCAGATCCTCAGCCGCCGCGCAGCCACCGGCGCCAAACCATTCCGCAAGAAAACGGTTGGCAGGGTGGGGCTCGGGGGCCGGCACGTTGCAACCGAAGTCGCTCAGGAGGGGGCACCCCGTCCCCGGGGTGTGCCGGTGGTGGTGCGCGTGCTGCGGCCACGCCGTCATCCACGGCGGGGAGGCGCCGCCGCAGCCGGCAGCGGCGGCGGTCGAAGCCAGAGGAGGGTGTGTGCCGGGGAGTACGGAGACGAGCTCGCGTGCGTTGGCCTGGACGAGGAAGCGGCGGCCCTCGGCGACGTTCTGACGGACACCGTAGCCGTCCTGAAGACAGTGGCCGAGTTCGCGGAGGGCGTCGACGTGACCGAGGAACGCCGCGCGGGCGCAGAGCGCGACGCCGGCGCGGAGGTCCTTGTCGTTCTTAGAGCCGCCGCTGCCGTTGAACTGGATGACTGCGAGAGAGTACAGCGCAGCGGCATGCGAGCCGATCGCCGCCTTTGCCATCAGAGATGCTCCGCTGCCACGGTTCTGTAGGCAATAGAATCGGATCTGCAACAGAGATGGGAAAACCCCCCAAATATCGTCAGAACCGCTCTCTCCATTGCGGCAACCTGATGCCCAAGGTTTACCATCTAGCGAACAACCTGGGTGTATTCAAACGACAGGAAGAAGAAAAAGGAAAACCGACTCGAAGCTCACCATGCCCAGTATGTAGCTGGCTTCAAGATTTCCGGCATCCACACACATCTTCAGGAAACGTTGAGCAGTCTCAGACCAGTTCTTGGCCCTGACCGCAAGCGACTTGGCAGACGCTTTCGACAGCACCAGAGGATTCAAAAGAAGAGATTGCAGTCTTTTGCATCTGAGAAAGGCCGCAAGGAGCGCAAAAACCAAATCAGCACAAATCGCACAAGTCTTTGAACACCTAAAAAAGCAAGAGATTCAGGATAGGCAGGTCCCCATACGTTAGCATCACGTTCACAAGATCAGAAGGGGCTGATGCCGAGGAGCTCAGCCTGCAGAGTATGCAGACGACGATATCGTCCGGCAAACCCTCAAAGAAGTCGGCTCCCCAAACGCCGTCCTGCCCTGCGGCACCGGCGCCACATGCGGACCCCGCCTCCTCCGATACAGCCCGGCTCTCCGGGCCTCTCGACCTCTTCCACCTATCAACTCCGACGGCCTTATCGTCTTCCCCCCGTCGGCAGCAGGCCTTCCTCTTCTTCCTCCGTTCCCCGCAGGGGCACCCCTTCGCAGCACTCTGCGGTCTCCGCTGCTGCTGCTTCCGCAGCGTCTGAGTGCTTGGAGAAGGGGAGGCGGGGGAGGTGTCGGCGTTAGGGTAGCAGAAGCCTCTTCTCGTCCGCATCGCGGCGAGGCCAAGCGAGACGACCATCTCACCATGGGGTAACAAGGAGCAAAAAGGAAGGGCCACGTTATATAGAGAGAGACACCCAGGCCATGGCAACTGACCAAGAGAGAAAGCAGCAAACAACACCAAAGCAAAAGAAAATGGTTATTTATTATCATATTATTATGCAATTAATATAATAAAAAAGGAAAACCGGCATTATAAATAATTTACTTATATTATTTATGTTTTGGGGGGTTTTTCACGAGGGGATTAGGAGTATGGTTTTGACCGGGCTCCTGGCCGTCGGATCTTGGTAACACGAATTGCAAATAATAACTACTGCGGTTACGTTAATGTGGTTATCAGAGAGGGGGGCCAACGCAAAGCTTGATTGTTTGAGTAGGCCACAAAAAGAGGGCCACCCCATCACAACAGACTCGAGGGTTCACCTAACCATTAAAACACCCCCCCGTCTTGACCGAGGAGGCCAGATCCAAACGACTGAAATCCAAAATTCTGAATCGGCCAAATTTTAAATGGATCCGTTTTTGTTGTTGATGTTGTTGTTATTGTTGCCCTTGTTCGTTTTCATTGCTTCGTTTTTTCATTTTTTCCTTTTTAAATCGGCAGAGGTGATTGTCGAGCTTTTTAAGTATGGGCGGTTGGTTAGGGTGATGCTGTGGACAAGTTCCTCCTTCTTGCTTGCTTAGTTCATGGTTTTTTGTCCACTTGTAAGGAAGATCGATGTTTATCTCCACATTTTTGTGTAGATTTATAAGGGTTGTTTAAATGCACACCACTCATCGTATCACTTGAGTTTACTGTAAATTTAAAATCTCCTCATAAGCATATTTTCCATAAACTTATTTATGGGTTGGTTTATATATATATATATATATATATATATATATATATCTATCTATCATAAAGACTCGAAACCGAAGAGAAACAGATTTTAACATAAACTCATTTATGTTAATGAAAAGCTCCAAACAAATATGAACATAAGATTGTGTTTATGATACATCAAGTCATAATTTTTATAAATTGCATCTAAAACATGTCCTACACTACATAGGAGGGGTCAGAGATTATAGGACGCTCGATGTTTCGTTACGCATTTAAGACTCGAAATTTGGACGCGCCCCACCCACCCGCGCGCGGGGGTGTCCACTGCATGCAGGGACTGCCCTAGATATATACAAGGTGGTTTCTAGGTGGGACATGTCTTGTATATGAGCATTATGGGGGAGTGGAGGGTAGATCACAACGAATGCACTGCGAAGAAGATCTAATATTCTTGTCGAAGTAAATAACTTTGCTTGGTGAGAAATTACAGCCTGCAGGCTTCGGCAGATTCAAGAGGTCTTTTTCCTTCCTCTTTTGAAAGGATATAGTAAATATCACGCGTCCCTAATATATGTTTAGAATCTCAGAAAACCACTAATATGTAAACAAAATGCATGGCCGAGTTTCTAAAACTGATGATACCGGAAAAAGGACCATCCGGTTTCAAAATGTTAGCTTTTTATTAGAAGAGATATCTCCAAATATATAGGGATAACATTCTGATGATGATGATATCAAAGGTGAATTAGCATCATATAGAAGAAATTATACACACGAAAGGAGTACTACAACACGCTACACAGCAACTAAGATGCCAGCTTGCATGATCCAACGATGAGGGAGGCTATTCGTCATGGCCCTCCCACGCACACGTCTATTAATTAGATGTTTCCCCTGTCTTTAATTTCGGTTATCCGATCAAGATTGGATGGACAATCTATATATGCACAATCCGTACACATATAGATATATCAATATAAATAGACGGATACAGCGAATCTGACAATGATAGCAGATATGCATGAACGATCGTCGTGGGCTTGTTCATACATATATCTCATCGTTGCTCTCTTATACTTGTTGGGAATTTCCTCACATTCCGTGAGAAGCCAGAGTCCTAGAAAGAAATTTGTAGATATTGACCAAGAAACGAGGGAAGGGATGAGGAGTCTAGAAGCCACGGAAGAAGAAAAAGTTAACGTGGATTATTCTCCATTATTTGTATGATACGCTTTCAAATCTGACCTCTGGTCTAAACGGCGGGGAACAGGATTTAACATTAACTTGACGCAACATCTTTGTGGCTCCCAAGTCCCGACGTCCCATTTGTAAAGTTTGTGCAGTACACTGTTACCTTGCTCATATATAGCTTCTCCATGAACTTGGAGCTTCCCACTCCGCCAAGCTCCTTTCAGAGTTGCATGCCGAAGCAAAATGGCAACTGAAATATATATATATATATATATATATATATATATATATATATATGTTGTTGGAAAAAATTAGTAAGGATCGTCGGCCAGAGCCGAGCTGGGTGGGCCCTGAGGGATTGGCCGCGCCGCGCTGTCGTCGGAAAAGAGAACCCGACCTACAAAGAACCACCGAGACTCCTCGGCGGTCGGACACTCCGACGATCAAGTCAGTGAAGGTTGTAAAGAGAGACAATAGAGAGAGAATTTTGTGCTATGAATAGCGTACCTTTCTTCCGTGGACACCCCTGCCTTTTTATAAGGGTTTGGTCCTTAAGACGGAAAGGGATGGGTGCGGACGAGCCGCCGCAAGGCAAGGGCCCTATTTAGGGAACCCTCGCTAGCTGGGCACGGGGAGTCTCGCCTTGACAGCCGTCTGCCTAAAGTGGATATGGGCCAGCTGGGGAGTCGTGATTTACGGGGCTCGTCTGTACCTTGGGCAAGTGCGACCTGGCGCCAGCCTGGCGCGCCCGGATGTAATGCCAGGAAAAAAATGGTTCTCGGTGGTTATTAGTTTGCCCACGACGACGACTTCCGACAACCTAACTGTCGATTCGTCGGCGCGGCTGATGAACTCCAGACTCGTCGGTTGACAAGACCGGCATCACTAGCCCCCCGGGTTCTCTTCGAGACGAGTTCTCGTCTTGGAGAGAAGCCATTTATTGCCCTCAGGAATTCGTACGAGTGTACGCCGCCTCGCATTCCGCGCGCTTGAATTGGGGGCGCTCTGCCTCTGTCATGATGAGAGTCGTGGTCTTGTCATAATGATGGTACTTCCGGTGACGGTTTGTCAGGTACTTCACTCTGAACCCTGCGCCATGATGACGCCGCACGGTTTCGGGGCGCGCGCTGTGGATTCGGGTGAACGCCTCCTGGCCGTCGGGCTTCCGACACGTGGCGGAATCCTAGATGCGCAGGATTTCTGGGTCGTCCGATCGTATTGGCGTCAGGGCACTATAAATAGCTAAGGTTCGATGCGAAACAGACGTTTCTTCACTTCGCGTGCGAGTCTTACGATCCTTGCCGTCCCGACGCCTGCCGACAATCCGACGATTGTGCCCTCCCGTATGAAGTCGCCCGACGATCTTCGCTTCCTTCCTTCCGAGGTAAACGATGAGCCTTTCCTTTTCCTCCACCTCTTCTGAGGCTTCCTCTTCGTCGTCCACAAAATCTAGGGACCCCCCTGCTTCCGTCGACGCTCCCGACTCCGTTTCCGAAAGCCTTGGGGTAGGGTCGATGTCCGTAGAAACCCAGGTCTGGGGGCCCGTTGACGATACCTTCGTCCTTGAACTAGTCCACGGGACCTATGTTCCTAAGGAACCCTCGGCCCATACTTCCGGTGCTCGCCGCTGAGCCGACAACGTGGCCGAAGCCCGTTGTGAGACCTCCCCTGGTACCTTTAGGTGGCTGCGGAAGCACCCTAGGTTTGTTCTCCCTGCCGACGCCGTCGTGTTTGCTAATAAGGATTTTAGGGCTCATTATGTCTTGAACGGGGGGTTCTCGGTTTACACCGAGGCGGTTCGGGCAGGCCTCTATTTCCCCTTCCACCCCTTTGTTATTTTTCTTCTCTTGGAGTTTAGGGTGGCTCCTTCTCAGTTGGCACCGAACGCCTGGCGAGTAATCGTCGGCTTTCTATCTTTGTGCTGTTCGGCAGGGGTCCCTCCGACCTCACGCCTTTTTCTCTACCTGTTCTCTATTAAACCATTCGTAGACTGGTTCTATTTTGCGGCGAGGAATGGTCGGCATATCCTTGGAAGACTGCCCTCCTCGCTCCACGGCTAGAAGAGGAACTTTGTTTTTGTTTATAGTCTCTCGGGTTGGCCGTTCCCGACCAAGTGGTCGCCGTCGACGTCCGGAGCAAAGCTTTTGGATCGCCGAGGCTTACTGCATCCGAGCTCTTCGACCTCAGTGTTTGAAGGAGGTGGAGCCCCCCAACCTGATCGATATCTCCGAGGAATTGTTTCGGATGATCGACGAGGGCACCAAAGGTTGCCAACCCCGTAGTTGTACTCTTGATCTGTTTCCAATTTCCCTATCTAACAGATATATGTGCTTGCAGCCATGGCCGACAAGAGCGACACCGTACCCCCGACGCGGAGGGGGCCGTCGCTTGTTGAGAAGGCCAAGATCCGGGCTCAGTTAAGGGAAAAGAAGGTGGCTTCCCGTCCCGAGAAACGCCAACGCGAGGCTGAAGCCGCGCCTCCGTTGGCTCCGGCGCCTGGTCAGAGCTCGGCAGTCGTCCCGCCGGCTGAGAGGCCGAAGAAGCGCCCAGTTCCGGCGTCGTCGTCTACGGCACCTGATGCTTCGGTTCCGTCCCAGACTCGCTTTTCCTTGGACCCAGTCGAGTGGGGCCGACAAGCCCTGCTGCCCGAGGTCAAGGCAGAAACGCTCGGCCGCCCTGCACGTCGGCTCATGCATGAGTATTATCACGGTATGCTGAGCCAGCTAGCCGCGTTCGACGCTTTTGTGCACCGGGCTGAGGTGAAGAGGTTGGCTTGCGACAAGCGCGTCGCCAAGGCTGAGGAGCTCGTAGCCGCCGAGAAGGCCCGTTGTCTCCGCCTGGAGGAGGAGGCGAAGAAGAGGGAGGCGTCCTCCAGGCAGCCCTCGCTTCCGAGAAAAAAGCGCTTGAGGCTGTGAAGAAGGCGCAATACGACGAGATTGCCGCCCACGAAGAAACGAAGAACAGCTTTTCGCGCCTCGTCGCTGAGGAAAGGAACAAGGCGATAGAGGAGTATCGCGACTCAGACGAGCTCCAGGACGAGATCGCTGACCTCTTCCAGGGAGGATATAACGACTGCCTCGCAAAGGTTAAGAGGTTGTATCCCGACCTCGACTTGTCGGGTGCGACTCTTGCTGGAGATGGCGAGGGCGACGACCAGGCTGCCGGAGGCAGAGACGAGGAGTTCGTCGCCGTGGTGGACGAGGCCATGGAGACGGCCGTTGATCAATCCCTTGATCAGGCAGCTGATGCCGTTTTGAACGAGGAGTAGCTGCCCTTGTTTATGTACTCTGTATTCCTTGTCGATGAAAATATATTCTCGGACACGCCTTTGTTTTTAGCCGACGATTGTCGTTCATTTCATCGTTTACAAACACACAAATGACCTTGTCGACGGGTGTGCCAAAAGCGACTTAGTAGGTAGGGAAGTGCCGAGGCGACCTCGTCGGTAAGAGTGTCTATGCGACCCCGTTAGTGAGAGTGCCTAAGCGACCTCGTCGGTAAGAGTGCCTAAGCGACCTCGCGCTTGGATTTAGAGAGTCCCGAAGCGACCTCGTACTTGTGTTTAGAGAGTGCCGAAGCGACCTCGTACTTGGGCTTAGAGAGTGCCGAAGCGACCTCGTACTTGGATTTAGAGAGTGCCGAAGCGACCTCGTACTTGGGCTTAGAGAGTGCCGAAGCGACCTCGTACTTGGATTTAGAGAGTGCCGAAGCGACCTCGTACTTGGCTTAGAGAGTGCCGAAGCGACCTCGTACTTGGGCTTAAAGAGTGCCGAAGCGACCTCGTACTTGGATTTAGAGAGTGCCGAGCGACCTCGTACTTATGGAAGTAACGTCGAAGGTGCTCGGCGTTCCACGTCCTGGTACGACTGCTCCCCCGAGTTCTTGAAGCCGATAAGCTCCTTGTCCGAGTTCGTCGGCGATTCGGTATGGCCCTTCCCAGTTTGGCGATAACTTCCCGCTAGCCGACCTCAGGTCCGAAATTGCGAGCTTCCTGAGGACAAGGCTCCCAACCGCGAAGCGTCGTGGTTTGACCCTTCTGTCGAAGCTTTTCTTGACCCTCCTTTGGTATATCTCCATCCTTGTAGAAGCATTCCTTCGCTTCTCTTCTATTAGGTCAAGTTCGGCACGCAATGCTTGATTGTTGTTCTCCTCGTCAAACCCGAGGATTCTTTGCGAGGGGACGAGCATTTCTACGGGCGACACTGCCTCCATCCCGAAAGCTAGCGCGAAGGGTGATTCCCGAGTGGCTTCCCTTGGTGTCGTCCTGTATGCCCAAAGCACATGGAGGAGTTGGTCCGCCCAAGCTCCCTTGTGGTTTGCTATCCTCTTCTTTAGTCCATCCAGGATCGTCCGATTGGTGACCTCGGCCATTCCGTTTGACTGGGGATGAGCTACCGAGGAGAATCTGTGTTCGATCCCGAGCGTGACGCAATTCCGACGAAATTTAGCGTTGTCGAACTGACGTCCATTGTCGGTGATGATTGTTCGTG
Source organism: Colocasia esculenta (assembly GCA_014218235.1). Taxonomy (NCBI): domain Eukaryota; kingdom Viridiplantae; phylum Streptophyta; class Magnoliopsida; order Alismatales; family Araceae; genus Colocasia; species Colocasia esculenta. Next base: position 132,735,635 of record CM024754.1, read on the forward strand.
GAAGACCGAACCTGCAGATGATATTTTTTCACACAAAACCCCAGGCGTTGGTATCTGTAATTTTCGCTAGGGGCTCAGCTTCGACCCATTTTGTGAAATAAACTACTCCGACGATGATGAACCTCCTTTGAGCCGTCACGGGTGGGAATGGTCCGAGGATGTCCATTCCCCATTGTGCGAATGGCCATGGGGAATTTATGCTCGTGAGTTCCGATGGAGGTCGTCGGTCAATCTTGCCGAACAGCTGGCATTGTCGGCAGCTTTTGACGTACTTCTCGGCATCTTTAAGCATCGTCGGCCACCAGTATCCTTGTCGGGTTACTCTTCTTACTAGAGATCTGGGGCCTGCATGAGAGCCACATGTTCCTTCGTGAACTTCGTTGATAATTTCTTCGGCTTGAACAGGGTCCACGCAGAGGAGATTGGGATAGCTAAACCCCTTTCGGTACAAGTCATCGCCGACGATGAAGAACTTTGATGACCGCCGCCTCATTTTTTCGGCCTCGTTCTTGTCCTCTGGTAGCAACTTACTCCTGAGGAAATTTATTAGTGGGGTCATCCATGTTGTTCTTACCTCGATGCTCATTAGATCTTTGGATGCTACAGTTGGCTCCAACAGTTCTTCTATCAATAGGGTTGTGGGCGATTCCAGTACAGATGATGCGATTTTTGAAAGCTTGTCAGCTTGCTCGTTCTCGGACCTTGGTATTTTCACAAGCTCCGCAGAGTCGAATTCCGCCATGAGCCTTAACACCTCGGCCTTGTATGACGCGAGCTTTGCCTCTTTTGCCTCGAACGCTTGCGAGACCTGGTTAACGACCAGTTGGGAATCGCTGTGGACACGGACCTTCTTTGCGCCAAGAGTTCTTGCCATCTTCAGCCCTGATACCACCGCCTCATATTCTGCCACGTTGTTAGATGCTTGGAAACCGAAACGAACCGCGTACCTTAAGTCGATGCCTTCGGGTGAGCGCATGACCACCCCTGCTCCGCTGCCCTGGGAGTTTGAGGCTCCGTCGACGAAAACTTCCCACCTTCCGTCGGATTCTTCCTCCGAAGCTGCTCGGGCAGTGCCCTCGGAAATGAAATCCGCGAGGGCTTGGGCTTTGATAGCGACACGGGGCCTGAACTCAATGTCGAATTCTCCGAGCTCTACGGCCCACTTGGCCAACCTTCCTGAGGACTCGGGTCGCTCGAGAACTTGTCGAATCGGTGTATCGGTGAGGACGACGACCTTGTGCGATTGAAAATACGGACGCAATCGTCGTGCGGCCATGATGAGAGCATATCCGACCTTCTCGAGGTCAGGGTAGCGTTGCTCGGCTCCTCGCAGTGCCTTGCTTGTGTAGTACACCGGTAGGTGGGCTCGGTCTTCTTCTCGGACGAGGACCGAGCTGACGGAATAGCTCTTTGTGGACAAATACAACAGCAGCTCTTCCCCCTCCTTTGGCTTGCTTAGCGTCGGTACGCTCGCCAGGTGTTCTTTTAGCTCGTCGAATGCCTTTTGGCAGTCCTCGGTCCACTCGAAGCGGCCTTTCCTTAGCACCTCAAAAATGGCTTGCACCGCTCTGCTGACCTGGACATAAACCTGCTTAGAGCTGTAACCATTCCATTAAGTCTTTGTACCTCTTTGACTGTTCTCGGAGCCGTCATGTCGAGGATGGCTTGAACTTTGTCGGGGTTGACGTCTATGCCTCGTTGGGAGACAAGATACCCCAAGAACTTTCCAGCTCGGATGCCGAAGACGCACTTCTCTGGGTTCAACTTCATCCCGTAGAGCTTCAGTATTTCGAAAGCTTCGGCTAAGTCCTTGACGTGGTCCTCGGCTTGCCGGCTTTTTACCAACATGTCGTCGACGTATATTTCCATGGTCTTGCCGATCTGTTTCTCGAACATTTTGTTGACCAACCTTTGGTATGTTACTCCTGCATTTTTTAGTCCGAATGGCATACGAGTAAAACAATACAAACCTCTCTCAGTGGTAAAAGATGTCTTTTCCTCATCTTCTGGAGCCATTCTTATTTGGTGATAGCCTGAATAGGCGTCGAGGAAGCTTAAGAGCTCGTGCCCGGCAGTCGAGTCGACTAGTTGGTCGATCCGGGCAAGGGGAAGCTGTCCTTTGGGCAGGCCTTGTTTAGGTTGGAGAAGTCGACACACATTCGCCATTTGCCGTTTGCCTTTCGCACCAGGACGACGTTGGCGACCCAGTTTGGGTAAAACGAATTCCTAACGGTACCTGCATGCAAATATTTCGTCAACTGGTTTTCAACCACTTCCTGCCGTTCGGTCGATAAGGGCCTCTTCTTTTGTCGGATAGGTCGGGCCTCGGGATCCACGTTCAAGTGATGTTGAATAATGCTCGGATCTATTCCTGGAAGGTCGTCGTCAGACCAAGCGAATACGTCGCCATTTTGGCTGAGGAACGCAGCGACGTCATTTTCCAACTCTTTGAGTTCCGTCCTGATGATTAGAAGTCCGCTTTCGATTTTTATTTGTTTAGTTAGTTCTGCTGGCTCGTGTTTTGGGGTGTCATCTATACCGGCACGTACTCAGAAATAGCTGGTTCTTTGCCTTGATGGAATTGACATAACACAGGCGCGCCTCGGCCTGACTCCCGACAACTTCACCCACCCCGCTAGGAGTTGGAAACTTCAGTTTCTGGTGGTATGTTGACGGCACTCCCCCGAGCTTCCCGAGCAATCCGCGTCCGAAAATCGCATTGTAGGCCGACTTGACCTTTACAATTAGGAAGTCGACCTCAACCGTTACATGCCGAGGACGGGTACCCAGCGTTACCTTGAGCCTGATGGACCCCTCGGCGGTGACTGGCATTCCGCTGAACCCGAATAGAGGTGTGGCGACTGGCTTGAGCTCCGTGCTTAGGTTCGTCATCTTCAGGAAGCAGTCACAGAAAAGTACGTCGGGTGCCGCTCCGTTGTCGACGAGGATGCGATGCACGGTGTAACCGTCGATGTCGGCATGGATGACCATCGCGTCGTCATGAGGGAAGCTTATCCCCACTGCGTCGTCGGCGGAGAAGGTGATCGGGTCCAAGTTTGGTTGGCTGATTCCGAGGATGACGGCTGACGCGTACGCTTTCCTCTTCCTGCCGCTGTCGCCGCCTCCCGCCAATCCGCCGGCGAGGACTAGGACGGCGCCTTTCCCCTCGCACTCGCGATCCCCCTCTTGCTCGCGATCTTTTGGTTTTCCGTCGACAATGTCTTTTCCGATTATCCCTCGGCGTAACATCTCCGATATTTCCATCTTCAGGCTCCTGCACTGGTCTGTCAGGTGACCAAAACCTTTATGGTACTCACAGTATAGCTCGGCCCCCCGCCCTGATGGAGGCCTCGTGATGGGCCCCCCGCCCTGATGGAGGCCTCGTGATGGGTTCCAGTCGCCTGAACTCTGGCAGCTTCTTAATAATGGGGAGGATCTCTGACGGTGGCCTTCCGAACCGGGGGAGATCCCTGACGCGACGGTATTCGTGGGGTCGTCGGTCAGACACCCGTCGGTCCTCCGAGTCTCGGCGCCTGTCTCTGTGCGTTTCCTCCCTTCTCGGTCTTTTCTCGCCCGCCTCCGAGCTCGCGCTCCCCCTCTCCAGCAGCCGCTTCAGTCGCCCAGCGGCTCCAATGGTCGATTCCAGCCTGACGTATTTCTGCATCCGAGAGAGGAGGTCGGAGAGGCTTACCGGGGGTTTTTTGGCGATTGACGCCACAAACGACACGTCAGTGCACACCCTCGTGAGAATGTTGATAGCAGTTCTCAGGTCCAGGTCCACCACCTTCATCACCTCGATCTGGAAGCGCTTCGCGTAGTCTCGAAACACCTCGTTCTCTTTCTGGGACACCAGCCATAGGTCGTCGGTGCATAATGAATGTTGCACCGTGTTGAAGAAGTGGTCGAGGAACCTCTGGGCCAGGTCGGAGAAGCTCGAGACCGATCGAGCGGGGAGCGCCTTGAACCACTGCAGAGCTGCGTCATCTAGAGTGGACATGAAGGCCCTGCATTTCAGAGGGTCAGTTACGTTCATCATTTCCACCTGTCCCTGGAAATGGTCGAGGTGGTGGACTGGGTTGGTGGTCCCATTGTAGCGTCGGAATTTTGGCAGCTGAAACTTCGGTGGAACCGGGGCCGACGTGATTTCTTCCGTGAACGGTGAGGAGCGTCGCCACAGACGGGGCGCGAGTGCCGAGCTGCAGAGCTTCTATCTTCCTGTTCATCTCTCGCAGGTCGTCCCTCCATCGTGGGTCGAATGGTGACTCGCTGATGTTGACTGGAGCGGATTCCGCCGTGAAGCGGTCGGCAAGGTCGGCCCTGGCCGCATTCCCTACGGCTGCCACAGGCGTGACCGGAAGGACATTGTCGGCCTAGTTTGCAGCTGGTGCTGGAGTTCCGACCACCGCCGGGGCTGCACCGGCATGACTTGCCGACATCGCAGGAGGCGCACGCTGCCGGTTGGGCGCCTCTGCATCATCCTGATCACCTTGGATCTTCTCTACTTGACGAACTAAGCCTTCCCCTTGTACAGATGCGCTTGCTGGTTTTGCTCCATCCTCATTAGTATCTGTTGAAGGTTTGCCAACGTCTGTTCGACACGATCGAGCCGCGACAGGGTTGTCGAATCTTGTTCTCCTGCGCCAGATGCTCCCCCTGCTACTTCTTCCACGACATTGACGAGGGCGACTTCCTCCTCCAACGGGCGAGCTGCAGCCTTTCCCTTGGGTGCCATTGGGATAAGCCTTTTGTATCGGTTCCCACATACGGCGCCAAATGTTGCTGGAAAAAATCAGCAAGGATCGTCGGCCAGAGACGAGCTGGGTGGGCCCCGAGAGATTGGCCGCGTCGCGCTGTCGTCGGAAAAGAGAACCCGACCTACAAAGAACCACCGAGACTCCTCGGCGGTCGGACACTCCGACGATCAAGTCAGTGAAGGTTGTAAAGAGAGACAATAGAGAGAGAATTTTGTGCTATGAATAGCGTACCTTTCTTCCGTGGGCACCCCTGCCTTTTTATAAGGGTTTGGTCCTTAAGACGGAAAGGGATGGGTGCGGACGAGCCGCCGCAAGGCAAGGGCCCTATTTAGGGAACCCTCGCTAGCTGGGCACGGGGAGTCTCGCATTGACAGCCGTCTGCCTAAAGTGGATATGGGCCAGCTGGGGAGTCGTGATTTACGGGGCTCGTCTGTACCTTGGGCAAGTGCGACCTGGCGCCAGCCTGGCGCGCCCGATGTAATGCAGGAAAAAAATGGTTCTCGGTGGTTATTAGTTTGCCCAGGACGACGACTTCCGACAACCTAACTGTCGATTCGTCGGCGCGGCTGATGAACTCCAGACTCGTCGGTTGACAATGACCGGCATCACTAGCCCCCTCGGGTTCTCTTCGAGACGAGTTCTCGTCTTGGAGAGAAGCCATTTATTGCCCTCAGGAATTCGTACGAGTGTACGCCGCCTCGCATTCCGCGCGCTTGAATGGGGGCGCTCTGCCTCTGTCATGATGAGAGTCGTGGTCTTGTCATAATGATGGTATTTTCGGTGACGGTTTGTCAGGTACTTCACTCTGAACCCTGCGCCATGATGACGCCGCACGGTTTCGGGGCGCGCGCTGTGGATCCGGGTGAACGCCTCCTGGCCGTCGGGCTTCCGACACGTGGCGGAATCCTAGATGCGCAGGATTTCTGGGTCGTCCGATCGTATTGGCGTCAGGGCACTATAAATAGCTAAGGTTCGATGCGAAACAGACGTTTCTTCACTTCGCGTGCGAGTCTTACGATCCTTGCCGTCCCGACGCCTGCTGACAATCCGACGATTGTGCCCTCCCGTATGAAGTCGCCCGACGATCTTCGCTTGCTTCCTTCCGAGGTAAACGATGAGCCTTTCCTTTTCCTCCACCTCTTCTGAGGCTTCCTCTTCGTCGTCGTCCACAAAATCTAGGGACCCCCCTGCTTCCGTCGACGCTCCCGACTCCGTTTCCGAAAGCCTTGGGGTAGGGTCGATGTCCGTAGAAACCCAGGTCTGGGGGCCCGTTGACGATACCTTCGTCCTTGAACTAGTCCACGGGACCTATGTTCCTAAGGAACCCTCGGCCCATACTTCCGGTGCTCGCCGCTGAGCCGACAACGTGGCCGAAGCCCGTTGCGAGACCTCCCCTGGTACCTTTAGGTGGCTGCGGAAGCACCCTAGGTTTGTTCTCCCTGCCGACGCCGTCGTGTTTGCTAACAGGGATTTTAGGGCTCATTATGTCTTGAACGGGGGGTTCTCGGTTTACACCGAGGCAGTTCGGGCAGGCCTCTGTTTCCCCTTCCACCCCTTTGTTATTTTTCTTCTCTTGGAGCTTGGGGTGGCTCCTTCTCAGTTGGCACCGAACGCCTGGCGAGTAATCGTCGGCTTTCTATCTTTGTGCTGTTCGGCAGGGGTCCCTCCGACCTCGCGCCTTTTTCTCTACCTGTTCTCTATTAAACCATTCGTAGACTGGTTCTATTTTGCGGCGAGGAATGGTCGGCATATCCTTGGAAGACTGCCCTCCTCGCTCCACGGCTAGAAGAGGAACTTTGTTTTTGTTTATAGTCTCTCGGGTTGGCCGTTCCCGACCAAGTGGTCGGCCGTCGACGTCCGGAGCAAAGCTTTTGGATCGCCGAGGCTTACTGCATCCGAGCTCTTCGACCTCAAGTGTTTGAAGGAGGTGGAGCCCCCCAACCTGATCGATATCTCCGAGGAATTGTTTCGGATGATCGACGAGGGCACCAAAGGTTGCCAACCCCGTAGTTGTACTCTTGATCTGTTTCCGATTTCCCTATCTAACAGATATATGTGCTTGCAGCCATGGCCGACAAGAGCGACACCGTACCCCCGACGCGGAGGGGGCCGTCGCTTGTTGAGAAGGCCAAGAGCCGGGCTCAGTTAAGGGAAAAGAAGGTGGCTTCCCGTCCCGAGAAACGCCAACGCGAGGCTGAAGCCGCGCCTCCGTCGGCTCCGGCGCCTGGTCAGAGCTCGGCAGCCGTCCCGCCGGCTGAGAGGCCGAAGAAGCGCCCAGTTCCGGCGTCGTCATCTACGGCACCTAATGCTTCAGTTCCGTCCCAGACTCGCTTTTCCTTGGACCCAGTCGAGTGGGGCCGACAAGCCCTGCCGCCCGAGGTCAAGGCAGAAACGCTCGGCCGCCCTACACGTCGGCTCATGCATGAGTATTATCACGGTATGCTGAGCCAGCTAGCCGCGTTCGACGCTTTTGTGCACCGGGCTGAGGTGAAGAGGTTGGCTTGCGACAAGCGCGTCGCCGAGGCTGAGGAGCTCGTAGCCGCCGAGAAGGCCCGTTGTCTCCGCCTGGAGGAGGAGGCGAAGAAGAGGGAAGGCGTCCTCCAGGCAGCCCTCGCTTCCGAGAAAAAAGCGCTTGAGGCTGTGAAGAAGGCGCAATACGACGAGATTGCCGCCCACGAAGAAACGAAGAACAGCTTTTCGCGCCTCGTCGCTAAGGAAAGGAACAAGGCGATAGAGGAGTATCGCGACTCAGACGAGCTCCAGAACGAGATCGCTGACCTCTTCCAGGGAGGATATAACGACTGCCTCGCAAAGGTTAAGAGGTTGTATCCCGACCTTGACTTGTCGGGTGCGACTCTTGCTGGAGATGGCGAGGGCGACGACCAGGCTGCCGGAGGCAGAGACGAGGAGTTCGTCGCCGTGGTGGACGAGGCCATGGAGACGGCCGTTGATCAATCCCTTGATTAGGCAGCTGATGCCGTTTTGAACGAGGAGTAGCTGCCCTTGTTTATGTACTCTGTATTCCTTGTCGATGAAAATATATTCTCGGACTCGCCTTTGTTTTTAGCCGACGATTGTCGTTCATTTCATCGTTTACAAACACACAAATGACCTTGTCGACGGGTGTGCCAAAAGTGACTTAGTAGGTAGGGAAGTGCCGAGGTGACCTCGTCGGTAAGAGTGTCTATGCGACCCCGTTAGTGAGAGTGCCTAAGCGACCTCGTCGGTAAGAGTGCCTAAGCGACCTCGCGCTTGGATTTAGAGAGTCCCGAAGCGACCTCGTACTTGTGTTTAGAGAGTGCCGAAGCGACCTCGTACTTGGGCTTAGAGAGTGCCGAAGCGACCTCGTACTTGGATTAGAGAGTGCCGAAGCGACCTCGTACTTGGGCTTAGAGAGTGCCGAAGCGACCTCGTACTTGGATTTAGAGAGTGCCGAAGCGACCTCGTACTTGGGCTTAGAGAGTGCCGAAGCGACCTCGTACTTGGGCTTAAAGAGTGCCGAAGCGACCTCGTACTTGGATTTAGAGAGTGCCGAAGCGACCTCGTACTTATGGGAAGTAACGTCGAAGGTGCTCGGCGTTCCACGTCCTGGGTACGACTGCTCCCCCGAGTTCTTGAAGCCGATAAGCTCCTTGTCCGAGTTCGTCGGCGATTCGGTATGGCCCTTCCCAGTTTGGCGATAACTTCCCGCTAGCCGACCTCGGGTCCGAAATTGCGAGCTTCCTGAGGACAAGGCTCCCAACCGCGAAGCGTCGTGGTTTGACCCTTCTGTCGAAGCTTTTCTTGACCCTCCTTTGGTATATCTCCATCCTTGTAGAAGCATTCCTCGCTTCTCTTCTATTAGGTCAAGTTCGGCACGCAATGCTTGATTGTTGTTCTCCTCGTCAAACCGAGGATTCTTTGCGAGGGGACGAGCATTTCTACGGGCGACACTGCCTCCATCCCGAAAGCTAGCGCGAAGGGTGATTCCCGAGTGGCTTCCCTTGGTGTCGTCCTGTATGCCCAAAGCACATGGAGGAGTTGGTCCGCCCAAGCTCCCTTGTGGTTTGCTATCCTCTTCTTTAGTCCATCCAGGATCGTTCGATTGGTGACCTCGGCCATTCCGTTTGACTGGGGATGAGCTACCAAGAGAATCTGTGTTCGATCCCGAGCGTGACGCAATTCCGACGAAATTTAGCGTTGTCGAACTGACGTCCATTGTCGGTGATGATTGTTCGTGGAAGACCGAACCTGCAGATGATATTTTTCCACACAAAACCCCAGGCGTTGGTATCTGTAATTTTCGCTAGGGGCTCAGCTTCGACCCATTTTGTGAAATAATCTACTCCGACGATGATGAACCTCCTTTGAGCCGTCACGGTGGGAATGGTCCGAGGATGTCCATTCCCCATTGTGCGAATGGCCATGGGGAATTTATGCTCGTGAGTTCCGATGGAGGTCGTCGGTCAATCTTGCCGAACAGCTGGCATTGTCGGCAGCTTTTGACATACTTCTCGGCATCTTTAAGCATCGTCGGCCACCAGTATCCTTGTCGGTTACTCTTCTTACTAGAGATCTGGGGCCTGCATGAGAGCCACATGTTCCTTCGTGAACTTCGTTGATAATTTCTTCGGCTTGAACAGGGTCCACGCAGAGGAGATTGGGATAGCTAAACCCCTTTCGGTACAAGTCATCGCCGACGATGAAGAACTTTGATGACCGCCGCCTCATTTTTTCGGCCTCGTTCTTGTCCTCTGGTAGCAACTTACTCCTGAGGAAATTTATTAGTGGGGTCATCCATGTTGTTCTTACCTCGATGCTCATTAGATCTTTGGATGCTACAGTTGGCTCCAACAGTTCTTCTATCAATAGGGTTGTGGGCGATTCCAGTGCAGATGATGCGATTTTTGAAAGCTCGTCAGCTTGCTCGTTCTCGGACCTTGGTATTTTCACAAGCTCCGCAGAGTCGAATTCCGCCATGAGCCTTAACACCTCGGCCTTGTATGACGCGAGCTTTGCCTCTTTTGCCTCGAACGCTTGCGAGACCTGGTTAACGACCAGTTGGGAATCGCTGTGGACACGGACCTTCTTTGCGCCAAGAGTTCTTGCCATCTTCAGCCCTGATACCACCGCCTCATATTCTGCCATGTTGTTAGATGCTTGGAAACTGAAACGAACCGTGTACCTTAAGTCGATGCCTTCGGGTGAGCGCATGACCACCCCTGCTCCGCTACCCTGAGAGTTTGAGGCTCCGTCGACGAAAACTTCCCACCTTCCGTCGGATTCTTCCTCCGAAGCTGCTCGGGCAGTGCCCTCGGAAATGAAATCCGCGAGGGCTTGGGCTTTGATAGCGACACGGGGCCTGAACTCAATGTCGAATTCTCTGAGCTCTACGGCCCACTTGGCCAACCTTCCCGAGGACTCGGGTCGCTCGAGAACTTGTCGAATCGGTGTATCGGTGAGGACGACGACCTTGTGCGATTGAAAATACGGACGCAATCGTCGTGCGGCCATGATGAGAGCATATCCGACCTTCTCGAGGTCAGGGTAGCGTTGCTCGGCTCCTCGCAGTGCCTTGCTTGTGTAGTACACCGGTAGGTGGGCTCGGTCTTCTTCTCGGACGAGGACCGAGCTGACGGAATAGCTCTTTGTGGACAAATACAACAGCAGCTCTTCCCCCTCCTTGGCTTGCTTAGCGTCGGTACGCTCGCCAGGTGTTCTTTTAGCTCGTCGAATGCCTTTTGGCAGTCCTCGGTCCACTCGAAGCGGCCTTTCCTTAGCACCTCAAAAAATGTCTTGCACTGCTCTGCTGACCTGGACATAAACCTGCTTAGAGCTGTAACCATTCCATTAAGTCTTTGTACCTCTTTGACTGTTCTCGGAGCCGTCATGTCGAGGATGGCTTGAACTTTGTCGGGGTTGACGTCTATGCCTCGTTGGGAGACAAGATACCCCAAGAACTTTCCAGCTCGGACGCCGAAGACGCACTTCTCTGGGTTCAACTTCATCCCGTAGAGCTTCAGTATTTCGAAAGCTTCGGCTAAGTCCTTGACGTGGTCCTCGGCTTGCCGGCTTTTTACCAATATGTCGTCGACGTATATTTCCATGGTCTTGCCGATCTGTTTCTCGAACATTTTGTTGACCAACCTTTGGTATGTTACTCCTGCATTTTTTAGTCCGAATGGCATACGAGTAAAACAATACAAACCTCTCTCAGTGGTAAAAGATGTCTTTTCCTCATCTTCTGGAGCCATTCTTATTTGGTGATAGCCTGAATAGGCGTCGAGGAAGCTTAAGAGCTCGTGCCCGGCAGTCGAGTCGACTAGTTGGTCGATCTGGGGCAAGGGGAAGCTGTCCTTTGGGCAGGCCTTGTTTAGGTTGGAGAAGTCGACACACATTCGCCATTTGCCATTTGCCTTTCGCACCAGGACGACGTTGGCGACCCAGTTTGGGTAAAACGAATTCCTAACGGTACCTGCATGCAAATATTTCGTCAACTGGTTTTCAACCACTTCCTGCCGTTCGGCCGATAAGGGCCTCTTCTTTTGTCAGATAGGTCGGGCCTCGGGATCCACGTTCAAATGATGTTGAATAATGCTCGGATCTATTCCTGGAAGGTCGTCGTCAGACCAAGCGAATACGTCGCCATTTTGGCTGAGGAACGCAGCGACGTCATTTTCCAACTCTTTGAGTTCCGTCCCGATGATTAGAAGTCCGCTTTCGATTTTTATTTGTTTAGTTAGTTCTGCTGGCTCGTGTTTTGGGGTGTCATCTATAGCCGGCACGTACTCAGAAATAGCTAGTTCTTTGGCCTTGATGGAATTGACATAACACAGGCACGCCTCGGCCTGACTCCCGACAACTTCACCCACCCCGCTAGGAGTTGGAAACTTCAGTTTCTGGTGGTATGTTGACGGCACTCCCCCGAGCTTCCCGAGCAATCCGCGTCCGAAAATCGCATTGTAGGCCGACTTGACCTTTACAATTAGGAAGTCGACCTCAACCGTTACATGCCGAGGATGGGTACCCAGCGTTACCTTGAGCCTGATGGACCCCTTGGCGGTGACTGGCATTCCGCTGAACCCGAATAGAGGTGTGGCGACTGGCTTGAGCTCCGTGCTTAGGTTCGTCATCTTCAGGAAGCAGTCATAGAAAAGTACGTCGGGTGCCGCTCCGTTGTCGACGAGGATGCGATGCACGGTGTAACCGTCGATGTCGGCATGGATGACCATCGCGTCGTCATGAGGGAAGCTTAGCCCCACTGCGTCGTCGGCGGAGAAGGTGATCGGCTCCAAGTTTGGTTGGCTGATTCCGAGGACGACGGCTGACACGTACGCTTTCCTCTTCCTGCCGCTGTCGCCGCCTCCCGCCAATCCGCCGGCGAGGACTAGGACGGCGCCTTTCCCCTCGCACTCGCGATCTTTTGGTTTTCCGTCGACGATGTCTTTTCCGATTATCCCTCGGCGTAACATCTCCGATATTTCCATCTTCAGGCTCCTGCACTGGTCTGTCAGGTGACCAAAACCTTTATGGTACTCACAGTATAGCTCGGCCCCCCGCCCTGATGGAGGCCTCGTGATGGGTTCCGGTCGCCTGAACTCTGGCAGCTTCTTAATAATGGGGAGGATCTCTGACGGTGGCCTTCCGAACCAGGGGAGATCCCTGACGCGACGGTATTCGTCGGGTCGTCGGTCAGACACCCGTCGGTCCTCCGAGTCTCGGCGCCTGTCTCTGTGCGTTTCCTCCCTTCTCGGTCTTTTCTCGCCCGCCTCTGAGCTCGCGCTCCCCCTCTCCAGCGGCCGCTTCAGTCACCCAGCGGCTCCAAGGTTGATTCCAGCCTGACGTATTTCTGCATCCGAGAGAGGAGGTCGGAGAGGCTTGCCGGGGGTTTTTTGGCGATTGACGCCACAAACGACACGTCAGTGCACACCCTCGTGAGAATGTTGACAGCAGTCCTCAGGTCCAGGTCCACCACCTTCATCACCTCGATCTGGAAGCGCTTCGCGTAGTCTCGAAACACCTCGTTCTCTTTCTGGGACACCAGCCATAGGTCGTCGGTGCATAACGAATGTTGCGCCGTGTTGAAGAAGTGGTCGAGGAACCTCTGGGCCAGGTCGGAGAAGCTCGAGACCGATCGAGCGGGGAGCGCCTTGAACCACTGCAGAGCTGCGTCATCTAGAGTGGACATGAAGGCCCTGCATTTCAGAGGGTCAGTTACGTTCATCATTTCCACCTGTCCCTGGAAATGGTCAAGGTGGTGGACTGGGTTGGTGGTCCCATTGTAGCGTCGGAATTTTGGCAGCTGAAACTTCAGTGGAACCGGGGCCGACGTGATTTCTTCCGTGAACGGTGAGGAGCGTCGCCACAGACGGGGCACGAGTGCCAAGCTGCAGAGCTTCTATCTTCCTGTTCATCTCTCGCAGGTCGTCCCTCCATCGTGGGTCGAATGGTGACTCGCTGATGTTGACTGGAGCGGATTCCGCCGTAAAGCGGTCGGCAAGGTCGGCCCTGGCCGCATTCCCTACGGCTGCCACCGGCGTGACCGGAAGGACATTGTCGGCCTGGTTTGCAGCTGGTGCCGGAGTCCCGACCACCATCGGGGCTGCACCGGCATGACTTGCCGACATCGCAGGAGGCGCACGCTGCCGGTAGGGCGCCTCTGCATCATCCTGATCACCTTGGATCTTCTCTACCTGACGAACTGAGCCTTCCCCTTGTACAGGATGCGCTTGTTGGTTTTGCTCCATCCTCATTAGTATCTGTTAAAGGTTTGCCAACGTCTGTTCGACACGATCGAGCCGCGACAGGGTTGTCGAATCTTGTTCTCCTGCGCCAGATGCTCCCCCTGCTACTTCTTCCACGACATTGACGAGGGCGACTTCCTCCTCCAACGGGCGAGCTGCAGCCTTTCCCTGGGTGCCATTGGGATAAGCCTTTTGTATCGGTTCCCACAGACGGCGCCAAATGTTGCAGGAAAAAATCAGCAAGGATCGTCGGCTGGAGCCGAGCTGGGTGGGCCCTGAGGGATTGGCCGCGCCGCGCTGTCGTCGGAGAAGAGAACCCGACCTGCAAAGAACCACCGAGACTCCTCGGCGGTCGGACACTCCGACGATCAATCAGTGAAGGTTGTAAAGAGAGACAATAGAGAGAGATTTTGTGCTATGAATAGCGTACCTTTCTTCCGTGGGCACCCCTGCCTTTTTATAAGGGTTGGTCCTTAAGACGGAAGGGATGGGTGCGGACGAGCCGCCGCAAGGCAAGGGCCCTATTTAGGGAACCCTCGCTAGTTGGGCACGGGGAGTCTCGCTTTGACAGCCGCCTGCCTAAAGTGGATATGGGCCAGCTGGGGAGTCGTGATTTACGGGGCTTGTCTGTACCTTGGGCAAGTGCGACCTGGCGCCAGCCTGGCGTGCCCGGATGTAATGCCAGGCAAAAAATGGTTCTCGGTGGTTATTAGTTTGCCCACGACGATGACTTTCGACAACCTAACTGTCGATTCGTCAGCGCGGCTGATGAACTCCAGACTCGTCGGTTGACAACGACCGGCATCAATATACACACGCAGGAGATATTAGATGAGAAGGAATTAATTAAGAAAAACACTAACCACAGAAGGACGTCAATTTGATCGGTGGGCTCTTTCTACCAGTGCATGAACTTAGGGCTCTTCATGTATATATTAACCCCTAGAGCAGGTGACTTTGCTATGTGTAAAATGACCATGGCCAATATCTCGTAATCTTGTTTGACGATTGGAGGGTGACATAAAGAAATAAAGAAAGGATGCCTGTTGGTTGAGGACATTGGCCTTACAAATTTGATGGATTGGCACCCACCAAGTAGCTAGGAAGTAGTCATAATTAACATGGGTTTCTGCCGGGACGAAGCATGTTTCAGGTGGGCCAAATGCTGCAACTAGCCATGACCCATGCTGCCCCCACCTTGGCCCCCCTCAGTATTCCCTCCTCATTAGTTAAACTTGTTTTCCTTGTTTATGCCAAAGTGTGGTATATCTGGTCACGAAGGAAGAAATAAAACAAACAAGTTGGAGAGTCTTCGCTTACGAGAACCAAACGGCGGTGTTTCATGTGCCTCCCCACTCCATCATTTGGCTTGGCATGCGGATGCCTGTCTCGTTTGCATAGTTTTGTTCAACAAAAACGGTAGTTTTATTAATAACGAGGCCTGGGAGGCTATTGTCAGCCACTGTTTTGGGATCTACCGTAACGGACGACCCAGAGGTCACAAAAAAACATATATCACGAGAGTACTTGCTGAATGGGAGGGCGAGATATCTAATACAATATTTTGACAGTTTTATCTATATAGCATCATTTGTTAATAGGCAGTTATGATATCCATATCATATTAATGGAATACGGTGTGTTCATAGCATCTTCTTTATTTCCAAGTTAAAAAGTGAATCGCATGCTTGTGAGGGGGGAGGGTGGAGACTTTCTGCTTATGCTTTTCAAACGAGAATATACTTGTTACATTACATTTCTCTATGCACCTAAGTATGTTGTATGTATCACTCTTAAAAATAGAGGCAAAAACCTGATAAGTAGGCCATGAAAAACACCTGAAACGTACTTTATATATAGTCCGGCCCTTGATGGGGAGAGGAGACAAAATTTAAGAGGACAGACGACAAGAGGCGAATAAAATAAGCAGGGTTTACTCCCAAACATTTAGATGCCATTGTGATGGGAGCATGGAGCCGTTTCGTCGTCGTGGGTAAGAAGGGGTAAACAATAGAGAGGTAGAGAGGAGGAGAAGAAGATGAAGAGGGAGAAAAAGGAAATAGAAAAGAAAGAAAGTGGGGGGGGGGGGGGGCTGCCGCGAAACAAGCAGGAGCGTCCATCCAAACGTTACGCTGACGGCGTTGATCCCTGCAAGAACCCGAAGCGACGCTCTGCTGTTTTTTTTCCCCCCTAATAACAGAGGACAACGGAACGGGGGAAGGGAGGAAAATAGCGGACGTCGCGCGGCAGGGCCGGACCGGGGACGGGCGCGCGCGCCCGCAAGGACAGCGGAGGAGGCGAGTCGTCTCAGAGGTGTTGTGTCGAACAGCTCGCGCGCGCTCCCCACGTGTTGTGACGGCGCGGAGGGGGTGGGATCCTCCCGTTACAGCACCACCACCTGGTGCCGTGTAGGCCTCATCTCTATGGCCGTGCTGTTTTCCTTTCATCATTAACTAGTAGTATGGCGTTTTAAATTAGTAGTGCAACCAAGTTGCTGGCTGTTCCATGCCAAATTGAAATGGCTGATCAATGGACTAAATGGCCTTGTCTTTTACTTACGACGGGAACACAAGATGGCGCCCACGATCTACGACCAGCCTAGCGGAAGACACCTGTTCAGGAACGTTGTGTTACGCACGGCACGCCGTATGTGCCTCATCTCTATGTCTATGCATGCACCACCTGCTCCAAATTAAGTTGTCTAGTGAATGGATAGAGACTCAACTTTTGTTATTTGGATAAATCGATGATAGTTTAGAGATATCTTTAAAATTTTGAAGATATCTCTTACTCCTATCCAAATATCAAACATATTTTAACGCCTATCCAAATACCAAAGATAGTAATATGCATATGATTTATCAACTGTTAACAACATACTGATTATGAGGGTTCTAATGAGCGTTAATTCAATTACGTGGGCAAAGATCATAACCTCCTTCATGTGGATATCATCATTCGTCAGTTCACGAGGATAACAATTTTCTTTTTTTTTTAAGTTTTTTTTCCCGTATAACTCTATGTGATTTATTGATATTTCAAATAACTCCAATCTTAATATGTTATATATTATATATATTATCTATTATCTGAATATCTGATTTCCAAATCTGTTTATCTTGAATACTATCTAATTTTCTGAATATATTTTCTGATAATTTGAAGAAATGGGTTCGGATACAATTTTGGATCTAATATTTTTCAATAATTCTTATCGAATTTGGATACAAAAATAATATATCCAATTCCGACCCATTTACACCCTTAGATCTAGAAATTCCGGAGAGAGGTTTACCCCGATGATCTTAACCTCGATGGCTAGATCGAGAAGATAGACAATAGCTCCTCTTTAAGTTTGCTTGTCATTGCTTTCTCCCCTACTATGTTCTTCTCTCAAAATTCAATTTCGGGCTTCAAAGCTTCAATAAAAATTACAAAACATCTTCTAGCCATAGCGTCATCACCCTTGACCTTTCCCACCCCAAACCTTGTTGAAAATTTTATTTTTCAGTGGTATGTAGATGGTAAAACCTTTATCTGGCCGAGTATATCTTTGCTGAACATGGCATTATAGGTTGTCATACACTTAACCACAATGAAATTTGCCATAAAGGTAATGGGGGGGGGGGGATGTAACTGCCCCTTCAAGATAAGCTGGTTGACCATTAAATCCACATATGGGAGTTTGGCTAGGATGTAGTTTCGATGGTCTTTCATCCATCTTCAGGAAACAATCATAAGGTAAGACATCCAATGGACTACCATTGTTCACAAGGACTCTCTTTACATCACAATGATTTATAGTTATAGATATCACAACGACATCATCATGTGGGGTCTTCACCCCTTCTAGGTTTTCCTTGAAGAAGGTAACAACTTGGCACTCGAGTGAAGAGATGGTTGACTTGCTCGACTCCTTTTCTTGGCTAGCTTGTTGGGCGTGGCGCTTTCTCCCTTGGTGAGTGTCTGCTCTTAAAGCAAATCTTCCCGAGGTAATATTGATGTGCACGTTGTGGCAATGATTGTCAATTTCTTCAGGAGGCTCACAAGGGGCATCATGCCTATTGACTACATACTTAGGTAGATGCCCTTTTTGTATGAGAGCCTCAATTTCATCTTTTAAGTTGTTAGCAGTTATCTATATTGTGGTCGTGATCTCCATGGAATTGGCAGTGCTTCTGCGCATTGCGATGTCGCTGTTTGGACTACATTGGCTCAGGTTGATGACAAAGGTTAGAGTCTTTGATCTCTTGGTAGATCTCATTAAACTAGCTTCTTAGGTGGCTCCTTGCTATCACCATTGAAATTTTTCGTTTTCTCTAACTGAGAAGGCTGATCAGATTGGTGCTTCCTTTCATCCTCCTTTATATAGCTAGAGTTATCTCAACAGGTGGTCAGGACCTCTTCACACTCAGCGTGACGCAGAGCCAATATGATAAGGTCGGAGAAGGTGCTTGGAGGGTGGAGAATTAATTTACACCGAAACCTTTCGTCCCCAGTTCCCCTGGTTAGGGCAGTAATCATAAACACAACATCGAGGTTGGGAATGCAGAGGGCTTCTGCTTTAAAGTGGTTGATAAAATCTTCGAGCTTCACTTTGGGGGCATGTTTGAGAGCTAGAAACCCTATGATCGACCTAGGTGGGCCGTTTTTGACTTTGTTCGAAAGTGGAGATGCTCCCTAGTGTGAGGGCCCAAAACTGCTCTGGGGCATTTTGCACCATGGTGGTGGCGAAGGCCTTGCATTTTATGGGATCCGAGGCCCCCTCATAGGGTCATCAGAGTGTCGAAGCTACCAAAATGAATGAAAGGATCACCCAAATTGTCATAGGATTTTAGCAGTGAAGTTGGAGTCTTGACGGTAACTTGGCTTCCAAGATTTCCTAAGAAAATGGGGGTTGTGTTGGGTTGAGTGTGTTTTGGAATTTCCTAAAGTTATATTTTAATGATGACCAATGAACATCACTCATACCTTGATTTTGATGATGACATATTGAACATGTTATACATTTTATACATATCACAACAATGCTTAAACAACATGTTTTTGATGTTTAATATGTCACATTTTAATGACAATATCTTGTATTAATAGTTTACACTTTATATTTTCAGGTTTACACAAATTTATCACAGTGGTGTTGACACAGTTCACCTATGTGTCGACACTGGCTGACTGTCCCAGAAGTATGTTCTGACAGAAGCAACCAGTGGTGTCGACACAGTCCACCTGTGTGTCGACACTAGATGACTGTCCCAGAAGCATGTTCTGAGAGAAGCAACCAGTGGTGTCGACACAGTCCAACTGTGTGTCGGCACTAGATGACTGTCCCAGGAAGCAGTCAGAACAGTTGAAGTCAGTGGTGTCGACATAGTCTGCTTGTGTGTCGACACACTTCGACTAAAGCTCAAAAATGGGAATTTTTCTGAACACGTAGCTGCTTAGGAATCAAGGGATTTGACCTAGATTTCCGTACCCATGCACCCCAAGGCACCTCATGGACATATAGGGCTATAAATACCCATGATCCCCATACTCCAAAAGCAAGCAAGCCTATACAACTCCCAGAAAAGCTTTTGGTGGCAAAAGGGGCTCTTCCAAGTCTTGCTCCATCTCCAGAAGCTACAGGCCACCCTTTCAAGAGGAAGGACGTGGGATTCAAGGTCAATCTCTGGAGAGAAGTGTGATGTTCTGAGAAAGAGAGCAGATCCAACTGAAGAGCAACAGCAGAAGAAGAGTTTTTGACAATTCAGATGCCAATGGAGCAGAGCATCGCAAATTGAAGGGGATCTTCATCGAATTCTTTCAAATCTCTTCAATTCGAGCTTCTGCAAGACCTCTTCACCAAGGAACATCCAATCTACATATATTTTACCCATTTCTTGAATTGTTCTTCTCACTTTCATCTGTGAGATCTGTGCATGAAGTTCTGTACAGGTTTCTATGTACGATTGAGTCTGTGAATCAGATCATTGCTAGAGGATCTGATTTCTTTTGTGTTTGATCTAGCCTTTTGTGGTTTGAGCCGTTGTGCTCAATTTGGAGTCGTTGTGCTCCTTGTGTGGTTTAAGCTGTCGTGCTCAATTTGGAGTCGTTGTGCTCCTGTTGTGGTTTGAGTCGTTGTGCTCAGCTTTTGGAGTCGTTGTGCTCCAAGTTGTGTGTTTGAGCCGTCGAGCTCAAGGGTGTTTGGAGTCGTCGTGCTCCGGTGTGCGTTGTACTCTTTTGAGTAGCGGAGCCTCACTGTGTGAGGGGTAGATGTAGGAATCACTGGTGTGATTTCCGAACCACCTAAAAATCCTTTGTGCAATGGTTTGATCTACTTGTCTGCGCTAGATGCTTGCATAGGATTTCGCTTTCACACTCAGTGTTTAATTGTTTCATACATAATCTACACACACCCACACTTCAGATCAGTAAATTGTTTGTCTGAATTGATCCCTGATTCGAAGTAATTTTGAATTGCTTAAGCTTTCGCAGTAATTGGTGTCAGATCTATTCAACTCCCCCCTTCTAGATCTGATCCATCAACCTATTCGATCCTACAATTGGTATCAGAGCAGGTTAACCACTTTAATTGTTAGATCTAATTCCTTGTTACATTGATTCACTGTGATTAGATCTAATAGTCTTTTAAGTTTTGGTATAATGGCAAATTACTTTATTATGCATGAATTTCCTGTTATAATTTCAGAGAAATCCCCAAGCTCATTTTCATCGGATTTTTCAGAGGATTCATAAAGAAAAGGAGCAAAAGAAATTCACAAGTACTTAATGGCAAAGAAGAGCTTCAATGAATCCAGAAAATCAACAATTCAAAAGACTTTGGCTCTAACAGTGCATTCCATGAGCTCAGAGCATTCTTCATCCTCTTCAGAACACGAGTTCAAATGGGTCTACAAGGTCAGGTAAATTAATTCCAGATCCATTTATGTATTCTAATTCTGATTCTGATGCAGATGAGGCATGTCTTATGTTGAATTGATTGAATTCTGGGAGAAGATACAAAATCTTAATGCAACTGAACACTAAAAATAAAGATTTGAAAAAGACTTTAAAACATTACCACAAAGAAAGTAAAAATTGAAAAGTACACTTGAATTGCTCCAGAACAATGATAAAGATCCTTCACAAGAAAATGAGAATTTGAAAATTGAAGTTAAGAAACTGAATTCTGAAAAAGAAAGTTTGAAAGATGAAATCAAAATTTGTGAAAAACATTTGTCCAAGTTGAAAGAAAATCATGATCAGTTGGAATATGAAAATCTTGATTTGAAAGATGAAAATAAAAAATTGATTGATCTCAATGAAAACTTCAAATTTGATAATGATCAATTAAACAAATAGATTTCTAACATGGCTCATAATCATCAAATAAATGAAAGATGCAAACAACTTGTTGAAGAAAATAGTCATCTAAAAATGAAGATTGAATGCTTGTTGCATGACAAACCATTGGACAATGACTGTAGCAATTTAAGTAATAAAATTGCTGATTTGGAAAAACAAATTGCTCAATTTGAAAATGAAAAGAACAAGATGAAAAATGGTTTAGATGTCATGCTAAATAAACTTCAAATTTCATAAAAAGAAGTTGATGCATTAAAAGCAGAAAAATAGAAGTTTCAAAATGAATTGAAGAATACTAAATACACAAGTCTTGCTTTTGTGAGAGATAAGAAAAATGAAAATAAAATAAAATTAACATTTGTTAAAGCTGCTACGAACAAGGACTCTGCTAATTCTAATGAAAAATTAGTGAAAGTTCTTGTTCAGAAACAGACAGAGAAAAAGAAAAATGCTACTGTCAAGAAGTTTCATCTACTTCTTCCATCAGTCCAAAAAGCTCCAAGGCAAGTTCCAAATTCACATCATGCCACCAAAAAGTACCTCCTTCTTCTCATGGTATGCCTCCTCACAGGAAAAAGAGATTCCAGCAAATGCATACATGCCAAGGTAAGTACCAGGTAAGAAATGCTCTCATTTGCTTTACCTGCAATAAACCTGATCATGTTGCCAAACATTGCTAGATTAGAAATCAAAATTTCAATAACACATGCCAAATCAGTCCAATGCTTTCATTGTTATAAAATTGGTCATATTTCTAAGGATTGTTGGTACATAAATGATCTTGTTGTGTATGCTCAGAAATTCCAGTCTAATGCACACTACAAAAAGAAGAACATTTGTCAGTGGTTTAGAGCCGCTGCCAAATGCCAACAAAACGCTGACATATCGTTATGTCCGCGCCTCCCCAGGCACTGCCAAAGCCGCTGCCAAAAATCCCGCGGACATAACTTATGACAGTGCTTTACAGGTAGCCGCTGACATATAAATATTTATCCGCGCCTACTGAGGCCGCGACCATAAACTATGATTGGCAGCGGTCAGGGCCACCGCCGCAATAGACTGTACAGCAATGGCTAGCATCCACGGCCAATAAGTATTATGGCCGTGGCTTACAGTCGCAGACATATACTGCATTATTATCAGCGGTCGAAGGGGCCGCGACCATATGTCTATTTTTGTCAGCATGTACTAGCCGCGGACATATGTCATTTTGGCAGCGGCTATCCAGCCGCTGACATATTGTCAGAAAGAAAAAAATATATTTAAATACATACAACACTCTATATTCACATGTGAACCACCTGGATCATTCAATCACATATATTATCATTGAGCCACCACCCAGGCTCGCTGGATCATTCAATCACACACATTATTAAGCCACCACCCAGGCTCACTAGATCATTCAATCACACACATATAATATAATGCATAAATATTGTTATACAAATATCCAGAACAATAGAAAATATGAAAGTGTAATAAAATAATAGGGAAATCAAGAGACAGTAACATCATGATCTAAATAATCATATGCCGCCTCATCTGTCTCGGTCTCGCTCTCGCTTTGAACCGGAGGAGGTACAGGTACAGGCTGGGTATGTGCCTGTGACGCATGTATCTGGGAGAGGAGTATGCTCATCTCGTCCACCTTCGAGGCTACACTCTGCAATTGAGAAATATGTTCTTGCATTTGATTCATCTTATCTGCCTGTGCTTTCAATTTGTCTTCTTGTACTTTTAATTGTTCTTGCATATGCTTTTCTCGCTCTGAATGGGCAGACGGTCCTGTAGATGTAGATCCATACCATGTCCTCAACGTCTCTCCACTCCCTGCACAGCGAACACGGCCAGGTCGATCTTTTCCCATGACCGAAATGAAGGAGTCCTCGGGAGTCGCTGTGGTGTGGCTCTCGGCATCAACGTCAGATGGAGCAATCATTTCACTCATAGCCTCCTACAGCAAAAAGGTAAAGAAAAAAATATTAATTATACAACTATTGTAATGAAAGCATATTCACATAAAATAAATAGAAAAAGTTTCTTACATATCGTCTCCTGCTCTCCTCATCTACCCAGCCCTTAGTGCCGTCAGTAAATCTTTGCATCGACCCATCTTGAATACCTCAAGTCGATGCGGAGTACGTCCATGCATTTGAGACTGTTTAAATTAAAGACATATAAGTAAGTAATGAATAAAAGGGATAACATAATTCATAAAACATAACTCACAAAATCACTCATCAACTGATAATGAGAAGTCCTGCCCCATCTATATGGCATAGACTGAGTGGCATGGTTTTGCTTATTTTGGTCAGCAATCCTCTAAAAAGACAAGAATAGACAGTTATTGGTCCATTTATAGAAACAAAATAATCATAAACAATTATATTCTAAGCATTTTTAATATTACCTGCTCATCCCCAGTAGTCCACAACTCGCACATTGTTTGCCAATCTTAGGGGTCAACACCTGCTGGGACGGACGCAATCGCATCATCTAAAGGCTTGCCATTAAAATGCTGACATGAAAAATAAAATTTTTGTCAATATATAAACAAGTTTAAAAATAAAGTACATATGAAATGAAATAGTATATTAACTTACTCTTTTTTTTTACTTGCTACGCCAGCTGCGATGCATGGCGCTCATGTGAGCAAGCATCTCCCTATCTGTTTGCTCTGTGCGCTCCCACTGGTACGTCAACTGCAAAATAAAGTCACTGAATTATAACAAAAGCATATGCATATATATTATTCAATTTAAACAATAATTACCTGAAGATCTCTGAATATTAACTCCTGAGTCGCAACAGGCAGCTTCGCAAAGTCTTTTTGCCAAATCTTACAATATACCTTTGATACAACGCCCATGTGACTCGTAAAGTGATCTGCAGTAGGGCCGACGCCATAGCCTCGGACAAGGGAGACATCCCATTGTTGTCCATCATGGCATCTCCTCTCCGTAACTCCCCTAGTTGGCCCTCGACGGCCAGTGCCCCTCCCCCAAGATCGTGCAGATGGTGCAGATGGACCTGTTGAAATATAAACATTAAACATCATTAGAGTATATCTATTAAACAATGAATATAAAAGTTACATGAAATTAAAATATGAACCTGCTACAGAAGATGCAGATGCCGCCGAAGAGCCTTGAGGGCTGGAAGTGGGAGGTATCTGCTGAAGAGTGAGAGGCAGAGGAAGCTGCTGAGAGGTGGGAGCGGGAGGGAGCCCCTGAGATGTGGGACGGGGAGGGATCGCCTGAGAGGTGGGAGGGAGAGGGACCGATAGAGTCCGAAGCTTCCGTGGGCGTGAGCCATCACGAGAAGAGCGCTCACCAGTAGAAGCCATCTGTTATAAAAAATTGTTAGTAAATATGTAATCATAACAAGTTAAAAAATTTATTTGAAAAATGCAATATAAATACTAATGTAAATAAATCACCTAAATATCAATATAATCGTCCACTCTTACGCTACTTTCTTGACATAGATCCACATCTTGAATTTCTCCTCTAATGGGAACATCAATCAGATTGTCCCGAAATGCTTCGTCACTTGGTTCTATATCATTCTCAGGAGCATCATCTTGCAAGTCGTAGTAATCACGCGGACGTATTTTGACAGGAATGATCCATCCTTCGGTTGTGTTATCATTGACATAGAACACCTGTTCCACTTGACTTGCCACGGCAAATGGTTCATCTGTATTGAGTCTTTGACGAGTGTTCAGATTGGTAGTTCCATATTTATCTATTTTAAATCCTCTGTCTTTTCTCAATTGTTCATCAAAAGCAAAATCCAAAACTCATCTACTCCTTTCTCATATCTAGGATCCAAATGATCTCTAAGTTGTATCCAACTCTTATCGAGTCTTGCCATTTTAGGATGCAATAGTTCTGCATTGACAATAACCCATCAGACTATTTCACCTCTTGACGTACAACTCTTATACCTCTACCTTTATTTAATCTACTACCTACGATACCCCTAAAATCTATAAAATCAAGTTGTTATTCCGAGGACAGGACGTCTCATGCAGATAAGACCATATGACACCAAAAAACTCGATAGAGGCGTCTATCTAGAGGTTATCTATGCAGGTAACATGAAGTGTGATTTATTAAGTGGGATAGCAAATGTAGATGACTTCTACTAAGCATCTAATAATATATTTTTTCTATTATTTCTACGAATTAACTATTCAACTAGAGTAAGAAGTTTTTTTTACCAAAGTAAAACAAACATGAAAATCTTGAATTTTATCATCTGATTTTACCCTAATTTACTTTACGTTATTCAATTATCAAGGAGATCCTACAAAATTAATCCGCAAAGTACAATAACATAACAAAGGAGAGGATCCAAGCATATGAAAGCACATACATTTTAAGCATATGAAAGCGCATAAATACAATTCACTTAATCATGGAATGCATGTTGGGATCTTGCCTTGGCTCCAGAGAATACAAGATAAAAGGCCATTGCCGAAAGACTTGCAATGCATGTAGAAGAGTTGTGAGTAGACCAATCAGAGTTCCCCAGAATAAATAAATGGAAAAAATTGGGGTTCTAGAAATAAATAAATTTTGAAAACATCAAATCACCCACCATGTAATTTCACCATGAGAAAACACAGGAAAAGAGAGAGGGAGATGCAGGGATGCACTCAAAAACCAAAGACACCACATACAAACTTTCATCTCCCCGATCTACTCATGATTTCACTAAAATCTGACCTCACTCCCCTTTCATCCGGAGGGGACCGCGGGAGGGAAGGGGGCCGGGGAGGGAGGGGTGGGGGCCGCCGGGGCCGAGAGGGAGGGGTGGGGGCAGCCGGAGGGGAGCGGGCCGCCGGAGGGAAGGGGGCCGGGGAGGGAGGGGTGGGGGCCGCCGGAGGGACTCACCGTGGGCGGTGGAGGGAGCCGTCGGAGTTGAGGGCATCGCCGGAGGAGGTGGGGGCGTCATCGGCCTTCAGGAAGAGAGAGAGAGAGCGAGAGAGAGTGAGAGAGAGTGAGCGAGAGAGTGAGAGAGCGCGCAGCGAAAGTTAAGTAGGCGGGAGAGGCGAAAATATGGCAGTGGCTATGAAGCCGCTGCCATATATTATTTAGCAGCGGCTAAAATGAGCGCTGCCATATGTATTAATTGTAATTAGAAAATTAAAAATATTTACTACCCACATTGCAGTGAGGTAGTCGGTCGACCGGCATTGCATGGGTCGGTCGTCTGATCTACTCAGTGCAGTTTGCCACGCAGTAGTGAGACAGTCGGTCGACCAATATCTAGTGTTCGGTCGACCGATCTACTCAGTGCATTTTGGCTGGCAGCAGTAAGAAAGGCGGTCGACCGATTTCTAGTGGTCGGTCGACCGATCTACTCAGTGCATTTTGGCTGGCAGCAGTGAGAAAGGCGATCGACCGATTTCTAGTGGTCAGTCGACCGATCTATTCAGTGCATTTTGCAACGCAGTAGTGAGAAAGGCGGACGACCGATTTCTAGTGGTCGATCGACCGATCAAGGCAATCTATTTTTTGCAACGCCTACGCTATCCTCTTGCCTGAAGGATATGACAAAAAGTAAAGAACAATGACATTTTTGTGATGGATCACAAATCCATTTCCACAAACCATTTCATGATCTCTCTCTTTCTCTTACACACATGCACACACACATACACACGCAGACACACATATAATATGAGATCAGTTGAACATGAGTTTGCTTCATGGGTATATATATAAACACATGATGTTGGTTTCATTGTAGACCAAAGAGACAGAAATATTTTCTGCTCGCTCATTGGTGAGGTCAATGCCAGCATGCTCAAACATAACCGTAAGTTGGGCTGCATAAGGTAGAGATCTTCTCTGATTCTTTACTAACTTGATCAGCATTACCATCATCTCAGGTAAACACAGTGGTGCATTGTGAAATAAGCAGTGAAAAATACATTTGTGCACTCGAGTGACTTCATCCCGAGATCCACCTTTTTGGAAAAATATAGTGGTGATCATGTGTTGAATGATCCTCTGTAGTGGTGGAAAATGATTTGCATTGATCAAAGCATGATGTGCCATCCAAGTGCCGGATCTTTTCCCAACAAAACTTGGCACATGTCACTATCATAATACTGGACATGTTCCACTAAATAACCAGCATTTCGAATGTCTGATGCATGACTAAGAACTGTATCACTCACGGGAATCTCAACTCCATTAACAGCAGTAAATAGTCTGTTGTTGCTTGTATATAATTTGCATAGAATTGTTGAACCAAATCTGGATAATAGACTCTATGGCTAGACATGAAGTGAACCACCCTTGTGTTGCAAATAGAAGACTGAGCATGGGCTCTGTATTGTCTAGATTGTCGAAGTCCACATACCGAGGGGGCAGAATTTTCCTTCTTCTTTCAACCAACAACTCTCCAGGAGCCAAGGGAACTTGTGTAGCCACCCCTGATCCTTCACCAACGTGGCGGCGATGACTCGGGTCCAAACGACGATCGTGCATCCGTGGAGGCATCATAGATGGAGAAGGGGTAAGGGAAATGATAAGGAAGATGGAGAAGGGGTGAGGGAAATGAGAAGGAAGATGGAGAAGGGGAGAAGAGTTCTAGGGCAAGTAGATGAAGATGGAGAAGAGGAGAAGAGTTCTAGGGTAAGAAGGAAATTAAGATGGAGAAGGGGGAAGAGTTCTAGGGCAAGAAGGAGGCAATGGAGAAGGAGGGAAGAGTTCTAGGGCAAGAAAAGCACCTAGGGGGCTGGAGAGATGGAGGAGAAGTTGTGTGGGATGTTTCCTACCCACCCTAACATATATAGGAGGTGGTTTGGGTTGATACAAAGTGGGTCGGTCGCGACCGAAGCGAACCGGATGAAATCGCGACCGGAATCGGTCGACCGATTCTATATATCGGTCGACCGACCTACCCAGTGCAGATTACAATGGGAGCAGTGTAAACGTCGGTCAACCGGATGTGCATCATCGGTCGACCGACCGACCCAGTGGGTTTTTTTGTTGGGGGATGGGCGAAAATATGGCAGCGGCTATATAGCCACTGCCATATTAGTATTTAGCAACGGCTAATAGAAGCCGCTACTATATATTTTATGGCGACGGCTAACAGCCGCTGCCATATGTATTAATTTTAACAAATTAAACTTTAAAAAAATATATGTTTACTATAGACATTAATATATTTATAATTTTTATAATTATAAATATGATAAATTAATGAGGAATCCTTATCAGATATTTTACTTATAGGTTTCGGCAGGAGGTACCTGAAAACTAAGATGGAGGGAACTTTCTGTGATATAGTGGAAGAAATATTGCAAAATGATGATCATTAATCTAGAAGGCGAGCCTCGGTGATTTCTTGCATTACTACAAATTAAAGGTGACTTCTTGGACGAGTTACCAGCTGGTTATATTGATTTCACTGTGCTACTGAACCTTAGCTCCAAGCAGTTGGTAGTGCAGTGTACGTACTTGCATCCCTGCCTAACAGACTGCGTTGATTATGCTCCTGGAGACAGGCCGGAGTGCCAGCATGAAAGATCAAGAAATTGACGATCTTTTGGAATCCATAGACTTGCAACATGGAGTAAAGATAAAATTTGTTCTGAACATTTGTCAATGGAAGACACTGCCGGAGAGAAAGTGCTTGTGTTCAGCCCCAGTACATTCTTCCACTCAGATTCTTGAAGAGTTACTTCTCAAGATTAAGGACTGGCGGTCAGGAAAGGAACTTTTATGATTTCTGGTGATACTATTACTGAACACAGTGAAAAAGCGATGGAACAATTCAACCAGCCATCTAATGCTAAGGTCCTCTTTGGTTCAATCAAGGCATGTGGAGAGGGCATCTCGCTTGTAGGAGCATCAAGAATCATTACCTTAGATGTTCATCTGAATCCTTGTGTATCATGCCAAGCCATTGGGCGAGCATTTAGACCAGGGCAGACCAAGAAAGTTTACACCTATAGGTTGGTTGCTGCTGATTCTCCTGAAGAGAGAGATCACCATACCTGCTTTAGAAAAGAGCTCATTTAAAAAATGTGGGTTGAATGGAGTGAGCATTCTGGGTGCAGAGATTTTGAGCTTGAGAGTGTTGACATTCAGGACAGCCATGATATTTTCTTGGACCATTTACTTCCAGTTGAAGATATCAAATCTCTATATAAGAGGTAGCAACAGTATCAATCTTGTTCATCCATAATCTTCTCAGGTTCTACATATTAGATTTATATGTATATATATATATATGTTCACTAAATTTATGTATAATATATTTATATTTGAGAATATTACAAGTATATATATATAGAGAGAGAAAAGCTTATTGCACTTGTGCAAAGTGCACAAGTGCAATCCACATGGGGTTTTTTTGGTGCCACATGGGCAAAAAGCATATGTGCATGGTGCCACATGGGCAAAATGCTCATGTGACACTTATGCACTTTGCACAAGTGCAATTCACATGGGTTTATTTTGGTGCCACATGGGCAAAGAGTACATGTGCATGGTGCCACAAGTGAACAAGTGCAATCCACATGGGTTATTTTTTTTGGTGCCACATGGGCAAAAAGTACATGTGCATGGTGCCACATGGGCAAAATGCCCATGTGACACTTATGCACTTTGCACAAGTGCACAAAGTCTCTCTCATATACATATATATATATATATATATATATATATATATATATATATATCTAGCACAAATATACATATATATTTCAAATATAAATAACATATGTATATATCAGTCACTAAACTAAAATAACTTATTATTAAAAAATGTATATGTTCTAGATATGTCTGATTAGAAGTTTTTTTATTTAAAAATGAAAAAAATAAATTTTTATATTTGTCAGCGGCTACTTGCTGCTGGCTAATACCTCTATGTCAGCGGTTTGTAGAATCGCAGACATAACATGAGTATATGTCCGCGGTTAAACAAAGCTGCGGCCTTAACTCAGCCTTTGTCTGCGGTCAAATTTTAGCCGCTGACGTATACTGCACTTTTATCAGCGCGTACAGCTAACCGCGAACAAAATGCTTTTATGGCAGCGGTCTACAATAGCCGCTGCCTTATATCTCTTTTGTCCTTCAATTGTCAGCCGCGGACATATATTCGTTGATAAATGTTGGTCCTCCTGTAGTGGCATATGCTCATACAGATAGGAATAAATATCATGTTCATATTGAAAATGTTCAGAAATTCCATATGTATCGGCATAGAAATACTGCACAAACTCATTCTGTTTCTACTTATATTAAAAATCTAAAAATTAGAAAACCTCATGAAAACATAGATGCATTGAGCAGGGCAAAAAGAAAATCTAGAACTAATTCTGCTCATAGTTCTATCAATGAAAGAAATACATCTATACCAAAAATAAAATCATTTTGGATTCAGAAATCTTTATTGCACTCTAAGATTGATTTCATTGAAGGACCCAAGCAAGTGTGGGTCTCAAAACCAGCTTGATCAGCAAGCTGAGGAGTCTTGCAGCCATACATTGTAAATGGATTCAAGATATTGTTGTGCAAGGCAAGAAATGATTGGAGAACACAGGTAAAATCTTTGAAAAAAGAAATGAAGACTGTTCAGGTAAAATTTCTTTATCATTTCAAATGTAAATTGACTGAATTGAAATGAATGTTTAATTTTTATCTGAACAATGAGAAATGTGTTTCAATGTTGCTTCCAACAAGAAATTTATGTCATAACAATTGAAATAATGTTTGTTTGTTTGTGCCCGTGACTCCTTGTGCATATCTTCTTTTTTGACTTTTTGGTATATAATGATGACATGTGGAAAAATAAGTTATGATTGTTTGGAAACTATCATTATACGTGAGTAAAATACTCCACCAAGTACCAAAAGTCATGTTATGCATAAAGCTAATTGTATGCATAATCATGTGTGAATTGATTACAAATGTTTTTTTTTCATTCCATGCACATGTTAAGGGGGAGTAAAATTTGGGAAGTACAAAATGCTCTTAAAAATGCTGCAAATAATTGTTAAAACTTGTTGGAACTTGAAAAGTTCATAAACTTGAATTGATCATGCTATGGTCGACACACATCTTCTCTTGTGTCGACACTAATTCTTTTTATCATGATCAGGTCGACACATAGTGCACATGTGCCGACACTAGTTGTTCACTGCTGCTCTATTCTTGAAAAGTTATTCTGACAACATTGAGTCTGCTACTTCTGTAACTGTCGACACATGAGATCCAGTTGTCGACAGATTCTTTGAAAATCTTTGGTTATTGCTTCATTCCAGAATGAAGGCTTCTCACACTGCATTAGCATTCTTGGTATATTAAATAGTGACTTGAAGAAAGACAAGTCAAGCTTGTCTGGACACTTTCACTATGCGTGAGTATAAGTCTCCGCCAAGTATCAAGAGCCTTCTTTTTATGCAATTCTTGAGAGGGAGCCTTGTTTTTCTAAATCATTCTTGATGATTCTACTTTCACTTCACTGAAATGTTCCTTCTTCAATAATCTTCATGTTCACTTTGAGAGGGGGAGCTATATGAAAGGGGAATCTTTCAGTATCAGAATTTGTGCTCACTGTCAACTCTTTACTCAATTCTCTTGACAATTGTTGCCCATTTCGAGCCCCAATTATCAGAATTTTTGAGTCATTGTGCTATTTTCTTGTGAGAGTATAAATATACTCAAATTAAAATCATTGTGCATTTAGTTTAATTTCAAAGATTTACTTTCATCTCAAAGTTGTGCAATCTTAATGCTGAATGTTTTTAAAATGATTTGCAAAACACTATTATAGGCACATGAGTGGCTTTAATATTTCACATGTGTATGTTTAAGCTTCATTTTTACCACATGTTAAGAATAATCTATCTACACTCATATTCATGACTCTTATGGTCAAAGTAAACATATTCATGCAAAATATCAAAAGAAAATGATCAACAATCTTGAAAGATACAAACAGAGCAATGCAAATTCTTGAACCACTGAGTAACTGGGCCATTTCACCTAAAAAGTGATTTGTTTCGCGTCAAAAAGTGGAAATCAAAGTTTTCAACTCTGTATAAGATAATGAAAGTTAAACCACTGAGTAATCAAAAGGTCTTGCATCTGATCAATGTGATCTCTTGCATTGAAAAGTGAGATTTAACTAATTTATTCTTGTATTCTTCCCAGTTAAAAATGAAAGAAAATCAAATTGACAGGATGGAAAAGCTTAAGACCTAATAAAGTTCATGTATACTGAGTTTAGACCTATTATTCTACATTGTGTTAAAATTAAAGCTCCTAACATCCTTGTTAAATACTTCTGCTCACTCATATAGGTCACTTTACTTCACATTGGCATCATTATTTTAACTACATTCAGATCATTATATCTTGCAATACCTTGTGTTGAGTGTGTCTTTGTGATTAAACTATGTTGCACAATAACCAAAACACAATAATTTCTCTCATTTGACAATATCACTTTGCCTCACTTATTTTGATTATTTCTGACAATTCATTTCCTACATTTTATTTCTTGATCTCCTACAATCTTTGTTTCTCTCTCTTATCTATCTTTATGATGCTGTCAAAAAGGGGGAGAAAGTTTCTTATGGGAGAAAGTTCAAAGGGTGAATATGGTCAATGGGAGTTATTGCAGTCAAGGGAGTCAGGCTATTGGGAGATTGTACATATATTTTGTCATCATCAAGGGGGAGAATGTTGGGTTGAGTGTGTTTTGGAATTTCCTAAAGTTGTATTTTAATGATGACTAATGAACATCACTCATACCTTGATTTTGATGATGGCATATTGAACATGTTATACATTTTATACATATCACAACAATACGTAAACAACATGTTTTTGATGTTTAATATCTCACATTTTAATGATAATATCTTGTATTAATGGTTTACACTTTATATTTTCAGGTTTACACAAATTTATCACAGTGGTGTCGACACAGTTCACCTGTGTGTCGACACTGGCTGACTATCCCAGAAGCATGTTCTGAGAGAAGCAACCAGTGGTGTCGACACAGTCCACCTGTGTGTCGACACTAGATGACTGTCCTAGAAGCATGTTCTGAAAGAAGCAACCAGTGATGTCGACACAGTCCATCTGTGTGTCGACACTAGATGACTGTCCCAAGAAGTAGTTAGAACAGTTGAAGCCAGTCGTGTCGACACAGTCTGCCTGTGTGTCGACACACTTCGACTAAAGCTAAAAAATGGGAATTTTTCTAGACACGTGGATGCTTAGGAATTAAGGGATTTGACCTAGATTTCTGTGCCCATGCACCCCAAGGCACCTCATGGACATATGGGGCTATAAATACCCATGATCCCCGTACTCCAAAAGCAAGCAAGCCCATACAACTCCCAGAAAAGCTTTTGGCGACAAAAGGGGCTCTTGCAGGTCTTGATCCATCTCCAGAAGCTGCAGGCCATCCTTTCAAGAGGAAGGACGTGGGATTCAAGTCCAATCTCTGGAGAGAAGTGTGATGTGCTGAGAAAGGGAGCAGATCCAACTGAAGAGCAGCAGCAGAAGAAGAGTTTCTGGCAATTCAGATGCCAGTGGAGCTGAGCATCGCAAATTGAAGGGGATCTTCATCGAATTCTTTCAAGTCTCTTCAATTCGAGCTTCTGCAAGACCTGTTCACCAAGGAACATCCAATCTACATCTATTTTACCCATTTCTTGGATTGTTCTTCTCACTTTTATCTGTGAGATCTGTGCATGAAGTTCTGTACAGATTTCTATGCACGATTGAGTCTGTGAATCAGATCATTGCTAGAGGATCTAATTTCTTTTGTGTTTAATCTAGCCTTTTGTGGTTTGAGCCATCATGCTCAATTTGGAGTCGTTGTGCTCCTTGTGTGGTTTGAGCCGTCGTGCTCAATTTGGAGTTGTTGTGCTCCTGTTGTGGTTTGACTCATTGTGCTCAATTTTTGGAGTCGTTGTGCTCCAGGTTTTGTGTTTGAGCCGTCGAGCTCAATGGTGTTTGGAGTCATCGTGCTCCGGTGTGAGTTGAACTCTTTTGAGTAGTGTAGTCTCACAGTGTGAGGGGTGGATGTAGGAATCACTGGTGTGATTTCCGAACCACCTAAAAATCCTTTGTGCAATGGTTTGATATGCTTGTCTGTGGTAGATGCTTGCATAGGATTTCGCTTTCACACTCAGTGTTTAATTGCTTCACACATAATCTACACACACCCACACTTCAGATCAGTAAATTGTTTGTCTGAATTGATCTCTGATTCGAAGTAATTTTGAATTGCTTAAGCTTCTGCAGTAATTGGTGTCAGATCTATTCAACCCCCCCTTCTAGATCTGATCCATCCACCTATTCGATCCTATAGGTTGATCCTTGTCAACGTCTTTCATGGGATTCTACCTTTCCTTCTACAGAGCCCGAAGCAAATGCTCTGCTCAGAGAAACCTTGCTAATTCTTGAAGTTAAAGAGTTTGCTCTGTGGGTATGTGAGGGAGCTGGAGGCATTTTTCCCCTTACGGGGGAAGCCTATAGCATATCCTCTCCCCCTAGTCACATAGCAGTAGGTGTAGTAGAATTGGCGGGAGGCGATATCTACTGCCAAGTTCTATAAAGAGGCTTTCTGATAGTGGCCCTGGATACTTATGTCCAAAAAACTCCATATCCAGATCTGCCTCCCGTGAACAGACCAAAGTCTTGCAAGAGATATCACACACACACACGTGTCCAATAAGAATAAAAAAGACAAACACACTGGTATGAAGATGCATGCTAAAGTACATGATCTTATACACATTCATAGAAATACATTGTCCCAATACATTATTACATGTCCAAAAGAAAAGTACAAATGTCTGAGGTATATCCCAAGGTGTACAACAAGAGCAAAGCCCATTAAGCCTCAGTTTGGTAACGAGTTAACATAAAGTTAACTCAAAGTTAACTCAGAGTTAACTCAAAATGCAGTTTGGTAACAAAAAAAAGTTAACTCAAGTGGGTTAGATTAAAAGTGGGTCAGATGTGAGTTAACTCACAATTTTCCAACCCACCTCTGGAGGTGTATTTGAGTGAACCTATTGAGTTAACTATCTTTTTGCCCAGGCGGTACAGAACATTAATTACTACTTTCTCTTTTCCCAACACAACATTAATTGTTACTTTCTCTTTTCAAGTCACTTTTTGATATGAAAGTAGATTAATAGAGGGTTAACTCACTTTATCTTGCCAAAGTAATCAAAGAGAAAGTGGGTTAACTCACTGTAGTTAAACTGAGTTAACACACAAGAAAACAAACTGAAAAGTGAGTTAACCTTGCATAACTTTAGTCATGGGTTGGAGTTATCTCTAACCCCATCCCATTGCCAAATTGAGGCTAAAGCACCTAAAAGAGGGGTGTAGGAGTGTAAGCCTTACAAAGTTACTGGCTCATGAGAGAAACTCCTCAAAATAACAACATATATAACTCACGTGTAATAGAAGGACAACATAATAACACAATCTCACCGGTCGACTCACATATAGCAATTTAAAGGAAACTTACGAAGAGCTGGAAACTATGCATGCTTTCAAATTACACAGATAAACACCTCATTATTCACTAAGTAATCAATTAATAATGGAAACTCATGATTAATGGAAATAACAATGGTTCTACAATTATTCAAAAATAAATCACCACTTAAGAACCACTTAAACTAGACAGGCACTGAAGTAAACTACTGAAGCAAAAGTAAGGAAAACTGTTGGCCAAGGGCAAAAATGACAAGTACTTCTATCAAGTTCCACTTCACACACTACTGAGTAAACCAATAAGTAGATTTGGAAGGAATGACACTAACACTTAGGTCATGACTACTAGTTTATGATGCTAGTATCTGACACAAACAAACCAACCCAGAAAAACACCTCTCAGGCTTGCAGCCACAGACGAAAGGTCCAACTGCGGCTCCACCTCTACAAGTACAAGGAAGTGTGGAGACCAACCAACACTAGCTATAGACAACCAAGTTGCAGACCCATACCTGACACACATCTAAGGTTTCTGGGGCTCTTAGAGTGATGCTATGGCAATACGGAACTAGTTGGAGACTAGTATGCCTACTAGTGTCAGTTCCCCAACCACGAGCGTGCTACAAGCGACCGAACAGAAAGATCAACACATTACATGTCACTACCCCATTGTCGTCTTTCTCTCAATGGGATGGAGTACTTAACAAATGAGTGAGGGTGTTTGGGGAGATAACATAGACCCCTACGGTACACATAGTACTAGGATAAACAACGAGCATAATGTGTTTGACTTACAAAGAATTGGGATACCTGACTGGAAAGACAATCCAAATTAAGTGCCAGACCACCAAACTCAGCAAACCACAACAATCCATAATTGATCATTATTGATCACTAAACCACATTTTTAAACCTTACCTTCACAACCATTAATCCCTCATTCACCATCAACTTAACCATTATGTAGCAACCTGGATTTTTATAATAATTAAAAATTGAATTATTTGAAAAAAAAATCAATAAAAGAAAATTAAATAATGGAAGATTCACACAAAAAGGAATTAAACGAAACCCATAAATGAAAACAAGTAATGGGCTTTATTAAATGGACCCATTAGAAATTTGTGGGTCAAAATAAGAAATTATAAAAGGGGAATAATAGAAAAATACCCTAAATTCGTAACTAGAATATTACTTAAATAGAACAGAGTTATTTAATACATTAAATAGCTAGTTTGAGTCATAATAGGATTCCTAAACCTACCCCATATGGATTAGCACGAATTTGGATCTCTTCCAAGTCTAATAGAGATTGGAAAGCAATGAAGGAAGGTGGGAGTAAGGAAATCTCGGAATTAAGAGGAATTTGAGTAGTAGTAGGAATAGGAACTTGTGTTTACATAAATACACCTCTTAAAACTCTCTTGGGCAACCCTAGCTCGTTGCCAAGAGTTGCTGGACGTGGAGAAGAGGCTAAGGAGGAGAGGATTTCGTGGAGAGAAGAAGAACTTGAAGCTTCTTGTGGACGTCTCGTTCCGCCCCCGTCTTCGGATGCCGACTGGTGTGACCTTCTCTGACGGTGGTTCACGGACGTTCCGCTCCCTCGTTGGCGATGGAGAATGTGCCGGTTGACCTCGTTGACTTCTCGTTTGACCAGGTTGACTGAGGGAAAACAAGGAGAACCGGAAGGGGATGGGAGATGATTGTGATCGCCAGGGCCTTACCTGTGCCCAAGGAGTTGTATGATCACGCCGGAGTGGTAGCCTCGCGTCGGGGTGATGGTGAGACTTCGACTTCTTCTCCTTCAGCCGGCCAAAAGAGAAGAGCTCCACGGTCTTCTTTGGATTGTTCCTGCCACAGAACAAGACTCAATTAGACTCTAAATAGTGCAGCAAATGTTCAAAACGAAAGGTGGAAGGCCCAAAAGGAGAGTCCCGTACCGTTGCGGACTTGAGAAGAGGGGTGGCCAAATGTTATGACACCTTCTCCCTCCGTTTGGTGGGAAACCCCTTTCTGGGTGTGTAGGAAAGTGACCTACGTGCCTAGAGTGTGTGGGAAGAGTGTGTGACATGCAAGTATCTAAAAGAGAATAGGGAAAGGGAGGAAGAGGGGGGAGGTGATCTTCGTAGTTGTTGATGCTAGCTCGTTGCAGAAGCTCCTTCAGCTCCTAGAAGCCTCCTTGGACGTCCCACAAGTTGAGAGGAAGTAGAGGAAGACTTGGTGAAGCTTGAGTGTGATTTTCTCTCTCCTCTCTCAAAGCTTGAGCATATGGACGTCCAGCCTCTCCCCCTGTTCAGAGGGACCAAGGGGGAGTTATATAGACAATGAGCTCGGGGGTTGAGAGCATTGGATGCTCAAGTGTGAAGAAACACACTTGCACATGTGGCACTCCATGTGTTTAAGCTCCAACCAATAGGGAGAGGCCAAATGGGATTTTTACTGGGTCAAGAGACTGCCAAGGTGGCCCATATACCCGTTGGGAACGGCCCCATGCGTTGCATGGCCGAGACAAGGGCGCTAGTGGGCTAGAATCTCGGGTTAGTTGCGCAGACCAGGTAAACGCTCTCGACGTCAGGGATCAGGCCGCCAACCTCATGCAGACGTCCATCGAGGTGGACGCCAACATGGGTCAACGTCCAGGGCATTGCGCCAATCAGTAGTCGGCGGCAGTCGATGCTGCCGTCTACATGGATTCGAGGCTGGTCAACACATGGTCAAACGAGGCTTAATGGGCCAAATAGCTTGCGGGAAAGGGCCAAATCTCGCGTCTACACTTCTTCCCTTGTTCTTCAAGTTCTAGCCCTAGAAGACAAATTGAGTCAAAGGTAGGCATTCTCACAAGCATAAACCATGAAACTTTTTCTGTAGGTTCTTCCTACCCTCTTGAACGAAACCCCCAAGTTTCATATTTTTTCATCCATCCTATCTTTTGTTCTTAATATTTGAAGAACTGCAAACATGATAACCCCGAGGTGTTATGTTTAATTCAAATCTCTATGTATACTTGATCCCATGCTACGAAAGTTTTACTGTAGATACTTCATGTTGTTAGGGATCATTTGCCCTTAAAAAGCCTAAATTTCATTGAGCATGTTGCTCGAATTAAATCAGTTCTTGCTCTCTATGTAATGTTCTGTGTTACTCATTGTTGTTCATGCTCAACAATGTTCAAACCATGTTCTCTCTCGAATCCCTATTTATTGGAAGTACCCTTACATGTCTAGTTTAATTGCAACTGGTTTCATGATTTTTCGTTCACTAGAAATTAGTTATGATTTTTCAAAGCACCTTGTATCATTCGATTTCAAGTTGGCCCGCAATCCAAAGCCTGGTCTGAATCCTGTCAGAGCCAGGTGTAGACAACCATATTGCGACAGGCCGATATGTCGCCTTCTAGGTCTGATTGCGACCATCCACTTGTCGCTTTCTCAAGCCATCGCGACGCCTTCCTTGTCGCTTTCTGAATGCGACAGTACCTCGTCGCGTTCTGGCCGCCTGAATAGACAGCCATGTCGCAACCCGTACAGGACCCTGTCGCGTTCTGCCTGGCCCCTGTCGCAATGCTCATTGACCTATGTCGCCTTCTCAGTTTTTTTTTTGATAAAAACCATGAAAAATATTTTTGTCACTTTCTAAATAATCCTTACGCCTTCTTACCATTATACCCCCAGTAAAAACCCTACTTAAAAATGGTGCTATATTGAATGATTTAAAATACATGTTCACGACTTATTTCTATCTATGATTTCTCTTGCACTTGCACACACTTGAACCATCCATATATGGCTGAATCTTGCATAAAATATCTCATAATGTATCTGGTAATTTATTGCAATAAAGTATATTAATTGCCCTATTTTTAAGGACTTGTATTCGTTTTCTTGCGTTGTTTTATATACCGACATCGACGCTCCACTGTTCTAGAATTCCTCTAGAACGTCGAGCACATGTTTTATATACACACTTTACTTGGCTTGTGGTGAACTCTCCGTCGGATATTCCTTTCGCCGGACTAGTGAACTCTTGCATAAGGCCTCCGTAAGTCTCCTCTGATCATGGATTCCCACATGGTCGACGAGCCGGTTGTACCTAATACCTATGATACCCTTTAGGGATCTATATGATCCAAACGGCTATTAGAGATTCACTCTCGTCTTAAATCACGCCGGACCTCTGGACCTGTGCATAACAAGGCCAGTGGTAGGGTCGTGAGTTCCACCTGACTGCCAACACCAAGTGCGCGTGTTGTGCAACTGTTACTATCGCCTGATTACTCGACGTATTACGTGCATGTCCACTAGCTCTCATCTATACTCTACTCGCTCACCTACTCACGTTCACTCCACTAACTCATCTATTCATCTAGTGCTCTTATCTATTTCTTGGTACTCTATATTGGCCATTGACTGATTGTCTAAAGATAAACAATATAACCAATGCTTGGCAATATATAAAGGGTCTGATCTGGTCCTGGGATGTGCGCCCGAAAGTGCTAGTGCCCATGGGAGTTAAATGATCAGAGTGTTTGGCATTACACTCAAGTGCTATCTATCTCGACTATCTATATGACAATCAAAACACAAAACGTGCTATACTCTCTCGATGTCTAGAATGACAAACAAGTGCTATACTCGTCGTGCTATTACTATACTTGTGCTAGTTGTGCTATGGCCATCCTACTATTCGTGCTATATTCGATACTTGTGCTACTTTGGAAACTATACTCGCTCTCGTGCTATTGTGCTACCTCTTGCTATATTTGACTCTCTTGTACCTGCTATCTTTAGATACTCTGCCATTAAATGCGTTAATTATTTAAAGCCTGCTTGAGCCTGAGATTTAAGTCCTACTGGGCATTATCGCTCACCCTACGTTATTTGATGTTGTGTTCTCAGGTGAGACCGAGGATGACACGTACACTCACGAGGAAGGGAATGACCAAGAGTGAAGCCAGGAGTACCCTTGAGTCATTATGTTATCTTAGAGTTGTAGTTAGTTATTCCTTCTGTTGCCATGTAATTGGGCCCTTTAGAATGGCTCTAATATTAGTGGTTGTAACTAGACATTTGGAAAATTATTAATGAGAAAGATTTGCTTTAGTATTATTCAGTGTGCAATGGTTGATGTCTAGTATACGCTCTATACCTTTTTCTTGCAACTGCCTTCGCGCTCCGATATTCCGCGTTGGGGCGTGACACATTACTTACCTTAAAGTTACTAAAGTAATACTCAAATGGCCTTCAACTATTAAGAACTTCTCAAATCTGATAAACAACATCTAAATAACATAAACATGGCTCGAATACACTTAACTAACAAAAGAATACTAAAACTAGGGCCCCACTTGACCCACATTACAATGCACAAAGCTAAACACTTCGAGAAGTAGAACACAACGGAGCCGGTAGTCACATTAAGAAAGTTACTACCTGATATTCCACATTTAGGATGAGAACACGTCGGGGTCACAGGCCGAGACCTGAACGCGATCACCCGACCCATCGTGTTCTCAGATAGAATGCAGAACCCTCATTCTCACTCAGAAAACCTCTAGAAAACACCATTTTTACATGCCATAAACCTCTGCTACTTGACTAACTCAACCAGGAATCACACATACATGCTAGTACCATGCTTTTCATGCATCAAACCATTTAAAACAACTCAAGAGAATGAAAGAATTTCCCTACCAACGAGAAGAATGATGCTCGATCAGCATTTCCACGCTTCGGACGCCTTCCTTGCATGGAAATCACGCAAAGCCAACAGCTCCCAAGTCAAAATCACCATGAATCCCTCTTAGAAATCTCTTCTCAGCCGAACAGAGCCATATACCCTGTTTGGCGAACAAATAGAGCTTAAAACCTCCAAAATGAAGAATACGACAGGGCTATTCGTCGCATTTAGAGTAGGATGTGCCTGGCTGTCGCATTGATAAACGCAATGCCAAACGTCACACAAGTAGACAACACCTCAAAACGAGTAGTGCTGAGATCACAACATTGGTGGAGGCCACATTTAGAATGTGTTGGCCACCCCCGTCAGTTCTCAAACAGAGAACTTGGATGCTCTGTGGGCCTAAACCTCGGCCCACAACACACTAAAACCCAAACCACGGCTGAATGTCCACATATTGTCCCAAACACCACATAGAACTCACAAACTTGAATCCGAATGACCATAATGTTACATTCCTGATCTTCGTGGTAGAGAGGGGGATGGGATGGCCTGCCAACTTCGTTCTTGATGATGTAGACATCTTCTATAGTTAAGCGGTTGGCCGCTTGTCGTTGTGATGTCTCCTTGTAATGGTGGGCTGACTGGAATCGATGGAATATGAGCGTGTCTAGTTTTGCATTGATGAAGGCATCAGCATTCACTAGAGGGGACTATATCCCTTGGGCGAGTTGTGACCCCTGGGTGGCTTGAAGTAGGAAGCATTGACTCCTGCATTTTGGGCAGCTCTGGCATCATAGGAAGCTCTAGCTA
The DNA here is from genome assembly GCA_014218235.1 of Colocasia esculenta. Lineage (NCBI taxonomy): Eukaryota > Viridiplantae > Streptophyta > Magnoliopsida > Alismatales > Araceae > Colocasia > Colocasia esculenta. The sequence continues at coordinate 132,777,458 of CM024754.1, forward strand.
CAGAATGAGAGGTCGATGAGGCTTCATTCCCTTGAGTGCTGGCTATTGGAGTCTTCCCCTTGTCACTGTTATCCCTCTTGCTATTGTTGTTACTTTTGCACACCATATTGGCTTTTTGTTCAAGTGTTCCCACAGATAGCGCCAAGTGAAGAGGCTTGATCTTGTATCCTATCGTAGAACGTCAGATGTAGAGGAAAAAAAATGATATTACACCTATTTCTTTGATGGTGGATTTGCAAAGATGACCAAAGATTAGGGGTCCCATGAAAATTCCTTTGATGCTTAAGTCAGTGATGGGCATGAGTAGAGAGCAAAAAAGGTAAAAGAGACTTAGAGAATATGGGATCACTCGTCACCAGTTCTAAGATCTGAGATGTACTTAGTTCTTTCAAAAGGCAATTCCTGGGAATATATAGCTATGTGCTCCCTCATCGGCTCTGCAAAGGTCGAACAGGGGAAGGGGTAGACTGGAAGATGTGCTCCTCAGCTAAGAGTCCTCATCATTACTTGTTAATCCATTGTGGGCTTTAAGTAGATCACGTGAGACTATTATTCTTATCTTAATATCTCTACGTCTTTGGGTTTTGTCGTATTCCTATTGAGAGTTTGTCAACTTAGCAGTCTTCTGAAGGAGTTCTCTGGGTAGCTATCTAGTCGCTTGATATTTCTATGTTGTGGATTTTTTTTCCTGAGTTTTAAGATCCTTCCACATGGACAACGACCTGAGGCTTGATAGTGCTCCTTAAGCCTCGTTCTTTGGGCTTCTAATAGATGGGTCTTAGAATATTTATTGGGCTGTTATCTATTGGGCCAGAAGTGTTTTATAAGTTTTTTGATTAAAGATTTATTGAACTGTGATTTTCTTCCCTCTCTAATGTTGTTTGGGATATTTAATACGATATCAGTCTTTCAATTTGTGAAGAAAAGCTCTTTAATTTTTCCGTTTGAATCTTATGAGGAAGCATAATCCCCAAGCTTGTTTCTTGCTCGATGTTAAATTTGACCTAAGAGTGGACGTTAATGCTTCCTCTTGAACTTTTCTGCACCTCAATTTCCTCCACCTTTCTTAGGCGGAGGATGACCCAATGGTCAGTCGAATCCATCAATTTTCCCAGTTATGCTTCCTCAATAATGGACATCAACATTGACCCCCTTCACTAAATTAACCGAAAAAGTTTACCCCAACAAGCTGTTTAAGATTTGATCACATAAACCCCCACAAGCACTCCCCAACTCTCATCATTGTATCTTATCAAAAGCCCCTCATGATTAAGCATGCAAAGCTTATGGTTGACCGGGCTTAACTTGTTGGACTCGCGGCCACACCCTCCTCCTTTGATTGAGTTGATTGGGGTGTTCCTTTACTTGGAAGAAGGGACATGTAGCGTCGGAATCGACGTGCGCAACCAAGTTCCTTTAATTTGTTCCCTCCCTTAGGACGAGAGCAAGATATATTAAACAAATGGAACATAAGTTCAAGTTCGCGACCAATTCCCCCCGCCCTCCACACATCCAAACTTTAATCAACCATGCGTTCATGTGTTCATTCTCCATAGTTATCTAAAGATCTTTCATGCGATCTTGTTTTGCTTTTTCTTCCACTATGATGGGACAGGCTCCGTCTACATCTTCCTGGTCTGCATCCGGGGTGATGACTTCGTCTAACACCTCTTCCCAAACGATACGCCACCCAGGCTTATATATGTTTTTTTTACAGTCTTTTTTTTTTGGGGCATGTCTTTTTTTATTTTTTTTTTACACTCTGTTGGCTTATATACGATGTTCTGTAGGCAATAGCTCAGTGGATAGGGCAAGGCAAACATGGAGTCCAAGTAGTAGCGAGCGGGTTTGAAAGAGGGCAGACTGCCGAAATTCTCAATCTAAAAGTGAGAGAGGATTCCTACGTGTGAGGTAAATTTTGCCCTTGTGGGCGACACTTCACACGAATCTTCGGTCGAATGCGTGACTCTTCCCCACCTCGGAAGAGAGAGGTGTGACTGTCATCGCTATGCGCAGAGTCATCCACTTTGATATGCACGTTTATTTCTAGTAGGGCGGATAAGGAGAGTGTTGTTGGTGAGAGACTCGATTATCGGAGGTTTCGCGCTCAACTTTATCAATGGCCAGTGAAGTCACAAAAACGTCATTAAATTGATATTCTAAAATGGTATCATGCATATATGTTGATGAGATTTAAGGAAAAATTTTATTCAGTAGAATCATTTTATTAATTTAGTGAAGTCATTTTTTATAAAAATAATTTCTAATCAAACTAATTTAATAAAAAAATTTACACTCACTAATCAACTTTTAAAAATTAAGTGAAATCTCAAGATCTTACTAAATATATGTTAGATTACACCAACATGCAACTAAAGATGAATCCTCCAAGATCTCTAAAAATAAAGGCAAGATATGCACGACTATTGATTGATTCACACAAATTTTATGGGAAAAAAGAACATCCTTTTAAGGAGATACTATTATTTGGTGTGGAAATCCGTGAACTCTTTTTAAGATTATACCCGAATATATATTTAACTCTTTTATTACTTGACCCAAATAAAAAAATAAATTGCCTCTCTTTTATTCTCGATCTTTGGAAATAAGTTTGAAAAAGGTAAAAACAGATTCCAATGATTGGAATCACACTCTTTCTCACTCTAGTTTCCAAATGAGAAAAAGTGATTGTCGATTCTAACAAAGTAGATTTTTAAAAAGTAGAGGAAAAGTGAAGAGAGATAGAGAGAAGAGAGGTAATAATAAGGCCTTAGATTTGGAGCATCAAAAGTTAATTTTTATGAATTTTTTTTGGATGATTTTAACTTTAAAAAAAATAAAATCACTAAAGTGTTCCAAACAATACCAAAGGGAATATTTAAAGATCCGTCGTCGGGTAAAACATTTACCTTGTCACGGCTGTGATTGGCTCCTCATGTGGAGCCCATGTCTGTCACGGTTGTTCGATAGGCGAGGCCCCACGTGGGGAGCGTCAATCGCGGTGCTGTTGGACAAATTTTTTACTTGATCGGTCGGATTCAAAGTATATTTTTAAAAGAGGTAAACATAGTAGTATGCCCTTACAAATTCATTTAAAAAATTGCGCAGTAGAACGTTGAGGAAAAAGAAAAGAAAATCTTACAAGAGAAAAATGTTAACCAACTATATTATTTATGCGAAAAAAATTAGGCCACATCAAAATTAAAAAAAAAAAGGAATTTTCAAGTGAACATTCTCATAAATAAAAAAAAAATCTGCCAAAATTGTTGCTACATGAACGCCCAAAATAGAGGAAAAAGGAAATGCACGCTGATGACCTTTTCTGATAGGTATGTATAAAGGAAGAGTAAGCCCAGTACTTACACAAAGCATAATATTCGTCGAATTGAAAGAAACCATCAAATCAAGTGAAGGGTATCTAGGAAGTCAGAATTAGTTCCTTGTTACAAATAAATATCATCACAATTATTCGTGCAAAACTATAGAAATATCTCGAAAGAAAGAAAGAATGCATGCTGCCTAACAGGCAGACAAGGCCCAGAAGAGACCTCTCCCCACTGACACGGGACGGAGACGCCCATCGCTGTTTTGGGGCGGGCCCTTCCCAGCTTTACATCCTGCTGCCGGGATTCCAGATATGATATTTGAGAAGAAGGGTGGCGGTGCGGTGTTCGTGAAAAGTGACAGCAAGAGACGGCAATAGTCCACGTGTCCGAAGCAAGGACAACCGTTTATCTCTTTGATGATGAGATAAGGGAGTAGATAAGCCGATGGCCCCACCCGCCACCCACTTCACCCGGTTTTCATTTATTTATTCTCAACTGTTATTTATTTATTTATATATATATGTATATGTCTCTAATCTAAATATATTTATCAAAAACATCTTTTATTTACGTAAAATGGTACAATTATACCTTCATGGTTTTCTCTCAAGAGAATATACTACGCTAAATGTTTGGACACATGATATATCAGAAACACCATTAGAATTTTTACATATGTATCTCTCTAAATATCTATTTTTACATATATACCCCTCACACCCTTACCATCAGTACTCTGTCGATCTGCCCTCCCTTCTTCTTCAGCTCTTCTTCTATCCTCCTAGCTTCCTCCGTCTTCACCGCCTCCAACGCCCTCTCCAATCTCACCCTCCTTTTGACGTTGGGAATAAGCTTTTTTGCTCAGTTGGAAGTAGGTGTAGGCAAAAAAATTTGCTGGCGAATCCCTCTTGAAGCACTCCCACACCTCGTCACCATGGGGACATGGTAGAGCTTCTCGTCAAGCAGCACCCGACTTGCAATCCCCACGGCAGTAGGGTCACGACGTATCTCATCAGCATTGTCACGCTCCGACGCAGAATATCGGAACGTAAGGTAGTTGTAAGTAAACAAGTATAGAGTGTATAATAGACATCAATCTATTGGACAATTGAATAATACTAAATCAAATGTAATTCATTGATATTCCACTGATGTCTATTACAACTACTAATCCAGCGCCATTACTTAGGGGCCAATTGACATCATTACATTGAATAGAAATAAAGGACTAAACTAAGACTCTAATATGACATTAGTATGTCAGGGCACTCTTGATTCACTCCTGGTCATCCCCATCCTCATGAGTGTAGGTATGTCCACGGTCTCACCTGAGAACACATATCAAATAATACAGGGTGAGCGATAATGCCCAGCAGGACTTAAATCTCATGGTCAGACATACTTTAAATGATTACTGTATTAAAGAGCAGAGTAACTAATGATAGAGAGAGAGTCAAGTAATGTTGAGTAAGTAATAGCACAATAACATGATTCAAATAGTACAAGTGTCAAGTATAACACAGAGAACAGGGTGGCTATAGCACAAAGAACACAATAAAGTTCATGATAGCACATAACACAATGAGTTGAGTATAGTATAGCACTTTGATTGTCATTAGATAGTCGAGATAGATAGCATTTGAGTGTACTGCCAAACACTCTGGTCAATTAACTCTCACAGGTAAATAACACTTTTGTGCGCACCTTCCAGGACCAAACCGGGGCCCTTTATATTGCCAATCATTAGTCATATTTATTATCTTTAGACAATCAGTCAAAAGGTCATAGAGAGTACCAAGAATAGATGAGAGTAATTGATGAACAGACGAGAGTCTAGAAAGAATGTGAATAGATGAGCGAATAGAGTATAGATGAGAACTATATGTCAATGCACATAAACCAACGTTAAATCAGACGATAGTAACAGTTGAACAATATGCATAGATGTGTACTGACAGTCTGGCAGAATTCACTAACCGCCCACTGGCTGTTCTATGAATACAGTCCAGAGGTTTGGCGTGATCTCAAGGTAAGAGAGAAATCTAATTAAGGCCGTTAGATCATGCTGATCCCTAAGGATATTATAGGTATTGAGGGAATTCATGGACAGAGGAGACTTATGGAGGCCTTGAAAAAGGATTCACTAGTCCGATAGAAGGAATATATGATGGAGAATTTGTCCAAGTCAAGAAAAAGTGTATATATGAAACAAGTTGCTTGACGTTCTAAAGGAATTCTAGAACAATGGAGCATCAGTAATAGTGTTCCAAAACAACTAGAGAAATGAAGACAAGTCTATTATTTAAAATAGAATAAACATGTATATTATTGAAGTAAATTACTAGATGTATTATAGAATATCTTAATACCATGGCAAGTCATATTGGATGGTTTCTGTGGTGGTGTTTTCCTGTTTGGGTTTGAGCCAAATGGGCCTCCACTGAAGAAGAAGGGGAAGACAATCGCCGGTGCGAACGGTAGCCTGCAAGACCAGAACAGGATCAGGGGGGCCCAGTTGAAGAACTGGGGAGAACCCTCTGATGCCTAAGTCAGAACGCGACCGTAGAGGCTTGAAGGAAGGAAGTTCTCTGGTGTGTGTGAGTCGCACGAGGGCGAGTGTGAGCGCTCAAGATTGCGTACCTCCGTATGGGGGTTCTCCTGGTCCTTTTATAGGCGAAGGTGCTAGAGAAGTGGGACGGGTCGTCCCTTAATGATGCCAGAAAGGGCACGCCAGTCAACGCCCTTGGCGGGGAGTTATGTGTTGAGGTGCCCATTGAGGGGCCCTGCGGTTAATGCACCTCTCGATCGTGGGGCGCATGTTGTGCAGCTGTTATAACCGTCGCAAGGAAGCGAGGCGCTGCTCGGACCTTTCTGGCTGGAAGGTGCCAAACAGGTAGCTTGCTCTGTGGCTGGTTCGACTATTCGGGCGCAGTTTGTGCTGGTGGGACCATGGCATGCTTCGAGCAAGACCTGTTCGGTAGGAAACACCTAGACCGAACAAGCTGAGGGTTGTCCGGAGACTACCCCTGGGACCCTGAAGGTGTTCGGACGCGGAGATCGTGCTCGGGATCCTCAGGTTAGCTCCGAGGACACGTGGCACCTTGTCGAAAGGCCACGCCTGCCTGTAAGATCATGATGGGCCCAGAGGGCCTAGGTGGCTGGAAATAGCCACCACAGTTTCAAATGTGTACATGTGTTAGAGAAATTATAGATATAAGAAGATCAAGTGTATGACTTTTATTAGCATTAATACATGATCATAATTAAATGCACCATTTACTGTGTTTTCTGTATTAACAGGACATGTAGACACTATAGCAAGGCAGGAACATGAGAAATATAGGGTTTATGCACAAAACTCAAGAAGGCGACGTACCCTTTAAAGGAACGCGACGGGGTCAGTTCACGTCTCGATAGAGGCTTTAAAGAAACGTGATAGAGCTTCTGGGACAGTCAGGAAGAACGCTACGCAAGGTCTCGTCGTGTTAAGAATGCAATGTGATACCCTATCGCGACTCAGTTGAGAATGCAACCTATCGAGCCGTCATGTTCTTAGGGGTTCTGCCCGAGCCCGAAAGGGAATTCATAACTCCTAGGATTGCGGTCCATGCTTCCAAGGGTTTGATACAGGGGTATTTAAAAATAGAAAACTCAACGTACACTTGATGAAAAAATTATGAAACTAATTTTAAACAAAACTAGTCTTGCAGGAGTATAACAGTAAAAAGTAATTAGAGTCTTATCAGGGTATCAATAGGTTATGAATAAATTCTTTCACAATGAACTTAGAACATGACACAGTGATGAAAAGAGAATTATTCAAAAAGGGTACTTGATAGAAATTGGGGAAAAATATGTCAATAGATTTCTGACCTAATGTAACATGTACAGTAAAAGTTTCATGGCACAAGATCAAGTGTAGGTAGAGATTTAAGATGAACATGATGGGTCGAGTACATATTCTTAACAGAACTTCAAACATGAAATTGATATGATAGAGACGATAGAAATTGGCGAAAGGAGAGGACTTTTGTTCTTGAGATCAATAACAATCTATAGACGACTTTAATTTAATTTTGCTTGTGAGATTGCCTACCTTTCAACAATGTAAACTCCTAATGTTAAGAACGTGAAGAACAAGCTTGTAGATCTTCTAGCAGCCTTCTCCCCATGATTCCCTCCTCCTTTGGCCTCTCCTCCTGTCTAAGAGATCTCAGAAGAGTATTAGGGTTGACCATGAAGGGTTGGGTTTATTTATACATCTAGCATTGTTAATTCCTATCACAACTCTAACTTCCCTTTAACTTTGAATTTTCATATTTATCTTGCCTTCCTAGCATTAATCCTCCTATTTGGGTTATGATGTGACTCCAATTCGTGGCTAGCAAGTTGGGGTAGGGTTAGGAGTCTATTTTAGATATATATGAGTCATATTAGTGATTTACTTCCCTTTTTAATTAGAAAATAATAGAGTTATGAATTTTATAGTATTTCCTTTTATTCTATCTTTTAAAACTTCTATTTTGGCCCAGTAACTCTTATATGAACCATTTATTAAAGCCCATCACTCATTTTTACTTATTAGGTTTAAATTAAATCATATTTCTTTAATATTTATATTTATTTGTTTATTTAAAAATAGTGGGTTGCTATAGGCATCTCACGGCACTGCCCAAGTATCGACTCATTGTCAAAGTCCTCTAATCGAATCCCCTTCAGAGACCTCATTATGGTACTCAACGCCTCTGTCGCACCCCCGTGGCTCGGCGGTAGTCCCTGTTAGGCCTGTTGGGTTTCGTATAGAGGCAGCGGAAATGCGAATCCCTCAGGTAGATATCGTTTCCGGCCGTCGGAATCGAACTAAATCGGTAAACCACGCACAGGTAGATATCATCTTTACCTTTGCGGGGTTGCGTAACTCCCGAATCCGGGGAGGAGGTGGCGCAGGAGGCGCCGATGCTTCAAGCCATTCAAGTGTCCGGCTCTAGACGTATCCACGCGAGCTCGGGACACAGACGGGATCTCCTGTTCTCCACGCGTCTCCGGATCTCAGCTCACCATGTGCCGAAGAGAGGAGAGAGAGGGTGGGGGGCGCCCTGGGAGAGAGAGAGGAGGGGGGCGGCCAGGTTTAAGCCTGGAGCTTGGCCCAGGGTTTAACTCTCAGCGTATATTATAGACACCGCGGTTTTTCACAAAACCCAGTCATTGTCTATAAAGAACACCTTGCCCAGTTGCTCGGAACTCTTATGCGTGTGACCCTCTAGGCCCAACTGCTAGTCCAGTTTTCAGCCCATTAAGCTCAATAACTCTTTATTGACTTATGGTAATTAATTAACATCTCATATTAATTAATACACAATCAATTATCGTCTCACGATAATTGAACCGGGCTTCCAATCAAGTTGGGTGCCAAGCAACACCACTTGATCCTGGAAAGCATTGGGGTTCAGCAACCCATTCAAGGAACCTTTTGTATCATCAGTTACCACGTGACTTTAATCCTTTGCTCGTACAATGCTCCCGAGTGCACTTAGGGTATGGTCAACTGTCAAACCCTAATGTGTGTACTCACTTGGTTTAGATGCCGCATAACAATCAGAAAAATCCTTTTCTGATAAGTAGTCTTACCCTGGCCAGGGACTATCAGGCATCCTTCCGTAGAGCATTCACTCTCCTATTACCGAGAGCGAGCGATCCCATATTGACCACACAATCACCTTCGAAGGTATTCCACTAGATCTGATCACTTAACTGATTAAGACCCATGGCTAGAGATCTATAAGTCAAGGTCAAAACCCAGAAGTCCACCAACAAGGTGTCCTTGGTGTCTCAGGTCTAAGGACCAATCAGCCACTGTGACAATGAATCTAGCTGGTTGACAGTTAGGTAACATTACCATCCAGCGATTCATAATGGATTAGTTCAGTGAACTCAATCTCCAATGAGCACCTACAGATTCACCTTAGTGTCTCAACACAAGTGACTATGAGACCACTCACCCTCATCATATGAGCAGGTGCAATCTATATTAGTCTAACCGGATTCAATGTCCTTCTGAATATCCTCCGACTAGGAACAATTAAGAATATACATTTAAAGGATATTAATCTCATTGCTATAATCTCATTATTATAATCTCATCATAATTAATATCCATTGCGTATATTCATGGACTTCATAATGAAACGATAAACGAATTACACATAATGAATATAAAAGCCTTATTATTATTATCAAAGAACAAGATTGTACAAGTTATGATTAGCTGAGGACATCCATAAATCTACAGTCCCCATCCTCGTTCGAGTGAGTAGGATAGGATAGCACCATCAAGTATATGGCTTTGATGATCTCTCGTCCTCAGTGGGCACGGGGGGCCGACGGTTGGGGCGGGGATGGCAGTAGCCATCACCATTCTCGGAGGGGGCTATGAGGCTAGGGTTGTGGCAACCTCGGAGCACAATGTGAGGCATTGGGCATCCTCGGAGGCATCCTCTGTCGGGATGAAATTGGCGGCAAAGCCACGGGGCCGAGGAAGGCAAGGATGAGCTTAATTCCAAAGAAGCTAGGGAGGTAGATGATGATGAAGGATAGTAGAGCCACGATGGATGCCATGTTTAGTAGGTTGAGGACGTGCAGGGGTGCCCGAATCTGCACCTTCTTGCACCACCAATTCATCAGGTAGTAGGCGGTAAGGAAGACCTGTAACGTCGCTTATTTTCGGATCCTTTTGGATCGTGTGTGTTTGGTTGTGATGGTTGTTGTAAGGCCAGTGTGGTGTAGACGCGTGGTGTGTGTAGGTGTGGTGCAGGTTAGGTCCCGAAATGAAATAGGACCTGCTGCAGTTGAGTAGGAGTTGGCGGCCAGGGGTGGTCGTTGACTTGTTGGCGTCCAGGTAAGTGGCCGTTGACTGCATGATATTGGCGGCATTAGATGTGGACGTTTAGGGTGGCGGTTGTCTTTGGCGGCAGAGGGGTTGACGCCAACCTGAGAATTCTGCAGGTTATAGGGTCACCCGAGAGCAGGTTCTTCCCCTGGTTCTCTCTCCCTTGCCCCAGCTTCAGTTCCAGTGTTTTTAGAGCTTCCAACAGGTACTGAAGGATGCTTGGAGGACCGTGGAACGTGTGGCGGTGACGAATCGCGCGAGGAATCGCCGTGGCGTGGTGCAATTCCCGTGGGAGCTCGCGGAGGGTTCGGTGTGAACCAGGAGATTGCGGAGGTTTGAGCGTGTTCTGAGGTAGGGTGGACAAACCCTGTTAGCTTGTTAGAAACATTAAAACACGACTCTTAACACTTGAACAGTGTTTTTAATGTATTTTCGGATTAAATTACACCGTGGGGATAATGGGTGGTTTGATGATTTTATGTAGTAAAGCATGCTGTTTTAGTTTAATTATAATGCATGGGAGTTAGAGGAACTGTTTCTCCTATCTTCTTGATGATTTCGGGATCAGGAATGCATGTGGGATCGATTAGGGTTTCTGCAGGGAAAGAGCTGAAGAACTTGGCGTCAACATCGCTTGTCGCCAAGCTCATCAGCCGAGATATAGACGGCTAGATCGCTTGCCGTCTACTTCTTATAAGCGGCAGTCGATGTTGCCGCCAATTTGTGCATGTAATCATGTAGTGTGGTTTACGTAGCTTTTCTGGTTATGAATATTGCGTGTTTGTGTGTGCATGGCGATGACCGGTGTGAGCCAGTGCACTTGTTATGCTCTTGGAGCATACTGCTCATGTAATGGGCATGTTTTCGTGAATGATGTGTGATGTACGTAATTGCTTTACGCAGTATGTGTGGTGCGTTGGCACCGTGGCACTCTTGGAGTGCGTTGTCCATGTGTTGGACATGTGGTTTACGTGGTAGACGTGTGGTACACCAACCAGGGTGTAATATACACGTGTTGTCTACGTGGTTTGAGTGTGTGTATACTACACACTTTGTTGTAATGTAATTCTTATGATTTGTCGTAGTAACTGGGCAGTGAGGTTCTGTGTGAGCCTAGCCATGACTTTGTGGTGTTTGGGCAGTGAAGGTCCATACCGACCTAGCCCTGGTTCGTTGTTGTCTTTGAATAATATTATATTGATTTATGTATTAAGTGGTGTGTGTTGCCACGGAGGTCACCTCATGACCAATGATAGGCAAGTTTGTGGTTCAGGTATGTGTTGGTGTGGGATAGCTTTGGGGTCATATGGTGACCGATGTTAAGCTAATCCTAACACTTGTATATGTGAATTATAAGTAAAGGCTATATGTGTAAGTATCGTGGTTTGTGCTAGCCGAGTGTGGTGGTCCGGCGCCTATTCCGGAATGCCTCTCTAGTCGGGTACCCCAGGTTCTTTGTGAGCCAGGCACGTGTGTTTGTTGTGCTCGGGGTTTGTCCCGGTACTGGTGTTGTACCGTCGAGGTCTGTGTCGTCTTCCTGGACACCCTCACTCCTGAGTTTGAGTTGTACGTCCGGCTGAGGGAAAGACGGCAGTGGGACAGCGACTTCCAGAGTTTGTTCTTGTGTCGCTTGTAGCGCGCTCGTAGTTGGGGTACGGACACCAGTAGTCGACACTGGTCCCCAGCTAGTCCTGTTTTCCAGTGCCTCACTTTAGGGTGCTCCGGCCAGAGACTCTAGAGGTGCCAGGCATGGGCCTGCAGTTGTGTGTCTGCAGGTGTGGTGTTGGTTGGTCTCCACAGTTGTTTGACTTCTTCCTTGTGGAGCGGCAGTTGGACCTTTCGTCCGTGACTGCGAGGCTGAGAGGTTGTTCTTGTGTTGTGTTGTCCGGGTTGGATACTGGCCTGATCAGAGTAGTCCGTTCCCGTGTGGTGGCGTCGTTCTTTCTCTGACTCGTGCTTTGCCTATTCTGGCTGTAGTTGACTCGTGCTTTGCCACTGGCTGTGGTTGTGAGTTTATGACTCGTGGTCGAGGTTTGACCAGTTCGAGGTGTGCCCTGGTGTTGGCACAGTTGTGACTGAGTTGTGGTTTGTGTGACTCGTCGTTGAGGTTTCACTTGTAATGTTGTCTAAATGAAAGGCACAATATAATTGTGGTTCAGTGTGGTGTTTATCACCTACTTATACCCTTGTTCGGGTGTTTGTGTTGTGGTACCTCAGAGTAGCAGGTACTATTTCTTCGTGGGTTACTTTGTAGTTTTGTGGTGGTACATTGTGTACCAACCTTTCAGGGTACTTGTTGTTGTGGAGGTCTTGTGTTTGACCTGCCACTTGTTGTATCCTAACTGTTTTAAGTAGATCTTTGTTTATATTTTATTGTGGATTAGTTTGTGATTATTAATTATGTTACCTTTGTGGGTATTTTCCGATGAGGCTTGTGGCTTAGGCATATTGTGGTTTAGTAGAGCTATGCTCCGTGGAGGCCGTGTGAGACCTTCCACTTGTTGAGTTTTACCCTTCTTGGGCATGGTTCCGATTATGGATTTAGTGTGTGATGGACTAGCTAGCTGTAGCCAGTCCTACCATTTATGTGTGGCTCTCGACGTAGTGTGATTTGGAGTATAAAGGACCAGCTCTTTGTTAGCAGTCCTGTTACTTAAGTGTTCGAGATTTGCTTGTGAAGCTTGCAGCTTAGGCAGTGACCTGCCTGTGTGGCTTATAGTTTAGGCAACAGTTGTTGTAGCAGTGTGCCAGTGAGACTGTGGTTTAGGCACTTTAGTAGTTGGGCTGACTAATGATTTTATGTTAGTCCTGTAGTCCTACTTTCCTTCTGAGGACTTTGTGTTATTATCATGAGTATGTTTAATTGTTATTTATTGTCATGATGTGAGCATGAAATGGTTTGGCTATTGATGTTGCCAGTGAGACCCATTGGGGTTGAGGTGTTTGTGGTTACGGTGTTGTTTTGGGTAGCCCCTACTGAGCCAGTGACTTGTTGAGGCTCACCCCTACAGTTCTTTTCAGGGCTTGCCGTGTGTTTGGCTTGCAGCGGCGTTGTGTCAGACTTGTACCACCAGCAGTTGTTTAGTAGTTAGTGTTGTGTGAGCTTGTGCTCCCTCGGGGTATGCCCCAGGTAGTTGTACTTTTTAATTGGACATGTATTAATGTAATGGGACAGTTGTAAATTGTTAATGCAGATATGAGCACATGTACTTTCTTGTGTCTTATATCTTGTGGTTTGTCTTTTATACTCTTACTGGACAGTTGTGTGAGATATCCCTTGCGAGACTTCGGTCCGTTCGCGGGAGGCGGATCTGGATATGGAGCCTTAATGGGCATAAATACCCCGGTCCGTCACAGTTGGTATCAGAGCAATGTCCAGTTAGAATATGAAAAGACATTGAAAGTACAATGTCCCAATACATGGATTAATGTCCACTGCTGGTAGTAAGTCTGCGGTTTTGTGTGATATAAAGTAGTTTTTACGTGAGCTTTTGGCACGTAAAACGTGTGTTTCTGTTTGTTAGATTGGCAGTGTGGGCAGCTGTTGAGCCACACGTGGATGGTGGCATAAATTGTGTGATTGTGTCCTGGCACTAGTGCAGTTAAAGCAGTGTTAAAGTATAGTATTAAAAGTTTTCAGTTGCAGAGATTAGAAAAGAAATGTAAAGTAATGCCTGAGAAGGATATACCCTATAGTTAATAAAGTGCAGAGTTAGCAGAACAAGTATAGAGTATTTCTGTGATAGATCAGTTTGGTTGTTAAAGATTTGCAATTAGAGAATTGAAGAGATTAGCAAGTTTGGATATGGAATTCAGTAAGTAAGTTATAATGAGATAGAAAGTTGGCAGAGATAGGTGTATGGTAACAAGGTGATAAGGATCAGGTCAGTGTGTGTGTGATAAGTTGCAGTTGAGAACTCAGTAGAGGTATTGTGGCATTAGAGATTTGAGTCTCAGATGATATTAAGAAACAGTGTGGATGGAAATGTGATTAGAGTTATGAAGAGTTTGATATGATCAAGAAAGGCAGACCAGCTTTAAAAAAAGTATCAGTACATAAAAGAGTAGTGAATTATGGCAGATAGATTAAATATGCCTGAGATCAGAAATTTGAGAAAAATGTTGTTATGAATAATGATGATAGCAGGAAGTGTGATATGAAGATTTGTATAATAAGTATAGAAATGATCAGTTGAATAAATAAAGAGAGAAAAGAAGGATTAATGTGCAATAAGAATTTGTGAAAATTGCACAAGAGGAATATTTAGGTTATGATTGGCAGTTTAGATAAAGAAAAGATATTGATTAGAGAAAGGAAGAATTTAGCAAATGATGAAGTGAATAAGATCAGATGAGTCAGGAAATGTCAGTTAGAGTTTGCACAAATGATTTAATTAAGTAGAAAGGAATTGTTATTAAGATATTTCAGGGTTTAAATGCTGGAGCAGATTGATTAAGAATATTTGAAAAGGTTATGCCCCAGAATTATGGGAATTAGCCAGAAAATGTTAGTAAAGCAAGAAGAAGATATATGAAGAGTATAATATATCAATAATGGTTTGGAGAACAGAAATTGTAGTAAATTCTTCAGCATGAATTAATTGAATGGGATGATTTGAGAAGCAGTTGAAGCCACAAGAAAGTAATTGAAAGCAATACTGTGCAAAAATTGTGAATATTTTGCAAAAAGATATCAGTGTGATCAGAGTAGCGCAGCGGAAGCAGAAGCAAAGAAAGATTTAATATTCAGAGATTGTTCAAGTTTACTTGAATAAGGAGAAAGTGTAAAGTTTTGCGCAGTAGAATAAAGGAAACAGAGTTTATTATGGTTTTTTAATCAGAAATGACTTTAAGCGGTATGAGCAGAATAATATGAAAGAGCAGGAAATTCGAAGATGGTGATTGATTTCTTTTGAAGAAGGTCAGTTGTGAATGTGAATGTAGATGAAGCAGGATAACAGCAAGCAGTGATAAATGGAAAAAGAAAATGGTGGCATGAAAGAATATTACAGTGTAAGATATTGAGAAAGATAAAGCGGTCTCGGAAGAAATAATGCAAACACAGCCCAGAAATTGTGGAAGCAGGTTCAGTCCAAGGAGATAAAGCACCATTGGCAAGGAAGAATCGCCTACGGTTGAAAGCTAAAGAAAGGCAATGGAATCGACAGAACAGAGTAATTATGAGATGAATTGAAAGGCTGAAGCAGAGAAAGAGTATCCTACTTGTTATGTGTTCGGCTTTATTTGTTTTTAGGTGATAATCAGATTGTTGTGATTTGTTTTATATGTCGAGGACGACATTTTTTTTTAGGTGATAATAATGTAACGTCGCTTATTTTCGGATCCTTTTTGGATCGTGTGTGTTGTGGTTGTGATGGCTGTTGTAAGGCCAGTGTGGTGTAGACGCGTGGTGTGTGTAGGTGTGGTGCAGGTTAGGTCCCGAAATGAAATAGGACCTGCTGCAGTTGAGTAGGAGTTGCGGCCAGGGGTGGTCGTTGACTTGTTGGCATCCAGGTAAGTGGCCGTTGACTGCATGATCTTGGCGGCATTAGATGTGGACGTTTAGGGTGGCGGTTGTCTTTGGCGGCAGAGGGGTTGACGCCAACCTGAGAATTCTGCAGGTTATAGGGTCACCCGAGAGCAGTTTCTTCCCCTGGTTCTCTCTCCCTCTTGCCCCAGCTTCACGTTCCAGTGTTTTTAGAGCTTCCAACAGGTACTGAAGGATGCTTGGAGGACCGTGGACGTGTGGCGGTGACGAATCGCGCGAGGAACGCCGTGGCGTGGTGCAATTCCTGTGGTTCGCGGAGGGTTCGGTGTGAACCAGGAGATTGTGGGAGGGTTGAGCGTGTTCTGAGGTAGGGACGAACCCTTTAGCTTGTTAGAAACATTAACACGACTTAACCACTTGAATCATTGTTTTTAATGTCTTTTTCGGATTAATTGCACCGTGTGGGGATAATGGGTGGTTTGATGATTTTGTAGTAAAGCATGCTGTTTTAGTTTAATTATAATGCATGGAGTTAGAGGAACTGTTTCCTCCTATCTTCTTATGATTTCGGGATCAGGAATGCAGTGGGATTCGATTAGGTTTTCTGCAGGGAAAGAGCTGAAGAACTTGGCGTCAACATCGCTTGTCGCCAGCTCATCAGCCGAGATATAAACGGCTAGATCGCTTGCCGTCTACTTCTTATAAGGGCAGTCGATGTTGCCGCCAACTTGTGTGCATGTAATCATGCAGTGTGGTTTACGTAGCTTTTCTGGTTATGAATATTGTGTTTGTGTGTGCATGGCGATGACCGGTGTGAGCCAGTGCACTTGTTATGCTCTTGGCATACTGCTCATGTAATGGGCATGTTTTACGTGAATGATGTGTGATGTACGTAATTGCTTTACGCAGTATGTGTGGTGCGTTGACACCCGTGGCACTCTTGGAGTGCGTTGTCCATGTGTTGGACATGTGGTTTACGTGGTAGACGTGTGGTACACCACCAGGGTGTAATATACACGTGTTTCTACGTGGTTTGAGTGTGTGTATACTACACACTTTGTTGTAATGTAATTCTTATGATTTGTCGTAGTAACTGGCAGTGAGGTTCCTGTGTGAGCCTAGCCATGACTTTGTGGTGTTTGGGCAGTGAAGGTCCATACCGACCTAGCCCTGGTTCGTTGTTGTCTTTTAATAATATTATATTGATTTATGTATTAGTGGTGTGTGTTGCCACGGAGGTCACCTTGTGACCAATGATAGGCAAGTTTGTGGTTCAGGTATGTGTTGGTGTGGGATAGCTTTGGGGTCATATGGTGACCGATGTTAAGCTAATCCTAACACTTGTATATTGTGAATTATAAGTAAAGGCTATATGTGTAAGTATCGTGGTTTGTGCTAGCCGAGTGTGGTGGTCCGGCGCCTATTCCGGAATGCCTCTCTAGTCGGGTACCCCAGGTTCTTTGTGAGCCAGGCACGTGTGTTTGTTGTGCTCGGGTTTTTGTCCCGGTACTTGTGTTGTACCGTCGAGGTCTGTGTCGTCTTCCTGGACACCCTCACTCCTGAGTTTGAGTTGTACGTCCGGCTGAGGGAAAGACGGCAGTGGGATGCGACTTCCCAGAGTTTGTTCTTGTGTCGCTTGTAGCGCGCTCGTAGTGGGGGTACGGACACCAGTAGTCGACACTGGTCCCAGCTAGTCCTGTTTCCAGTGCCTCACTTTAGGGTGCTCCGGCCAGAGACTCTAGAGGTGCCAGGCATGGGCCTGCAGTTGTGTGTCTGCAGGTGTGGTGTTTTTGGTCTCCACAGTTGTTTGACTTCTTCCTTGTGGAGCGGCAGTTGGACTTTCGTCCGTGACTGCGAGGCTGAGAGGTTGTTCTTGTGTTGTGTTGTCCGGTTGATACTGGCCTGATCAGCTAGTAGTCCGTTCCCGTGTGGTGGCGTCGTTCTTTCTGACTCGTGCTTTGCCTATTCTGGCTGTAGTTTGACTCGCTTTGCCACTGGCTGTGTTTATGAGTTTATGACTCGTGGTCGAGGTTTGACCAGTTCGAGGTGTGCCCTGGTGTTGGCACACGTGTGACTGAGTTGTGGTTTGTGTGACTTGTCGGTTAGGTTTCACTTGTAATGTTGTGTCTAAAGTGAGGGCACAATATAATTGTGGTTCAGTGTGGTGTTTATCACCTACTTATACCCTTGTTCGGGTGTTTGTGTTGTGGTACCTCAGAGTAGCAGGTACCATTCCTTCGTGGGTTACTTTGTAGTTTTGTGGTGGTACATTGTGTACCAACCTTCCGGGTACTTGTGTGTACGGAGGTCTTGTGGTTTGACCTGCCACTTGTTGTATCCTAACTGTTTTAAGTAGATCTTTGTTTATATTTTATTGTGGATTAGTTTGTGATTATTAATTATTTACCTTTGTGGTATTTTGCCGATGAGGCTTGTGGCTTAGGCATATTGTGGTTTAGTAGAGCTATGCTCCGTGGAGGCCGTGTGAGACCTTCCACTTGTTGAGTTTTACCCTTCTTGGGCATGGTTCCGATTATGATTTAGTGTGTGATGGACTAGCTAGCTGTAGCCAGTCCTACCATTTATGTGTGGCTCTCGACGTAGTGTGATTTGGAGTATAAAGGACCAGCTCTTTGTTAGCAGTCCTGTTACTTAGTGTTCAAGATTTGCTTGTGAAGCTTGCAGCTTAGGCAGTGACCTGCCTGTGTGGCTTATAGTTTAGGCAACCAGTTGTTGTAGCAGTGTGCCAGTGAGACTGTTTTTAGGCACTTTAGTAGTTGGGCTGACTAATGATTTATGTTAGTCCTGTAGCCCTACTTTCCTTCTGAGGACTTTGTGTTATTATCATGAGATGTTTATTGTTATTTATTGTCATGATGTGAGCATGAAATGGTTTGGCTATTGATGTTGCCAGTGAGACCCATTGGGGTTGAGGGTTTGTGGTTACGTTGTTGTTTTGGGTAGCCCCTACTGAGCCAGTGACTTGTTGAGGCTCACTCCCCTACAGTTCTTTTCAGGGCTTGCCGTGTGTTTGGCTTGCAGCGGCGTTGTGTCAGACTTGTACCACCAGCAGTTGTTTAGTAGTTAGTGTTGTGTGAGCTTGTGCTCCCTCGGGGTATGCCCCAGGTAGTTGTACTTTTTAATTGGACATGTATTATGTAATGGGACAGTTGTAAATTGTTATATGCAGATATGAGCACATGTACTTTCTTGTGTCTTATACGTTGTGGTTTGTCTTTATATTCTTACTGGACAGTTGTGTGAGCTATCCCTTGCGAGACTTCGGTCCGTTCGCGGGAGGCGGATCTGGATATGGAGCCTTAATGGCATAAGTACCCTGGTCCGTCACAAGAACATTGGGAAGAAGACTCATTTGTGTGCTAGATGGGGATGGCGAGGGTGTGAGAAGCCCTAATTGGGGGAGCAGACGCTAGGTCCTTGGCGGTGAGGGCGTCGAGTGCAGACGAGCTCTTGGGAACCTTTCGAGTTGAGATATTCTTTCAGCACCTACGTCGTCATGGCAAACTGCTATGGCATTGAGGAACGTGATTTCGTAGAGAAGCTTGGTGTTGCCCATATCAAAGAAGTACGAGATGCATCTTGCCGAGGGGCCATGGGCAGGTGGAAGGGGAGCTTTGAATGTATAGATCACGGGTCGGAAGGTCAGTGATCTGACATGGGGAAGGTGGCAAGGGCAGTTGTAACGACCCCGAGAACCTGACCCTCGGCCCAAGCCAATGACCCAATTTTCGCGGTCGCCGCCCACGGATCCGGGGATCCGGAAGGGCTATAACACAAGTCTAATAGAATATGTAAGGGAAATAAATGTCAACTACTGAACTAGAAGCACACACGCGGAAGTAGAAAGAAGAGCGAGACCGCAACGTATCACTCTAGGTACAGTCCCAACACACACACACTAGTTGAAGTAAAAAGGGAAGGACAGAGCCCTTAGGGGCATACCCCGAGGGTGACGTACAACTGAAGGGAGAAAACACTGCTAGCTGCGGGGACGACGACTACCGCCCCGCCTCCTCCGCTCGACGCGCGCCCTGCTGCTGCTGAGAAGTCTCACCTGGAAAAGGAAGGGATAACTTCACAACGGAAGCTTAGTAGGGACTACCAATCTCCTACTGGCTCTAACAGGCAGAAGAATATATAAACAATTAAATAACAGCAGTTATATCTTCTACTCTACAAGGGAAAGTGCAGAAGCAAATCTACTAACTAGCAACAGTAAGGAGGGACACCACGGTCGAAAAACTCCGTAGAATTGCACGTCGTGGCACCACACGGCTGACAACATAGACAGGCAAACCCTGCTTGGACAAGAGACACTAGCTACGAAAAACACTACCATTAGTCAACCGGTCAGGTGCGTCCACTGACGTCTTATCCTCGACCCAGGTCCAAACCTCCACATCTCATCAGAGTGGGGTAGGAACACAAATAACACAACAGTAACCGCCGTAGTCTGGCCAGACTACGGTCCCACGCCTGGCCTCTCTATGTGGTTCCGAGGCCACAAAGAGCGAGCCAGTGAGAAAAGGACTGACTGGCCTGCGCCGGGAAGGACTCCAAATGACCTCCGCATCCCAGACCAATCAAGAGAGCTTTGCAAACGGCTCAACGCCACTGTCCTAACCATCGTTTTCCCCTCCGTCCAAAGTTCGTGACTCGAGCGCGCCCACCGCCCGGAGTACTCCCTCAATAGGCGCGCAGGGATGGGTGTCTCAGGAAACAGTAACAACTTCTCTTAGGAGACAAGCCCTCAAGTGCCGAGCATTGGACGAACGACTAGTGTAGGCCCGTACTAGGAAACTAGCACTGGTGCTACGGGTACAGCAAGAACCGGAAACGGCAAAGACTCCACAGAAAATAGAACTCTGCAAGACTTACCTATCTCTGATGCTGTCATGACGCATCGAGCCCTGGTCGTGACATCAGCGCGACCTCTATAGCGGTCGCGATCTCAGCCAAGAGGGGTCTCGGTACAGTCCTCCCAAGGACCACCCAAAAAATCGATACAAACCATCCATAGGGGGAGGGGAAACATGGGAAACATATAGCAAAGCTTATAAACATGAAAACCACCCTCAAACCTCACAAATCATGTAATAACATGGAGATCTACTCTCAAAGGGGAAAACCTCACAGCACAGAGCATGGATCTCACCCCCACACCCCAAAACCATGGAGAAGTAAAGATTCTCAAGGGGAAGAGAGCATGCTAGGACGAGAGGAGACAAGGGGTCCCTACCTCCAAGAGTAGAGCCGACCCGTTGTAGCCTTCACGACAGAATGACCACCTCCTCCTCGCTCCAACCACCACGAGCATGTCGCTTACACGAAGGGGACGTCACCACCTTGCCACGAGCACCCAAGAATCGCCAGAGAACACAAGAGAGCTCGGGAGAGGAAGAAGAAGGAAGAAGAAGAAAGAAAGGGGAGAAGGAGAAATGGGGCGTCGGTCTCAGTTTTGAACTGATGGGCCCCAAGATGTGACCGATCGGGCCAGTGCGACACTCACCATGTCGCGATTTCCTACCTCGGTGCGACCCCAAAGGCGGTCAAACCTCGAAGATTGGGAAAACCAGAACACGATGGCCTATCAGATCGAGTCAACATTGTACATACCTGACACCTGACAAAGTCATTCTAAAAGAAAGGACAGCAGTCAGATTGGTCAGAAAAGCAGTCACGCGCCACCAGACGCTGCTACAAGAACACGACGCCCACCCCCGTAGCGACCATGTCGCGGCGGCCAGGTGCGCCGCGTCCCGAAGCCTGTCGTGACGGGCTCCCCTGGCGCGACCATGTGGCGACCAGGGTGTCTGTCGCGACCCTGAGGACTGGGCCAAGGGCCCAAGACGGCCGGGTCTTACATCCTACCCTCCTTAAAGAAATTTTGTCCTCAAAATTAAAGAGAAACTCAGTTTCGACAGGAAGCAACATAAAAGGGAAAACAAATGTACCGATCACTCAAACAAATACGGAAACTGCTCTCTCATCTTGTCCTCGCGCTCCCAAGTGGCCTCGCCACCAACGCGGTTCTCCCAGATGACCTTGACCAGCAGAATCTGCTTCCTACACAATTGCTACACTCTGCGGTCCACAACTCTGACCGGGTACTCTGACACTGACAAGTCTGGTGCTACCTCAAGCTGTGAGTAATCCAACACGTGCGACATATTTGCAATGTATCTCCTGAGCTGTGAAACGTGAAAAATACTATGCATGCATGCCAACTCTGTCGGAAGACACAACCTGTAAGCCACCTTGTCGATCCTCTCTGTGATAGGGAAAGGTCCAATATACCTCGGGCTGAGATTCCCCTTTCTACCAAACCTCATGACGCCCTTGGTCGGCGAAACTCGCAAGAACACAAGCTCACCCACGCTGAACTGCAACGGCCTCCTGCAGACATCTGCATAGCTCTTCTGCCTACTCTATGCTGTCTGAAGTCTCTGCCTGACTAAACTGACTATGTCTGCACACTACTGTACCATTTCTGGTCTCAAAAGCTGCCTCTCACCCACTTCAAACCAGTGAAGTGGTGTCCTGCACGGTCGACCATACAAAGCCTCATATAGTGCCATTCCAATGCTCGAAGTGATAACTATTGTTTTATGCAAACTCTACCATCGGAAGGTGCGATTCCCAAGTGCTACTCTAGTCTAAACAACATGCTCTCAGCATATCCTCCAAAGTCTGAATAGTCCTCTCTGACTGACCATCTGACTGTGGGTGGTATGTTGAACTCAGCCTCAACTGTGTGCCAAGAGCTCTTTGTAAACTGTGCCAAAACCCTGAAGTGAACCTCAGATCTCTATCAGAAACAATAGAAACTGGGGTTCTGTGCAACAGAACAACTCGATCCACGTACAGTTTGGCAAACCTATCCACTGACCAAGACATCCTAACTAGAAGGAAGTGTGCTGATTTGGTCAACCTATCCATAATCACCCAGATACCATCAAGCCTCTATGGATTACGGGGCAAACCAACCACGAAGTCCATGGTGATGTTGTCCCACTTCCACTCGAGAATGGGCAACGACTGCAGCTCACCACCAGGACGCTGATGCTCAACCTTCACCTATTGACAGGTGAGGCACCGAGTGACAAACTCTACCACGCCCCTCTTCATCCCTGGCCACCAGAAGAACCTCCTCAGGTTATGATACATTTTGGTGGAACCAGGATGAATAGCATACCTCGACCGGTGTGCCTTTGACAACAGCGCCTGGTGCGCATCACAAGGAACGTACAATCTACCTCTGAACCTGACCTCATTGTCCTCGTCCAGCTCAACATCTGGCATCTGTAAAATATTTGCCAACTCTGTATCTGCCTGTTGTGCCTCCAGCACCTGACGGTACACTGACGGGTGAACTGAAAAATTGGTCATCACTGTATGGTCTCTGTACCTCGAAGGGTAAAAAACTCTCTGAGACAGGTCCTCAAACAACCTCCTCTCTCTGACTAGTCACGAACTCAGATGAACCCATTTGCTTAAATCGTTCGCTACGACGTTAGCCCTTCCCGAGTAATAGGAGAGGATAAGGTCGTCTTTCAAGTACTCTATCCATCTGTGCTGCCTCAAGTTCAAATCCTTCTGAGTGAAGATATACTGCAAGCTCTGATGATCTGTGAAGATCTCAAACACCTCGCTGTACAAAAGTGCTTCTACAACTTCAGAGCAAACACCACTGCTGCCAACTCTAAGTCGTGGGTAGGGTAGTTCTCCTCATGCTTCTTCAACTGCCGAGAAGCATAGCAGCAACATTCCACCATGCTGCATCAGCACAAGACCCAAACTTGACCTCGAAGCGTCGGTGTAGACCACAAAACCTTCGCTACTTGACGACAAGACCAACACTGGTGCTGTTGTCAACCTCGTCTTCAGCTCCTGGAAACTCACTCACAGTCCTCAGTCCAAACAAATCTAGCCTCAAGTCTGGTCAATGTGGTCAACGGCTCTGCAATCCTAGAAAAATCCTGGATAAATCTCCCGTAATAGCCTGCCAGAAAGCTGTGAACCTCTGACACTGAAGTGGGCTGCTCCCAAGACAAAACTGCCTCAACCTTGGCAGGGTCCACTGCCACACCAGAACCTGAGATCACGTGCTCAAGAAAGTGCACCTCCCTCAGCCAAAATTCGCACTTGTCGAACTTGGCATAAAGTTGGTGACTCCGCAACATCTCTAGCACGATCCTCAGATGCTCCTCGTGCTCCTCCTCTGAAGCCGAGTAGACCAAAATGTCATCCACAAAGATGACTATAAACCTGTCTAGGTACTCACTGAACACTCTGTGCATCAAATCCATAAAAACTGCTGGCACGTTCGTGAGCCCAAACGACATCACGACGAACTTAAAGTGACCATACCTCGAATGAAAAAGTTGTCATGCCAATATCTGACTCTCTGATCCTCAACTGGTAGTAGCCTGATCTCAAGTCAATCTTCGAAAACACCTTGGCTGACTGCAACTGATTAAACAAGTCGTCGGTCAAGGGCATGTTGAACCACTATCTATTGTCTTGTATTGGTGTAATAAAAATTTATGATGTAACTTAAGTTGAATATTTTGGTTCATCTGGGTCGCATCAATCTCATAGCAAAATGTTGAGTCTCACATTGATGCAATAAGGCGCACTAAATGATAAAATCGATGTTTAATCAATATACATCGATTTCAGTTTAAGTGCCAAAATTAATAAGCGCTACAATTTTTGTTTTAATTGATTTTTTAAAGTGCTACAACGACTTCGCTAAGTGGCCATAACGATTGTTAAGAAATCGATCTCAGAACGATCCTTTTATAGCCACAACGATTTGCCCTCATATCGATTTCCTCTCAAAACGATTTCATAAGTGATCACATCGGCTTGGGTCTCATAACGATTTCATAAGTGATCACATCGGCTTGAGTCTCATAACGATTTCTTAAGTGAGACAACGACTTGCCTTCACAACGATTTGTTAAGAAATCGTTCCCACAATGATTTCATAAGTCATGCTCATAACGATTTCTTCGATGATCATAACGACTTGTCTTTCACATCGATTTGTTCATAATCTTACAATGATTTACTTGTAAATAACAACGATTTCTCTTGAATATTTTGAAAGTTTTTTTGGCGCTCATTGAAAAGTCAAATATTGTCTGACAGAAAAAGCTGCATGCATAATCTTGTCAGAAAAAGATTTGACCTATTTTCAGTATGTTAGCAGAATCACAGTACTATGCATCGTTTTTCATAAACACTCTTTTATGCTAACACTTGCTTCCATGCTCACAGACCTCGAAGACCATCAGAGTCTGATTAAGACAAATGAAGAGGAGATGAGCAACGGCTAGAACTCCAACGGATCTCTTCAACGGATCTATTCAAGCTGCTCATATAAAAGATGGAGCATTGCTGAAGATTAAAAAAAGAGCCTTCCTGAAAATCTTCAAGGAGTGTACAACTGTGAGAAGAACCTCACGCCAAACACTCGAGAAAGAGAGAAGAGCTCGAGCCAAAAATCTACAGAAGCTTTCAAAGCAGAAGTCTTCATCGCCTTCAAGCCTTCTTCTTCCATCTCCCTGTGCTCATTGTAATCTTGGGGGAGAGTCTATGACTGTGAGCTAAGTCCTGAGTGTTCATCTTGTAATAGCTCTCAGTCTGATCTTTCTTTTCTAAGAAAGATTTCTGTCCAGCTGTAGGACTCTATACAGTGTGAACCTAGCTAGAGGTTAGTGTCTAGCAGAACCGTGTTGGGGTTGTACCAACAGGACCTAACGGGGGTTTAAGTCTAGCAGAACCGCACTGGGGTTTTTCCAGGAGGTTTACTTCTGAACCTGTAAAAGAAGTAGGTTCGCTTCTGAGCCTAGAAGAAGTGGGCTGCCTTCTTGCCCGGGAAAGAGAAGAAGACCTAGTGGGGTATCCAGGGTGTTGTAGTGTCCTAGAAGGGGACTGTACTTTCGGTTAGTGAAATCCTAAGAGTTTGCTTGGGGACTGGACGTAGGACTTCCTGTGGGAAGGGCCGAACTAGGATAAATCTCATGTGTCCTTTTGTGTGATTGTTCTTTTGCTTCCGCACTGCCACTCTTCATCACACTAACACTAACCAAACTTTTAAGTGTTCACGTTTTGATTTCAGATTTAGAAAACTATTCCCCCCCCTCTAGGTTACCTTGCTGCCGCACCAAAGGGCCAACAAGTGGTATCAGAGAGGGTCTCTGAACTTTCAAGAAGATCCAACGATCTTAGAGCAAAGATCCATGGCAGCTCAAGGATATGCTGAAGGCCATCCGTCACCAGACCTCCATTCTTCGATGGAGAAGATTATCAATATTGGAAGATGAGGATGGAATGCTTCATTCGAGGCACAGACTTTGATCTGTGGCAGGTAATAGAGGTAGGTGATTTCTTATGTTCCAGCTGAAGGCACTACTGCCATTACAACAGCTGATAAGAGTAAGCTATCTCTAAACTTTAAGGCTAAAAACTATCTATGTTGTGCTCTATCTAAAAGAGAGTTCAGTAGAGTTCTGCATGTAAATCTGCTAAAGAAATATGAGATAATTGCAGATAACCTATGAAGGAACAGATAAAGTAAACCAAACTAGGATAGATATCTTATCTCTCAATATGAGCAATTTAAAATGCTTCCAAATGAAAACATTACTACTATGTATAATAGATTTTCAGGTATAGTAGTAGGTTTAAATTCTCTTGGAAAAATTCTTTCTAATGAAGAAACCGTTAGAAAAATACTTAGGTCCTTAACTATTTTATGGACACCTAAGGTAACTGCTATTGAAGAGGCCCATGATTAACTAAATTATCAATTGATAATTAATAGGTTCTCTCATGGCACATGAAATAAATATGGAGCGATTATCTGAAAGCTCATCTAAGAAGAATGTACTAATGCTCTTAAAGTTGTAGCTGCTCCTTCAACCTCTTCTTCTAGTTCCCAGGATGCAGATTCTGAAGACTGTAATATGATGAAGTATTGTCCAAGCTCAGAAATTTTGAAGAAGAAGAAAAACGGATCAAGAAGGATCCAAAGAAAGAGGAAAAAGAAGAAAGAACCAGTCTGCTATGAATGCAGAAAACCTGGACATCTGAGACCAGACTGTCCAAGGCTCAAGAAGATTGGTCAAAATGATAAGCCCAAGAAGCAGCACAAGAAATTTAAAGGAAAAGCCATGGCGGCTGCTTGGGAAAATGATGAGTCACAAGCTCAGAATCATCAAGCTCAGATTCCGAAAAAGAGCAGGTAAATCTAGCCTCATGGTGGGACTAGATGAGGTACATTCTGACTCATTTTTAATTCTTGCACAGATTCAGGGTCAGAATCAGAAGACTTAGAAGAAGTCTTTAATGAACTGTATGAAAAATATAAGGGGGTTGTAAAAGAACTAAAAAATCTGAAAAACAACTCTACTTGCTTGGAAAACACCAATTCTGATCTTTAATCCGAATTGGAGCAACTAGAAGAACAATTAAAAGAATGTAAAGATAAAAATTATCTTTTAAATGAAGATTTGAAAAGCAAGAATAATGAGAAGTTAGAGTTAGAAGAAAAATTAAAAACTCTAACTGAAGAAAATATGTATTTAAAAGAATCAGTTAGAAAATTAACTGAAGGGAAAACATCTTTAGCCCTATGCTTAAAAGGATCAAAATCTGGAAATACACAAATAAGGGCTTGGATACATACCTCCAGAAAAGGAAAACAAGCCATGATTCCAGAAAAAATATCTATTACCAAAATTTGTAAAAGAAACCAAGATGCCCAGAAAAAGGCCCCTGTAAAAGAAAAAGGTTACAGAAATCTCGTTCTAAAAACTCAGTACAAAGAAAATAAGAACAACAAACAATCTATATTCATTGTTGTTCTCATTGCAATAAACTAGGACACACTGTAAACACCTGCACAACAAGGCATTTAGTTTGGATCCCTAAAGGATATTTTCATGCATCTAACCATCAAGGACCCAAAAGGATTTGGGTACCTACCTTTGAGTAATTTTTTGCAGGTTAGCCTTGGAGCATCAAAAAACCAAGGATGCTCAAGGCAGGAGTGACTGCAGACTCTTCATTCAAATCACATTAAGGGGGAGTCATGTTGCTCAGGGGGAGCACAGATTAAGGGGGAGTCATTCCTTATCAACTATTATTGTTGAACCCCTCTATGGTAAGAAATTCTCTCAAAGGGGGAGAGAAATCCATGGTAAGATCCTTCCTTTTTGGTTAGTGACAAAAGGGGGAGAGTTTTGTATGAATTTTCTGAAACCTCTATGCTTTATATATATATTCTTGTCAGAAAATTCTCATAAATTTGTCATCACCAAAAATGGGGAGATTGTTGAACCACTCTCTATTTCTTCTTGTATTTTGGTGATAATAAAATTTATGATGTAAGTTAAGTTGAATATTTTGTTTCATCTGTGTCGCATCAATCTCATAGCAAAATGCTGATCTCACATTGATGCAATAAGGCGCACTAAAATGATAAAATCGATGTTTAATCAATATACATCGATTTCAGTTTAAGTGCCAAAATTAATAAGTGCTACAACGATTTTATTTAATTGATTTGTTAAAGCG